>JAVJGI010000014.1:50306420-50326257 GCA_035590275.1 Ibycter americanus | reverse complement strand
TCCTCACAATAAAAAAGTGTTTCCTGATGTTCTGAGGAAACCTGTGTTTCAGTGTGTGCCCGTTGCCTCTGGTCCTGCCACTGGGCACCACTGAAAAGAGCCTGGCTGTATCATCTTTGCATCCTCTCTTCAGGTATTTATATGCATTGATGAGATCCCCTCTGAGCCTTCACTTCTTCAGGCTGAATATCTCTCTCACAGGAGAGATGCCCCAGTCCCTTAGTCACCTCTGTGGCCCTTTGCTGGACTTTTGCCAGTATGTCCATGTCTCTGCTGGACTTTTGCCAGTATGTCCATGTCTCTGTTGTACTAAGGAGCCCAGAACTGGCCACAAGACTCCAGATGTGGTCTCACCAGTGCTGAGTAGAGAGAGGGGAAGGATCATTTCACTTGAGGTGAAACTTCCTTATCTCTGAGAACTACAGTCATAATCTTCTTATAAGCAAACAGGAACAAACCTTATGCATTTGAAGAGCTAAGGATTACTGTTGACATAACTGAAATCTTCAATAGCTAACCAAAAGCTGTTATTATTAATTGCTGTCATTCTTGAACAGGTATTATTAAAATAGTAAGTTACTTAGGCTCTATTTAACACAGATGACCTTCCTATTAATACTCTGAAAAGTGATCTGCAAAGAAAAGCAACCATCACCAACTCCTCCTCTCTGGAGTCATGCAGCCTTGCCCATGCCCCTTGGACCCCCAGGTCAATGGTTCCAGTTCCCCTCCGACCAGGGTGGTGGGTGTTGCAGGGTGGGTCAGCACCTGTTGGTCCCCTCTGGAAAGAGTGGGGTACCCGTGGTGGCTGTGGCACCCTTTTCCAGGCACCCAGTTGGGATGTTGCTGGTGTGTTTCTACTCCCACCCCTTGCCCTGAAATGAGGATGGTGTCACCACTAGTGCCCTGGCATTTCTTCAGAAGAAATTGCACCACCACCACAGGGAACACTAAAAACCCAGCTTCTGTTTTGGGCCTGTGCCAAGACTTGAAGCGTTCTGCTTCCTCAGGACTAACGAGGAAAAAGACTTTTCTTTAGCTTTACTTGAAGCAGCATTGCCTCCCTTGTTAGTATAGTTTACCTTAATATGTGAAGGGGAAAAAGATTTTCTATGCAGTATGATTTATAACACTGCAATAAGTGCCAACTTCATTTTTTCCAAAGTGGGTCAATGTTTTATAACTAAAAAAATAAAATTAGAATGTTACTTATAGTCATAATAAAAAAGAAAGCAAACAAACAAGAAAAAACAGCAGTGACTCCTCCTTAGGAGTTTAAATTGTTTTCTCTCATCATGGAATAAAGCACTTTTTTGATTGTGTTTTCACTCTCTCATGCAAGTTTCATTCTAGTTTAACAGATAAAATTTAAGCAATCTCTGTGCGGCACCTAGTGGATAGATTTCTCTACAAAGCTTTATTTCCGTGAGAAAACATACAGTTAGCGATAATAGCTGGGTTCAGCTGATCTTCCCCCATCCTCATCCCCAGTAAATATTAAGTCAGATTTATACACATAGTAAAGTTTGCTGTACTTGAAGTAAAGAAAATTAGCATATCTGCGTTGGTAACAGATCTGTACATCATACATGAATCAAATTCTGCTTATAAATATGTAAGTCTGGTGGAAGTCCATCGAAGTCTGTAGAATTAGAAGAGACAATAAGCTGCATAACAGAGCACAAACTGCAGGTACCGATTTTTCAAACATTAAATTCACTTGCAAAAAGGAAACTTTTAGGAGTGGTTTTGGTTTGGGGTTTTTTTCTTCTTTTTTTTCTGGCTGATGGAAAGAACTTGTCCAACATCAGAACAGCTGTAAGTCCAGCACAATAAGATATTTTAGCATCACAAAGAAATAAAATCCTGAACTGTATTTGATGTATTAATTCTTACATTTTTTCAAAAGAATAAAGCCTCAGACACTCAAAAATATTTTTGTAGTATAGCCTAGATCCACAAAGACAGAGATATGAGGCAGTTTAGGTTTAAGTTCAAAACTTATCTTTCAAAAATCACTGTTCAGCTTTATAGATTCAGAGTTCTTTAATGTCTTAGTTTATTAAAAGCAAATTCTCTTGTTCCCTACGTTGATACTACAAAGAGTCAGACAGCTATAGTGAAATTGTCAAATTTGGTGTTCTTTTTTTCTTGCTTGCTGTTGCCATAAAACCTGCAGATATTTTCAGGTTTTAGCTTAATCATCTCATTCCCCCTCCCCTGCTAGCTTTTCTCCAAGAAAAAGTAAAAGGACTTTACAGTACTTCCCAGTTCATCAGTACTGGAAGCACTTACCCAGACCCTGGGAAAACAGAATCAAGTCACTATTCTTATTCTATATAGAACAGAGACTTGAACCCAGGTGTTCCAGTTTCCCCCATCTACTCAGTAGAGTGTCTGTACTAGGAATGTAAATGGATCCAAGAAAAAAATGTGAAGAGCTGATACATGAGTGTTAGCATGCTTCCTGGGACACTTTGGCCAGGGCCAGCTAGTGTTGTTAACATGGTGTTGAAACACAAGAACACAAGCTACAGGATGCTACCTGCCAGGAAGTATTCTTAAAAGAGCTGTAGATCAGGCTAAAAATATTTGTAGGTGGGAAGATACAAGCGGTGTTGTGCTGTTTGTCCTCACAGCTAGGTGTCATTTTTAATAGGGAGAGAAATGTAGTTTATGATCTTGTAAAGGCATTTTTTTAAGTCTCCCTTGTTGATATTATTCCTCTTTGAAATCTGGATATGAATTATCCATCATGTCATTAAATCTTTCTTATTATTTCCAAGACATACTGAATATTTAAATGTATCAGGGACATAGATTCAACTGCATTAATTCAAAACATCCTATATTCTAAAGTAATACCTGTAAAAGCCCAATTAATGGGTTGGGTGCAGGTATAAATTCAAATATTTGATTCAATTCTAGTAGACTATTGTCTTAATCAGTGTCTCCTACGTTCCAGATGTCCAATCTTATTGGTCAAGTAAGTTGAAGAGCACTTTATTCAGTCCAAGAGCAGGCTTTGATCTATTTTTGAATGGCTAGACTTAGTTTCAGCATTTTGTTCTACCAGCTGGTTGCTACAGTTCCCTACAACAGCATAAGTTTAGTCTTCTTAGACTATAGAAGTTTGACTCAACTGGCTTACCATAGGTTTCTGAAATGAAAAAAATTAGAGATTGATGTCCTGTTAGTAGTACTAGGATGGTTTTCAAATACTGGCAATGGAGTGATAGCACCAAGGAAGGAAGGAGTTTTTCATTGAGACAGACAGCTTCTAGGAAAATAAAGGAGTTTTAAAAATCTCTTTTTACAGGCCTAGGAACAGGTTAGGTTAATAAAGAGTTAAAAGAAAGAGTGATGAAAACGTTTGCAACTAAACATTACTTCTTCATTTTATTCTTCTTTAATAGTTTAAAAGTACCACCCTTTTTCCGTTCTTTCTGATCTAAGCAGACCTATATAAATAAAAATAAAACCACAGTGGTTCTTGAATTTGTGAAACTGAAACATCTTTTAGTCATCAGAAATTGGAGATAGGCATTTGTTGGTTAGCAAGCATGTACTGTAAGACTCTGCTTTGTTACAGATTTTTTTCCCCCCTGAGGCGATGTGAAAGGACAGATAATACAACATAAACAAGTTTAATGCACTGGCTTAGCTCTGAGTGCTTTATAATTGTAACTAAATGCAATGTTACTTCAAGAAATCCCTGGAGCTTTTAAGACCAATAGGTTTCCAATTGCTATGATGCAACAAATTCTGATTTTTTCTATTAATTGTTTCCAAAAAATCCTGCTTTGCCCTTACCTGCATAGTTGAGATCTGAGTTGTTTTATAACGTTGGATAGCTGCATTTTTTCTGTCTTCCCTGTTCATCTTTGAACTAGTATGCGCATTATGATAAACAAAGCCTATAAGTACCTAGGTTTTACATTGTCCCACGTTTCTTAATCAGTTGTTTTCTGGTTGTTTTTTTTTTCCCTCCTTCTTAAATTCTGTGCAATAAATGTGTAAGATACTACTGAATGGGGTTTCAGTATACTGAAACATGACTCTTGCTTCCACATACATTTATGTGTAGGTCAAAGAAAGGACTTCAGAGCAGTTATGGTTGTAATTTGTAGTACAGTCTAACCTTTTCTAACACAGTAACTACCATTATCTGTAGGACAAAACCTGATTTTTCTTAATACAAGGTTGACATTGAAAGTTTTATAAGGAAAATAAAACAAAAGAAAATCAATAACAGAATGGCTTTATTGGAGAGGCATAGGGGGAAAATGTTGCATTTTCTTTCAGGAATATAAAAATTGAGGTATGTTCTGTGCCACTGTAAATTGCATTCTGGCCAGCCATATACACCTAGACATTTTCCTCCTCCTCCTTTCTAATAGCTTTAGTTTTAAAATTGCATGCGTGTGTCTGTCTATTTTTACATATGACTTGCGTATACACTCCAAATACATTTTCTTCATTCCCTTATCTTGGTTCTTTAGTACTCTTATGGGAGACTATTTCAATGTATTCACACACAATATGCTTTCGGTGTAAGTCTGCATCACCTTTTGAAAGCAGAATCTACCCATGCTCCAAGCTAAATGGAAGCCGTGTACCTGCATAAGCATGTTGTTTCCTCTGACAAGTTGTTTCCTTTGACTTTTACTAGAAATGTAGTGTTCACGCTGAGAAAACTTCCATTTGAAAATGTGAGGGGAATGTGTATTTATTCAAAAACATTAGGTCTGAACAAACTGGTATTTTCTGATGGAATAACGTGTGGAAAAATATTTGATAAATTTATTTTTACTGAAGTATGCACAATTATTGATTTGTGAAATATCTATGGACATTCTTCTCTTAGTTCAGATATGATTTAATCTTTCTGGTGTTTATATACACATACCCCCATGCACTCATATATTTTGAAGATTCTCTCAGAGCTAAGGTTTAATAGCATGTATTGGTTGAGTGCTACGTTTCAAATAACTTGAGTTCACAGGGTGAAACAACTGGTCAAATGTAATTTCGGAAATTCAGAGGGAGCCAATTAAAAAAAAATAGGTAAGGGAAAAGTTTGATTGTCAAATTAAAGGCTTCATAATTAATAATTCAAATAAGTGGTCACTTAGGTCAGTTTTTTAATACCGGTTCTCTACTAAGAGAGTAATAAGAGGTATTTATAGGACATTTTACTGTACTGTAGTTCCATATAAAGATTGTATTAAGAGAAAGTTAAATGTACACGGTTCAGTGTCGGGAAATAAACAGGCTAAGTTACATGTGCATGAACTGTGCTCTTGCCTGCAAGTACACTATCAAATACTGTTTCTCAACAGAGATAAGAGATAAGACAGAATGCCACGTTTATTGAGGTTACAAGGTAAATTACTTTCAGAAATGATGCTACTTTACAGAAGAAGCAAAAACCAAATGCAAATTTGCAAAAGTTACACTTGCTGGGCATGTTTTTAGCAAGTCAAAACTATTGCTCCCATTCAAATACATCTTTTCCAAATAAGGCTAATACCATGAGTTACTTTGGCAATAAATGTTTTAAGGTACAAAAAGATGGGGTTTTTTTCCTGGTTTGCTTTTTCTCAGGTAAAGTATTGGAAGATATATTTCCATATACCTCAAAGCTGGTCCAGTGTTTAAAACAGCCATAAAATAACCACACACAAAATATGTTTTGGTTAATTGTTTCTTTGAAAATGTGCATACTTGTCATGAATAACTATAAACAAACTAAACCTTCAGAAGCACATGACAGCAATATTGGCCTTCTGTCCTGTGAAACCAAGGTGAACAATTTACTTGTTCATCCTTTATGGCACTTAGTCTGCATTCTGCCTCCAATTTTACCTAGTGTTTAATGACATAGCTGCCAGAGTGGCTGTGATTATCCTTTAATAATGTCAACAAAGAACTTCCGAAAATGTTTAGGAAATCATGAGATGTGTATGTCCTTCTAGGTTGACAGAGTATTGGTTATAATGGATTGTTTCCAGTTCTCTAAGGCATTATGACCTCTAAATATCCCCTAATGTTATCTTACAAGTAGGTCTGGGTAGATTAATGTATGTAGATAGTTACTTCAATTGCTAGATTTGTCACTCTAGCAACAGTAGTTAGCTGCATATTCTGAGAAATGCATTTCTGAATGATGAAAGTATGAGTTACAGCATCATCACTGGAAACAACGAAAACCAGAAACTATAGGCACTATTCTGCCCAATGGGATATACTTTCCATTAAAAAATTAGTGACTACAGATTTGCATGTCCTCTATTTTCAATTTACAAGATGTGTAAGAGAATGAAAAACAATATAGTGCATATTGTGAATTTTTTTGTTGTATCAGGTCAGACTCATAAATCAGCAGTGGATATTGACAGATCTAGAGAAAGAAAGGTGCAGCACAAACACATTCACATGCATTAAATGTGACCCTGTTTTGCATAAATGAGATAAGGTTGGATTGAGTCATTGCTTTAAAACTCTAGGCAATACCTAAGTTCTTGAAAAAATATTCTAAAACTCATAAATAAAACTGGGTTGTTTTGGTTTTTTTGTTTGTTTGGTTGGTTGGTTTTTCTTATTCCAAGAAACTCTCAGTAGATGTCTTCGTATTAAAAAAAAATGATGGAGATAATTTTAGATCAGCTCCGTTCATATATTTTTTTTTTCTCAGTCAGCATTGTTCGGTTATATAGCACTGATTTTTAGATGCAATTTCTTTTGAATGCTGATGCCTTAATGTCTATGGTCATTGAAGTTTTGGTGATATTTTTCACAAGAACAGGCTCATAAACTTTGATATTTTGATCAGAAACCACCTTAAGCAATTGTGTTTATGAAAGTTAGTATATCCTATGATATTAACAGTTTAATATATTGTGCATACCAAGTGTTTTCCCCACAGAAAAAAAGGGGGTTACAAGAGTGTGGTGATTTGACCCTGGCTGAATGCCAGGTGTCCACCAAAACCACTCTATCATTCCCCTCCTCAACCAGACAGGGGAGAGAAAATATGAGAGGCTCATGGATCAAGATAAGGACAGGGAGATCACTCAGCAATTACTGTCACAGGCAAAACAGATTTGACTCGGGGAAAATAAGTTTAGTTTATTCCTATTCAAATCAGAAAAACACCTTCCCCCACCCCTCCCTTCTTCCCGGGCTTAGCTTAATTGTCAGTTTCTCTACCTTCTCCCCACAAGTGCTGCAGGAGAATGGGGAATGGGAGTTACAGTCAGTTCATCACATCGTTTCTGCCACTCCTTCCTCCTCACACTCTTCCCCTGCTCCAGCATTGGGTCCCTTCCATGGGAGACAGTTCTCCATGAGCTTCTCCAATGTGAGTCCTTCACATGGGCTGCAGTTCATGAACTGCTCCAGCAGGGGTCCCTTCCACCGTGTGCAGCGCTTTAGGAATTGACCGCTCCAGTGTGAGTCCCCCACAGGGTCATAAGATCTGCCAGCAAACCTGCTTCAGCACAGGCTTCCCTCGGGTCACAGCCTCCTTCAGGTATCCACCTGCTCTGGCACCTGGAGCACCTCCTCCCTCACCTTCTTCACTGACCTTGATGCCTGCAAAATTGTTTCTCTTGCATAGTCTCACTCCTCTCTCTTGCTGGTGCAGCTTTTTTTTTTTTCTTCTCCCACCCTCCCTTCTTAGTATACTATCACAGAGCTGCTACCACTGTTGATGATTAGGTTGGCCTTGGCCAGCAGTGGGTCCGTCTTGGAGCCAGCTCACATGGGCTCTATTGGACATGGGAGAAGCTCCTGGCATCTTCTCACAGAAGCCACCTCTGTAAGCCCCCCACTAACAAAACCTTGCCATGCAAACCCACTACATGAGAATTAAGTTCTACAACAAAATAAAGTAATTATCCTGTCGAATTCATCATTCTCCATAGCAGTCAGATGCCATTACAAAAATACAGAATTGTGTAACTTCCTATTATTTGCTGTCTGAAAATTTTAATCAGATTTACAACTCCTGTGGGCAGGTTTGCGCTCTACAATATAAGAAGAATGTGTCCAAAGAGAGGTAGCAAAGATGGGGAAAGGAGTAGAAGGCATGACTCATGAGGGTTGGCTGGAGGTAAGAAGTTCGTTCAGTTTAGACAAGAGGAGACTGAGGGCTGACATCATTGCTGCCTACAACTTCTTCGTGAGGGGGAGCAGAGGAGGTGATGATGATCTGTTCTTTCAGGTGTCTGGTGATAGGTTGCAAGGGAATGACTTAAACCTGTGTCAGGAAAAGTTCAGATAGGGTTTTAGGAAAATATTTTTCACTGAGAGAGTGGTCAAGCACTGGAACAAGCTCCCAGGCAAAGTGATTATGGTCCCAAGCCTGTTGGTGTTCAAGAAGCATTTGGACAACACTCTTAGATACATGGTTTAACATTGAGGTTGCCCTGTGTGGAGTCAAGTGTTAGATTCAATGATTCTTGTAGGTCCCTTCCAACTCAGGAGATTCTATGATTCTATGATCCTAAGAGAGGATCATTCACTCATAGATCTTGTATTAAAACCATCAAAAAATGAAAGCAAAACAAACAAAAAACCAACCAAAAATCCTCAAACCAACGAACCCTGTACTTCTTGAGTTAGTTTTTTTCTTCATTATTTTGCCAAGACACATTTTCACTTCTGTGCCAAATCCATTTAAAAACATATTATCTTAAGTTACATGCATGGTACTCAAATATATGCAGTTATATAATATGTGTGTTACCAACATGTATACTCTCAGCCAGTTTGTTCTTACTTTCCAAAAATATAGCCACAGAAATCTTCTTAGAGAAGAAAATGATACCAGGATTTGGGATTTTTCTTGTTATGCTCCCAACTTCCTTATTGGCTTACTGAGTCCTGAACAGCTCACATATGCTAAATAATAGAATTTATATATATGCCATGGAAAACTGCCTACAATATTCTATTTACATACTGCAGTACATTACAAAGAATCACTCCTATGAGTTGTCTGCTGTAGTTATTCCATCTGTGAGGGGCTTACATTGTTTTGTGAATTTTTAAAATGTAATGTTTGCTTTAAACATAAAACTCCATTGTTCTGTATAATATAAACATAATGACAAGGGCTGGTGTGCTATTGAGGTACAGCTCAATTAATTACATGCTCTCTAAGTAGTACTGGAAACCATTCCTTTTTCAGAATGACAGATATTCATGGGATCATGACATTGCTCCACATGGCAGAAGAGAGGGGGTAGATTTTAGCGATTTAGGTTGTGTATATTATTAGCTAGCTTCACTGGCCACTGGGCACAGCGATGCTTGCCTGCTACAGTCGACTCAGTCTCTGACTGAATATTTTTTTGCTCACAGAATGGCAGTATGTCAAAACACTAATAGGAAATGCTTCTGTCTAATATACTCTCACTGTTAAGAGTTTGCTTTCAACAGACGTGTAACATATCTCAATAGTTGGACCTAAAGTCAATCTACTGTAGAAATGTATATCATTTTGTTACAAGAACCGGCTTTGTGGTTGCATAATTACTCTAGAAGAGATTAAAATAAAATTTGTTTTTCTTCTGCCCTATTTTTTCTTTGTACAAACATGAAATTTCACTGAGCAAAATGGAACCGATCCAATGGGAAAAAATGAATCTACAGTTCAGAGGTGCATAAGTTCAGCAAGAAACTCTAGATTGAAGTTTCACATAGTTTTTTCCAGCTGGAAATATTCCACTTTATGTCAGTCATATTCAAGGGACCATAGAAAGTGAGATTGACTTCTGCTGTCTGACAGGAAGGGTCCTTCTCTGAGAGACACTGGTGTCACAGCTTCGGCCAAATGACAGTGGGGACACTAAATGGGATCAGGTACCAAAACATTCTAATCACAGATGTGTGCAATTTTACGAATCATACTATTTCACTGTTCTGTAGGAGAGATGACATAGTGCAGAAGAAAGTTGGTCAGATCCAGGTATAGACTCCAGCCATTTTGTGTGGAGTTCTGGACCAGGACCTAGGATCCTTGGAGTTCCTTCCCTGGGTGACCCCAGGCACCATCAGTTACAGAATGGGGTTGAGAACATCTGAGTTTTGACTATCCTGTTCATATTCATTTGGTACCTATCAACTAGTTGCCACTGGTGCTCATGGTCTGCTCCTTTGGAAAGTTCTGGACAGATTCATAACTTTCACAGTGACTGACAGGCTGCTTATCCTACCAGGTTAACTATATTTCATATGCTAACACTGTCGTTAACTAGACCTACATGCTAACAGCTATAAGTGATTCAAGACTTCCTATTGAATAGAGGATTCATCCTTAAAGAGTTTGATATTGATGGTACAGTTGGGGTTTTTTCTGATGCTGTCATCTATTTCTTTGTCAGAAACAGGAAGACATTTGTAAAAACAAAGAGATTTGGTGTGATAGAAGACCTATAATTGCAATACAATAAGACTAAATTCTGAACATGGAAAATAATTTGTCAAGTGTGTTGGATGTTATTCGTCTTTTAGACTCAAGACCAGGCATATGTGGATATGAAATATCATGATGGCTTTACCATCCTATTATTTGAGAAGTGCTCTGCAAGTAACAGCAATGTATCTTTAATACAACAGAATTTAAGGAAATCAAAAAGATCAGTGACCTTTCAATTCCTTTGGAAAGAATAATTGCAAAGTACTTTTTTTACATAGACCTTGCATTAAATAAAGTATTCCAGCATTACATAGGTTGGCATCCAGATAAAAGTCCCACAAAATATTAGCTCCTGAATATGCTGAAGTCAGAGCAGCTTGTTAAGGAGAAACAAAAGCAACTTGAAAATCCTAATAATAAATTGGTAAGGGACATGTACAACTTTAACCTGTTTTCAGTACTTGAATTTACACTCACTCTGGCATATTTCTGATGAGCCTGCACACCCTTCCAAATGTAGCAAGTATCTTAAGTGAAAGAATAGTCCTACTGCTATGATACATAATTGTGGGAAAATTTTGAGGCTGGACTGTGTACTCAAATCTTTAATTACGTAAAACGCATCAGCATCTATTTGCAGATTAGTTTTACTTACTTTGAGATCACTGATCAGCTGAGTTTTCGAAATTCAGTTACTGTGCAACTTGATTTTGAGAAGCTACAGTATATTTCAGGAACAATCAGTGTTTTGATGGTGATTTGGACAAACAGAATATCATGTCAGAAATGCGCTATGTATTTCTTCAACCTTCATTTATACATGCTTCTAGCACAAATATCATAATTGCTTTGGTCTTTGGATTCTGGCAACATGGAGGAAAACTATTAGAAGAATTTAATGGGATAAGTTTTTATTCCTCTCACCACTGCACTGGCCTTGACAGTAATAGCTGTAATTATGTGTAACAACGTCCTGAAGATTCTGAAACATGTAGTCAGGAAGAATATGAAGAAAAGTATTTTATATGTGTTATGAAGGAGAAAAGTAGAAAAAAGTAGTGTTATAAAAATGAAGAGGTGGAAAGATACAGTCTGAGATAGTGTATTCTACAGGATCTCATAAAATATAAGTTTAGTTCTACCCATAGATACATAATGAAGAGATCCATATTAATAAATATTCCTGTATGGTAAAAGTTCATGCTACCCCTTAATACACATTTCATGTTAAAAGTGCACAAATCAAATAATATTATAGAAAATTAAATTTACTAGGTTTAGCAAAAAATTCTAATAATAATAAAATATAAGCAGAGCAATGAAAAACAGCAAATCAGTGTTAAATCAGATTAACCAGCAAGTCACAGCTGCCTACACTACATCCAGAACATTAGAAAATTTTAAAAGTTATGGTTTGGGTTTTTTGGCTTTGTTTTTTTTAAAAAAATGTTAACTTTTCCACTAAAAAACATTTTAAATCTTTCACTGTAGCTTTAAAATGTCACCAGAATATTCTACATCCTAGCAAGTCCCTTAGTATCTAGTTTCAAGCCTGGTTGCTCAAAGTCTCATTGTGATCACTGATCGTAATAAATGACCAGAGACAGAAAAATTTCTAAGCCTTTTCTTTTTTTTTAGAAAAAACAAAAAAACAAAAAAACCACAGAAAAACCAAGCTAACACAGACCACCTTAAACCAACAGTTCTGTGAATTAATTTGATTTGAAAAAACTGAACATGTTGTTTTTAAACCAAGCTTTCAAGAAATAATATTGGAAAGGACTTCATGAAATTATCTAATACTTTAGGACCCCTATGGCAAGATCAATAAAGCCCATTTTTAATACTCCTAGCATTTTTTCCTCTGTGTGTTCTCTAAGACCCCAGACCACTGATCAAAGATTTGTATTTGATCCTGCTGTTTAGCAGTTACTTATGATTTCTAACATAAATATGTCTTCCTTCAGTTTAAACACACTCCTTTTTTGCACTGTCCAGCAAAGATAGGGAAAATAAATTGTTAATTTCCTCCTTGCAGCAGCCCTTTATGGGTCTGAATATTGCTTTTATGTTCCTCCCAAGTCTTCTTTTCTCTACACTGAATGACATGGATTCAGTCAATCTCTTTTCATTCACATTTTATAAAATCTTTATTCATTCATGATACTCTTTTTACAATCTCTTTCCAGTCATCTATATCTGTCTAGAAGTGACAATTTTAGACATGATAATCTAGCTCAGGCCTGCCAAAGTCAGACTGGGGAGAAGGCTACTTCATGTGCTTTATACATCAAACATGTAATATTTGACTTTTTTGCAACAAGCATCCTTTACTAAAATTCAGCTAATAGTGAAGAATAGCACCAGACTTTTTCTTTCCCTTGCAGATTAGCTACTTTACATTCACTTTATATTCTGTACTTACACAATTGAAATGCAAAGTATTGTTAAGTCATAACGACATACAACTGGGCTGGTTTTGGCTGGGAGAGAGTTAATTTTCTTCATAATAGCTAGTATGGGGCTATGTTTTGAATTTGTGCTGAAAACAATATTAATAATACAGGGATGTTTTTGTTATTGCTGAGCAGTGCTTACACAGGGTCAAGGCCTTTGCTGCTGCTCATACTACCCCACCAGTGAGTAGGCTGGGGGTGCACAAGAATTTGGGGGACAGCCAGGACAGCTGACCCCAACTGACCAAAGGGATATTCCATACCATATGACACAGTGCTCAGTATATAAAGCTGGGGGAAGAAAAAGGAAGGGGACATGTTCAAAGTTATGGCATCTGTCTTCCCAAATAACCATTACATGTGTTGAAGCCCTGCTTTCCTGGAGATGGCTGAACACCTGCCTGTCAATGGGAAGTAGGGAAAGAATTTCTTGCTTTGCTTTGCTTGTGTGTGCAGCTTTTGCTTTGCCCATTAAACTCTTTATTTCAACCCATGAGTTTCCTCATTTTTACCCTTCTGATTGTCTCCCCCATCCCATGGAAGGGGGAGAGTGAGCAAGCAGCTGTGTGGTGCTCAGTTGCCAGCTAGTTACCAAATGTGAAAAAAGTTGATTACTCAAATTATTTCTTTTCTGCAGCAACTGTACTTCAGCAATACAGTATTTTCGAATAACACCTCTTTTTAGAAAGACTTCTAGATACTGTGTATAGATTTATATCTACTGTCCATAAATTTACAAATGAAATGTCTCTTCCATAAATTATTTTTAAAATAGTTATATTAGTATGTGTATAAGTTCCATTGTCATATGTGCCTTTGCACAAGGCTATTAAGTCAGATATATTTCACAATGATTGGCCTGTTGTTCCTCTGTCACTCTTTTCTCACTGATTTTGGGGATTTTATTCAGCTGCCATCTGAGACAGCTTATAAAATACAAAATTTTACAGAAGTGTGACAGATACAATGCAAGATCGTCAGGAGACCCATGTGCAGCAGCAGCTGAGGCCCCTGCAGGATATCCTGAAGTATATCATGTAGTACTAGAAATGTATCTTAAGGCTACCTAATTGAACCCTAGTTCTCTAAATTTTAGTTGTCCAAGTGTAAGTTAGATAATCAAAGTGGTTTGTTAGTTTTTTTTAGCTGATGGGGGGTTTTTTGTTTGTTTGTGTTTATTTTTAGTAGGTTTTTTTTTTTGTTGGCCTTTTTTTTTTTTTTTTTAAATAATTAGGCACTGCAAGGTAATTAATGTCATCTCATGGAAACCATGAAAGAAAACAGGAATTATTCATTCTCTGGAGATGATTGTTTCTTCCCAGATGGATTAAATTCATTTCTATACACAACAATTTTCACATAGAAAATATAGATATTAGCTTAAAAGGATAAGATTCGGTTCTAGATTAAAATATTAAACTTTAAACAGCTCTAATATAGATGTTTCTAAGGGGATTGCAGTTTAGGGCCCTTTAGTATTCAATGAAGGCAAAGTTTTTTGTGAATAATTCAGGTGGTCAAATACAGATTTCTACCTTAGTGTGATGGGATCTGCTCTAAAGGTGGATGTCTGAATCTGGGGTTGAATTCTTCCCAATGCAGACCTTAGAAAAATATGTAAAGTTAATTTCTTGATGGAGAATTTTACTGATTTCTGCTTTTGTTTGATGAAAGTAAAATAATAATTTAGATATCAAGACTTTTTGGAGACTTAAAAAAACACTTGTAGCACATTACTGTTATGTTAAGCTGTTGCAATAAGCTGCAATTTAAAACGTCCTTTTGTGGGTAACCATACAAAATTTCACTGTCAGCACATACCCTACAGAAAATGGACCTATGAGAACACCATATTTTTGGGAGTGTCTGGCTAAGCTTCTCCTCAATGAAAACATTCACAGGACTGACAGCTAAAAAAGATTTTGGATGTACTTAACTTGAAAACGTGCTTAGACAAACAATGAAGAAATTAAGATTATTGCCCCAAATTTGAATGAAGCCTTTGATTTTAAGAACTGATGTGACCAAGTGTTATAATAATACCTGTGTATATATTTAAATGTCAAACTTGTTCTATCTTTCTCTTCTTCCCAGTCTGAAATGAAATGGCGATTGCAGAAGAAAGAATGAGTATGTATTTGTGAGATGGAGATTAGAGACAGGCTTTGAAAGTAAGGACATAGTTGTTTCACTGTTGAAGAGAAAGTGATATGAAAGTATGCAAAGAGAAGTCTGACATCGGAAAGTGACATGCTAAGAATGCTGTCATAACATTATGATTCTAAATAGATAGTGGTTAGACAGGACGATGTGAACATAACAATAACCTCAAGCAAGTCAGAAAAGAGCAAAAGTTGTAAAGCTTAATATCAAACCATCTTCACTGTGCACTTAAGTCTAGGATGAGTGAAAACAGTTACCCAGTTTACATGTCCAAGTCTCACATAAGCTGTGGTATTATCTACACTAATTAAATATTAAAACCAAAACAAAATGAATCAAAATGGCAGGTATAGTTTTGTCAGAGAAATGTTAAAGGCTTAGACTATTCAGAAGTCTGTTGATAATATTCAATTTGTCAGAGAAGCTGACAATTAAACTTAAGCAAAAGTAGCTGATACTGAGGAGAAAGAGGTTATACACATAGTGACTGAATGCAATTTTGTGGATTAAATTGATTAGCGATGAGTGAGGAAGGACAAGACCAAAAGACAATATAAAATAAAATAAAATAAAATAAAATAAAATAAAATAAAATAAAATAAAACCCCCAAACCAACCACTAGTAATACTGAGGAAATAAATTAGAAAAATTGTCAGGACATGATCCTGGAATACTGAATAGAGGGACATTCAGAATGATGAAACAAAGATGATTAAATTATTAATGGTGGAAATTAAAGGGGAATACAGTTTCTAGAAATATCTGTTCAATTATAGAACTAGTTCATAGTTCAAGTAAGACAAAGATGTCATAATCGTTCTGGAATTTGACCAAAAGGAGGTAAGGAGAGATTTGATGCAATAGCTGAGAAGTGGGAGAAGTCAGATGGGACTATCTAGGACGGTATTAAAGAGAAACTACATAGAAACTGTGCACAACATATATATTTATCTTATAAGTGAAAGGGAAGTGTGGCAGTATTTGCAATTTTAAACACACTTTAGAAAATTTAGTCATCACTCCTTACTGAAGATGATAAAATCTTTCTGTTGTCGAAGAAAAGACCCTAAAGAAAAACTGTGACTGAGAAGAAGGAAAAGACAAAGGACATGAAGGGAAGATAGAAGTGATAGAAAGGGAGAAAGCCCAATCATATCATGTTCATTATTTCTTGGAAGGGATCTTTGAGATCATGTAATTAGAGAGGATTGGGTGCAGAAGCAGGCAAAAGATTTAGAAGTGAACAATGAGAAAAGGCAACAGGCACTGCAGGTATGAAATCTGAGTAACCTGAAGTATACTAGCCAAATGACAAAACTGAAGGGAGAGAATGATATTTATGCATTTGCTGCTTGATCTTCAAGGATAAACTGCTTAAAACACAAGATTGGTCAATTCCAAAATGTGAAAATTCAGACAAGTGTAGGAGAGCACCAGAGTGGATGAACAAAGGAAATCATGAGTTAACCCAGACACAGAAAAGTGCATGAAAGGTGGTAGAGGAGATTAGCTAGTCAAGTGGTATATATAAACATTATTTGTGTGTGAAAGGCTGGAATTAGAAAAGCCAGAACTCATCTGGAATTGGGACTAGCAAGGGATATGATGGACAAGAAGAGGGGTTTTATGTCTACAGCAGCAGTGAGAGGAAAGATAAGGAAAATGAGGCCCATGGCTCCATGGGGCAAGGGATCTAGTGCCTAAAGATATGGCAGAGGTACTCAGTGCCACCTTGACCTCAGTTTTGATTAGTAAGGTCTACCCTAAGGCCTCACTGATCCCATAGCCTAGTGGACTAGTCTGTGGAAGTGGAGCATTACCCAGAACAGAGGAAAATCAAGTCAGGGATAACTTAAAGCAAATTAGACATGTGCATGGGACCAGACAGAATGCATCCAAAAGCTACTTGGAGGGATCATTCTGAGGCCATTTTCTATCATCTTTGAATGCTCATGATGTTCAGGGGACTTTCCTGATGACCTGATAACTGGAGAAAGGCATACATCATGTTCATCTTGCAAAAGAAAAAGAAGGATCTGGCAGTCTGCAGGTTGGTGAACCTCAACTCAGTGACCAGAAAGGTTTTGGAATGAATCTTCTGGAAGCCATTTCCAAGCATATAAAAGAAAAGAAAGTGATTAGCATTACCCAACATGAATTAGCCAAGGTCAATTTATACATACACACACACACACACACACAATCTCCTTACTAATAATCTGGATGATGGAAAAGGACGAACTATCATTTGCGAATGATACAAAACTGGTGACAGTGATTCACAGGCTGTTGGGCAGGGCTGCTGTCTGCGAGGATCAATACAAACTGGAAAAAAGAGATGATAGAATAATAGGATGAAGTTCAGCTGGATAACAAGAAACTCATTGGGAAAGTATGCAGGATCCAAGTGAGGACCCGTATTTACTTCACACAGCACCTGCACTCCCTGATTCAAAAATCTCTGATGTACCACAATACCCAATTTCTGATGCAGCATGGAAAGGAATTTCTGAAGTTATAGATGACATAGAAAAACAACAAATTATTTCCAGAACCTACTTCCCATATAATTTACTGGTTTGGTCAGTCTGAAAACTGGATGGGACATGGCATCTCACAATTGATTACCAGCGCTTGAATGCCAACACAGCCCCCTAACTGCTACAGTACCTAATATTGCCATCCTAGCAGCCACACTACAAGCAGCTGCACACCCATGGATGGCAGCACTAGATGTAAAGGACATGTTTTTCGTGGTCCCTTTACAGGAATAAGATTAAAAGGAATTTGCTTTTACATGGGAAGGTGTACAATATACTGTTAACAGACTTCCACAAGGGTAAAAATACCCACAATTGCTTGTGCTGCACTTGCAGAACCTTTACAAACAGTTCCACTTCCTCACAGTGTAACAGTATATACCAGTATATAGATGATATTTTCATTGGAGGAGAATACCCTGAGGAAGTAGGAAAAGCAACAACAGCAATAAAACAAAAATTACTTCAAGCAGAAACTGAAATCCCACCTGAAAAATGTCAGGGACCAACTGAAGAGGTAAAGTTCTTGGGTACTTGGTGGATAACAGGAAGTACAATGACTCCCTCAGATACTTTCAAAAAGATAGAACAATTACAAGTACCATGATCTAGGAAAGAATAACAGCAGCCTAGGGATACTCTAGGATATTGGAGAAAACATGTACCTGGGTTTTCCATCATTGTCCATCCACTACATTCATTTTTATGAAAGGGCAAACTGTGGAGGTGGGAACCAGAACATGAAGAAGCAGTCAAAATACTAATACAGGAATTAGACGTAATCACTGGGTCCAGTAAACACCCTTGATCCTATCATAGCAGAATGGGGTTTTGCTGAACATGTTACTTACTGTAACCTGTTGCAAACCGGCCCTGACAGACCAAAAAGACATTTATTGTTCGGTTTGACTGCATTTAAAGAAACAGAACAAAGGTATTCTGAGTGGTAAAAAGGACTCATCTTTAGTCTGAGTGCTAAAACAAGCTGAGAAAATACATCAAGGACAACCTATACAATCCAGAGGACCATTTAATTTATCAGGAACAATTTTAAAGGGAACTGCTCCCCCAGACAGAGTTGTGCAAAAATCTACAGTTAGGAAATGGTATGCCTACTTGTGATTGCAGAGGACATGAAGTTAACAGAAGGACATACTAAAGTCTCCAAATTACTTGCCTATACGTGTGGACCCTTTAGCATTACGTAAACCTTTTAAACCATCACCAGTTCTAACTGCACCTCCCCTTACCAAGGAAACACCAATAGAGGATGTTTAAAGAAAAAAATGGTCAAACAGCAACAGCATTTATAATAGTCTTATTAAATTTCATCAGTCTTGATTGATTGCTTCTTGCACATAAGTTTCAAATAGAAACAATTACATTTTCTGTTATACTCTGACCTGAGTCTATTGGTGTTTTTGTTATCACAGTTTGTGATGTACTGTGTTTGCACTCTGTTAAAATTTAATAAAAGAAAAATAAATCTCTCTTTTTTTCCTTTGTATGAAGGATAAATGCCTACTTTGTAGGATCCCACAGGTTGGGGATAATATGCAAATGAAATGTTCTGGGTTAGCCTTCACAGGGGATACTGACAACACTGGAATCATTGTTGCACAGTGCTACTCACTTTAATATTAAATTCAGCAGCCATTGAAAAATCGCGCTAATCCCAGAACCCTCAAACAAAGTAAAGAAACTAACAAGGAAGGAAAACAGTAATGTACTAGTGGTTGGGATTTGTGCATATATGTAAGTGGCTCAGGCATTATTTATCTTACATTTTTTCTGTACACAGAAATAGATATTATTTTAGAATTATAGAAAGAAAAAGATTATATTTCCAGCATACCAGTATATACATATAGGCTTACAAACATAAGACATAGTATATATTCTTTCTTACTTCTATCAGTATCTACTACTGTGGAATTGAAAGAAGCATGAAAAGAATCAGAAGCAGAGATGACTCTCAAAGTGATGCCAATACTAATATGATTTTCAAGAGATACTGAGTTTCAAATATAGAAAATTAGGGAAGTTCTCAAAGTCTGGCTTTAATCTAAAGACAATTTTTCTCTCAGTAAACCAAACATTTCATAGAGAAATACGTGTTTCTTCAGAAGTCAATTCATAGGGAGGTATTATACACATTTCCCCTTTCAAGCCAAGTTTGGAAGAAACTGACATTTGTAGTTGTTATGCAGATATGCCTATGAGTCAATTACCTTGCTCCATAAATAGTGGA
>JAVJGI010000014.1:50291567-50306289 GCA_035590275.1 Ibycter americanus | reverse complement strand
TGATTAATAGCATGCTAAACTTTGAAATCTTAGCTAAGTGGTATAAAGGATTGATTGTGCACATATAATCCTTTAGACATAAACCATTGACCAAGTCTGGGACTAAGTCCGGGTCCAGCCGCACTTAAACTCCCCTCTGAGAAGGTGTTTACAGTGCAAGGGGGACCTTTCTGAACCTCATGACTCAATGGGAGGGTTTCCAAGATAGCTCTGTATGACTGTGTCCTCTATGCAGTAAACAATCACGTGTACTTTGCCATCAAATCTTGTTAAACCACTGTTGCATTTACTATCAAACTTTGTTAAATCACTGTTTAATACCAACAAACATTGCTACTTCTCTCTTATGAGTGAAGTGTGTCACTCCATCTGCAACAACTAGAGAGGGAATTTAGGAAGTTTTGTTCACTATACATCAGCAGAAATGTCTTTAAGTCACAGTGTATAAAAAATTGCGCACACATTTGTGAAGAAGCAGTTATAAAAATATCTTTGGTAATGGACATGGTATGTAAGCAGTGTGTTAGAACAAACGGAAGCTTACATAAAGAAGGATAGAATATGAAGGGCTTTGAAGTAAAACAATCTATTGCAATATAATGAAATTTGCCATTTTAATTTTGATTTAGAGCTATGAACCACAATCTACAAATATAAAAATTTATGAAATCATCTAATCCTTTCAAAGTATCTTCAGAGAAATGTTTTGCAGCGGATTTTAAAGTAAAGAACTCAGTACGGGTAGTTTTGGTGTTGGTTGCAGACTCTGGATTGAACTTTTAACACTGTGTCATCAATCAAACTATCAAAGCTGTAAAATATAATTTTATTGGTAATGAAATTTTGATTAGTACTGAAATTTAGTTTCTAACCAAATATTTGATATCGCATCTTATTATGCGCCTACATATATTAGTGGAGTAATTCACTTATACATCACTAAATGAGACTTCTGATCTGTCTAGGAATAGTTTAAATGTAAGAATAATCTTATTCTTATATATCCAGCTGTAAGAATAATTTAGAGTTGTAATATATAATTTAACTTTTACTCAGCTGTCCTGCAATTTCAACCAAAGGACACATGCATATATCATAAGTACATCTATTTTCTAGGTTAGCTAGTGTAAGTTAGTATGTCCTATTAAAATAAAAGTCTCTTTTTCCTTGAGGATTTTTAACAATAACATTTAGCAATTAACCTACAAGAATTTTAATACTTGTATTATTCCACTTGCTAAAACAAAAATATAATTCACAGACTTTGTAACAGTAGAATGACATCTAATACAAAATACCTGTTTGCATTTATGAATATGAAATACTTGTTCACATTAGAGATTGCTTCCTTACTTAAATGACTCGTCCCACTGAAGGTGATAAGACTAATTATATAAATCGACATTGACCAATGCAAGCAATAGTTCCACAGTCAGTATGTAAATAACCCTCAGAAAACATTGTCAGGTAAGCAGTAAGCTATTATTTTCCACGCTTAGTAAGAAGGTAGAAAAAAATGTGGTCCAGTTAAGGGAATTTCTTGTAGTCATGGAGAGTCAGCTTATGGAGCAAAAGTAAAATTAATGTGTTTCTATCCTTATGCTCAATCTGTTAGAATATACCTCCATTACTGACGTTCCAGCTCTATAAACTGAACGGATTAATCAAAACATTATGTGTGTAGTTCATTTCAATACACAGCAGCACCATTATAAAGTCAGAATTACCAAAAGGCATTCTATTCCAAAATATTTCTATTGGGTAAATAAAGCAATACAGTTTATCTTCTATTCACAGATGTAATGGGAAAATTAGGGAAAAAAGTGTTTGATACAAAATGGATATACGTACAATTTCCTACAAAAACAAGTGAAGATGCCCTATACAGCAGAGTATACGTTGTGTATGGTTTTTAACAGGAAATATTTTCCTCAAAATAAAAATTCAGTAGTTGGGTCTGAGGATAATTTTTTTTCTAAAACAACAAATATTTCACAAGGAAATACCGCAGCAAATAAGTAATGACTAACCCTGAAGATTTAATTTCTGATTTTTAACACACTTTTCTCTGTTCGACACTTGATTTAGTTTTATTTGGTTTTTTGTTTCTTAATAACAAATTATAGGGAACATAAGCAAAATTCAGGATCTTTTTAACTGAAAGAAACTTTTTATCCAAACTGATTTCCATAAAGCAATTGTAATAATAATTTTAACTACGTGACTGCTGCTCATCAACCAATTACTTGGAGAGATTTGGTAGATGAAAAATCTGCAAGTTTCATGAAGATTCCACAGATTAAATGAGTGACAGGCAGCAATACATACACACAATAAATTTAATTTCTTCAAATTCTGTCCAACCACACTTGATACTTAAAAAGAAGCACAGAATTAGTATTTTTGTTTTAAATCGGCCATATTGAAGTTCTTTATATTAAAAAAAACCACAAACAAACAAAAAAACCCAAATCCCAAAACAAAAACAAAGCTGAAGGTGCTACTCATAAAAAAAAATAAATATCATAGAATCATAGAATGGTTTGGGTTGGAAAACTTCAAATAGTCAAGCTACTCACGTGTTCTTTTCATACTTATTGATACTTTTAGAAAGAATTTGTGTACTTATATATGTAATATATATATTCCTATATGTATAATTAGAGCTATAGGATCACAGAGTTTTTTTCTTTTACACAGAAATACATCTGCAGAAAACCTTTTGAAAGTGTAATAACCTGTGACACTTCTGTCATTGACAAATTTTGTATATCTTTGTGTGCAGAGATGTAGGAGGTTTTTTTCCTCCTTTTTAATAACTAAATGATTAATACCACACAAAATGGTAGCTATTCTTGTTAATTTAAATATAATAGTTCATAAATAGTTCACTTAAACTTGTGCACAAAGGATGCCTTTAAATGCATTTTCAATGGGAATATATTCTTTCATAAAAAATTCTGTAACTCATGTTTACAGAAGGAAAACTGTTTATACATTATTAAAAAATTCCTCCTAAGGTGAAATCAACCCTGAAAAATCTATGCCACAAAGGAAAGATAAAGGAAAGTGTTTATTTTAAAATCTATTGAGGTTTCATTAACATGGAATATTAAGATATCTGGAAGGTTTATATTTTCAGGACACTTCGAGACACTTTGCTCACTAATTTTTATTTCAATCAACCCTATACTTTCAGCACTAAATCCACATGTGCATCTGAGTATGTGTTTAATAGCAATTTCATAAAACTGTTAACAAGTACTCTTAGTCATGCAAATATTCATTGTAAGTGCCAAAAAATCACAGTATGTTTGTAAAATTTCAAAGCTTGAATGTGGATGTTTGAAAAGACTTTATACAGTAGAAAAGTCGAAAGCAGCACCCCCATTTCCTGAAAGCAACTAAGAAGCAATTATATATACAGTTTTACACACCTGAATAATTTTGTTGAAGTCAGCAGTAATTGTTGAAGGACAGCTGAATTCATTACACGATTCTCTACAGGATAAGGACATTCAATGTTTAAAATGTGTTGAAACAGCAAAAGAAACTGATTGCCTTGATTTTAGTTATATTTAAACAAGTGGATCTACCAGAAATGTTACTTGTATGAGTTTAAGAGAACTATGATTAAGAATTATCATTTTGTTACAGATCATTAATTGTGTACACCATAACCAGTTTGTGGTGGTGTAGCTGTTTTTTTCTGAAATCTATTCTGTTGTTTTTATGATCAAGAACTTTTATGAATATAAATATTTTCTTTCTCATTTTCAACTAACTGCTGGTCTTTTTCAACTGTAAATAAGGAATACCTTCAAATCTTCATTTCTATATTGCCTTGAAAATGTTTATAGATTTTGATATGCATCTCCTGGGCATATTTGTCATGTATAAACACAGCCAGTCCCTGTTTCAAAGTTTATTTTATTGTGTAGTTGAGCATTAATGTCTCAATAGAGGAGCTGGACTGCGCTGTATGAAGCTCAGTTATACTCTTCAAGGATAAGTTTTGGGAAAATCTTGCTTAATATTCCCATTAATGACCTTGGCACAGAAATGTGCTGATAAAAAATGCTGATGACACAAAGTCATAGAAAAGGTTTGTCAATAAAAGGAGAGTTGGGATAAAATACAGAAAAAAAATAATTACTTTGAAGGCTGAAATAATTGAGGTAGGAAGAAATTCAACAATCCAAAATCCGAGGTCAATACCTATAATTAAAAAAAAATCTGCTTTAAGAATGGGCTTGGATATATTTCCCAGTTAGAGGATGACTTTGAAATGCACTGAAATGATACAGCCATGGAAAACACAAAACAAAACAAAAAAAAGCCAACCCCAAAAAATCAAGAAGGTTAGGTATTTCTGAAAGAGATAGGAAAATATTATTATTGACATATGATACAGTGTAGTCATCCATGCTCAAGTTTAATTGTGGAACTGGTGTACAGAAGGGAAATCTGTGTGATCAGATATGGAAAACCTGTCTTGTTGATGAATCAGAGAGCTTGAGTGGTTTAACTTACCATTTAAATGCTGAGCGAATGACTGCTGTTCATAAATGCCTTGGAGAAATCCAAGGAGTAAACACTTCGGAGGAGAAGTAGCAATTTACACTAAAACATTTTGCTATTAGAACACTAATCCACTGTAAGTCACAGATATATTTAGACCAGGGAACAGAACAATCTAATTTCATATCTATTTTCCAATAGGAGCAGAAGGAAAAAAAATACCCGAAAGAGATATGAAATGTGTGTGGGTGGGTGTATTCAGATTTTCTACTATAGGTATGATTGTTAGATATCAGGATGATACAAGATTAGGTATCTTTAGGTAATAGATGATTTGAACTGTCCATTGCTTTCTTGATATTAGACACAAAGGTAACACCAAAGTCCATCTTATTCATTGCAGCAGGCAGCTAGAAGAAAAAGAGCTTTATCTATTTTCACATCTTTATTAAAGGAAATTTGTTGTGGTTTTGCCATTTGTATGAAACTCGATGTAATGACCTATGTGGTTCATTTCTGTCCCGCAAATATATTTGGTTTTTTCTAGCCTCTCCTCTCCTCATTGCTTCTTGTTTTCCACAGGTGTCCTAAAAATTGTGTTCCAGACGTAAATGGCTGTAGGCTTTTGAGGTGACACTCAACTACTCAGTTTATTAAATTTTTTGTTTTCCCATATGAAAAGCACACACTATTTGTCGTGGTTTAACCCTGGCCGGCAACCAGGTACCACACTGCCGCTTGCTCACTCCCCCTCACCCAGACAGATGGGGAAGAGAATTGGAAAGGAATATAAAACTCAAGGGCTGAGATAAGAACAATTTAATAGGTAAAGCAAAGCCGCGCATGCAAGCAAAGCAAAGGAAGAAATTCGTTCACTGCTTCCCATGGGCAGGCAGATGTTCGGCCATCCCCAGGGAAGCAGGGCTCCATCACGCGTAACGGTTACTTGGGAAGACAAACGCCATAATGCCAAATGTCCCCACCCTTCCTTCTTCTTCCCCCGGTTTATATACTCAGCATGACGTCATATGGTACGGAATACCTCTTTGGCCAGCTTGGGTCACCTGTCCTGGCCGTGTCCCCTCCCAATTCCCTGTGCCCCCCCGCTCTCTCACTGGCAGGGCCCAAGGAACTGAAAAGTCCTTGATTCAGTATAAACATCACCCAGCAACAACTGAAACCATCCGTGTGCTATCAACATTGTTCTCACATCAGAGCCAAAACACAGCACTGTACTAACTACTAAGAAGAAAATTAACTCTATCACAGCTGAAACCAGGACACTATTATGCTAAAATTTTGTAGGACTTTTATCATCATCTGCAATATTCTCTGAAGTAGCTACTTTTCATAGGACTGGCCTTTAAATTTGTTTTAAAACCAGTATACACTGCCAGTGTATTTTGGTTTTGGTTTTGTCTTTTTAATGTTTCAAATATAGATGAGTGGAAAAGTGTTTTTCTGTGCACTAGGTAACAGTTTTGCACTGAAAGGCTACTGACAAACAAATCCATTTTATGTGCCCGCTACTGCTAAAGAACGGACTTCCCTGGAATGAAAATGAGAAAGGACATCTGTTCTCATGTACAAAGACTTCTTAACTAGACTGGTAAAGCTTAAGTGTTTGTTTTAGTCATGTTCTCGCAGTTGACTGAGCTTCAACCCTCTTAATCTTCACTGACATCCTCAGTGTAGATAACCTACTTGCTTGAAGCAAAATCTAATATTTACAGTAAAAGTGGATTCAGGATTAGATGATATCACAAGGAGTAGAAAACTAAATAAACTGCTGCTTGGCAGAACATTTATTAAAGCACATTTCCAAATGGTTTATAACACAGATAGTCACTGTTCCATGACTACTCTTATAACTGGTTTCTTCTTCATGTTTTTCCCTCAAAGTTTTACTGTCACTTCAACAGATTTATTTTTTTTTTTAATTTTTACAGCTCACTACTTCTTTCATCCAAAAATTCAACAACTTGTGTCTGTCTATACTGCCAATCTTTGCAATTAAGTATTTTTTACCATATAACATGCATTTGGAAGATGTAGGGGGGTTTCATGTTGGGGTTTTTTTGTTGTTTTGTTTTCAGGGATTTTTTATGTCAGCTGCCTATTTCTGGACGTTTGGTGGCCACTGACCGTTCCAAAAACTGTTACTGAACATACGGAGAAAAACTGCATGTTCACAGTTGGTTAAACAACAGATAACCAGGTACTGATGCACAATTTGTGCATTACAAGTGACGAATCTTTTTGAATCTGAAGAGTTTGATACTAAGGATTATGCCTATAGGCTCTAAAATCCTTAACCACATCAGAGTACTGCAATAATAGCCCCATGTGCTGGTTTTGGCTGGGATAGAGCAAATTTTCTTCATAGTGGTTAGTATGGGAGTATGTTTTGGATTTGTGCTGGAAACAGTATCAATAATACAGGGATGTTTTTATTATTGCTGAGCAGTGCTTACACAAAGTCAAGGTCTCTTCTGGTCCTCACACAACCCCACCAGCGAATAGGCTGGGAGTGCATAATAAGTTAGAAGGAGGTACAGCTGGAACAGCTGATCCCAACTGACCAAAAGGATATTCCAGACCATATGACATCATGCTCAGCATGTAAAGCTGGGGAAGAAGGACGAGGGAACATTCAAAGTTATGGTGCTTGTCTTCCCGAGTAACTGTTAGACGTGATGGAGCCCTGCTTTCCTGGACATGGCTAAACACCTGCCTGCTGATGTGAAGTAGGGAATTCATTGCTTTGCTTTGCTTGCGTGTGCAGCTCTTGCTTTGCCCATTAAACTGTCTTTATCTCAAACCAAGAGTCTTCTCACTTTTAGTCTTCTGATTCTCTCCCCCATTCCACCAGGGGGGAGTGACTCACTCAGGTGTTTGTGATAACTATACAAAAGAATATACTTCAACTTATGCATGGAAAGAAACTTTTCTAGAACAGAAAACTCATATTTTTCATCTTCTGAAAAAAATAAATCTATACTATACTATTTATTATATTACTGTGGAGAAAATTACTTCAGTTAAAATAAATTGGTATAAGAAGTTAAAGATATATACTGTAAACTCAAAGAATAATTTCTAAACAGAAAGAAAAAAAGTAACTTGCAAAGAAACCTATGTTGTCAACATTTACATTTCTTTCCTTCATGTTCTTATGTTTTTATTGACAAAATTGTCTGTTTACTATCTCTTAGCGATGTACTAGAAAATAAAAATAACACATGAATTTTAAATGGGATAAAATGTCATTGTGTTGGGAAGAATTTTTTGTATATTTCCATATTAACATCTCTATATGAGGAGTAATTATGACAAATTTTATACATAGAAAACAGAGGCTTTATTGGGGAATTGCTAGATACTGTATATGATTAAGAGTGGAGCATAGGTAATAAACCTTTTTCTGAATGGAATTTTTTAAATTTCCTTCTGATAATTTCCAGAAACAAAGGGAAAAGTATTCAATATGTTGACAAGGAGATGGAAGTAAATGACAGACACCCCAAAGGAAAATAATTCTAAAATAACTAAAAGAATAATTACTTATTTTGGTAAAGTTATGCAAGTACAAAAAGTACTGCACTCATCAATACAGCAGAAGTGGTTCCAGTAAGTAGTGAAATGCAGATATTTTCAGTGGAACTACCTGTCATTCCAGATCAGTATTCACAGATATACTATATATTACAAGACCATTACTGAAACTGGACGAAGATAATTACCTTATGTAACGCTGACAGAATGCCAGACGTTGGCACGAAGTGAAGGGTACACAAAAAAGATATGTCATAGTGAGAATAATAATGAAAGTAAAGAAAAACAAATGCTATTGCAGTTGAGAGCAGGAGGGAAGGGAACTGGAAAAATATTGTGACAGTTTGTTTTATGCAGTGGCAGCAATTTAAGGCAGTGAAATTACTTTAAAGTGTTAGCAGTTGCTGTTACTTCTATGACACAGAAAGATCATGGAAACATGAAGTAAAGGAGTGATCCAGAGTTCACCAAGATCAATAAAGAGATTCAAACAAACATCTTTGTATGACATTATGTAAGAAATTTGCTTAACAGAGATGCAAAATTATAACCACATTTTTTAGTGGTTAACCGTACATTTTAGTAGCTAACTAATCTTTTCTTGAAAATGTTAAAATATAATATCTTGATGAAGAACTCTATGAAATCTCAAAGAAGAGAAATTTAAACCTGACAGGAAATGATAACAGAATGCATGCCTACTTTACTTTTCTGTTAATATTTGTGTAACTTTAACAATAATTTCAGGACAAGTACTGAAACAGAGAAATTTGACTCTTCAGTCAGTAGCAGTGCACACAGGAATGATGATCCCCTCCCATGATGGAAGTAAGTAGAATAGCTATAGGAGGGGAAACAAGCAGTAAGGTGTTCCTCTAACAAGAAAGATGACCAAGTTTGTGAGCAGCTATTGGAAGACACTAGATGAAGAAATATCCCCTGGTAGTAAGTACTAGTCAGTGTTCTTTGAAAGTAACAGTACAGTGCCCTAAACTGTAAAAGATCCCACTGAGTTTATAAAAATACAGTATATCTACTTTTTTTTACCTTTTACTTTACATAAAGGAAGAGAAAATAAAACCTAGTTTGGAAGCATGAAACAAATCTAATCTGTTATGGATGGAAGTCTTGTGCTGGACTTCAAGGCCTAGGAAAATGTTAACTCAAAATGAACTATTTCTGTGACTTATGTTTGTGAAAATTTAAGACCTGAATTGCCCTGAAACTTCTATCAAATTTGGCTGAGATTAACTAGTGAATTCAAGCATTACTGTGGATAGGACAAAGAAGAAAGGAAAGCATACACACAGGCAAACATAAAACATTTGAATAAATCTTACTTTCACATGAATTCCATCACAAATAGATGCAACCAAACCTGTGAATAAGCTAATAGAACCAGAACCACAACATAACTCAAATGTTAAAATATCATTCAGACAGGCAGGAGCAGATAAACATCTCAGTGATGTCACCAACTGCTACATGCTTGGTCAATAACGCTGAATCAAAAAAGACACACACACACACCCCCCCAAAAAAAAAATAAAAAATCTGCATAATAATTATTGATATCTTGCAGAATCAGAAATTTGCAAGCATAGTCCTCATTACTGAGTATACTGTAAGGAATTATTTCATTATATGCCCCAATGAAAAAACCTAATTCATTCATCCATTCATTCATTCTTTCATTCATTCATTCTATCTAGCTGTTGTTGTCTCATTTTTTCAGTGATAACAGTTATCTAAGGTCACAGACTCATATGCTTTATTTCACATGCTTGATGTTTGGTTTAGGAGCCCTTCATTTTGTATGTCTGCAAACTAAAAATTTACTTGTATTCACACTCTTTAATAAAACAAATATTTTATCTGATTTATTGCTTAAGTTCTATGATAAATATGGATATATTTAGATTAATGTGTAACAGCTAATGCTAATGGCTTTAAGAAAAAGCCCAGTTTCTCCTTAAATCAAAGAATTCAGAGGAAAAAGTGCATGACTAGATCTGTGTGATGCTTTACTACTATGTACATCTGACTACATTTTACATTACAAAGTATACTTCAGAATTTAGACACCGCCTTTTTTCCTCACACGTATCTTCAGTCCACCATAAGTGAAGTTCCATGCTAGCTAAATGAAATACAGCACAAATTAAATTCAGGAACCAAGTTTCTTTCCTTGAAGATACAATTTAGAAGCTAGAAATTAAATATTTCTATTTTAAGGGTAATGCAAATACTACCTTCCAGTCCAAACAGTAATTGCTTCTGATTTCATTCTCTGCTTTCATTTGATTGCATACAGAAAGAAACACCCACAATACACTGTGCATTGGGGAGTATTGCTTTACTTTGAATTTACTTTATTTAGTATTTACTTTATATTTTGAAGTGGTTTGCTTTCAAACTTATTTGATGCTACAGAGGCCGAAGTGGCTCCTCCAAGTTAAAAAAGTACTACTTGTATATAAAACCACTTAGAACAGGATCAACTCTGCCAGACATAATTTTCGAGAACTTAGACTTCTAAAATAAATGCAATGAGCAAGCTTCCTGTGCCTTTAAAGACAATAAATAGGCACTATATGATCTCCTAAAATAGATGTCTGCGGTGAAAGGGATGAATCACATTTTGGAGATGTCCATCTATCTCCATTGAGATAAGTGAGGTGGAGTTCTAAATTAATATTTTCTACGTGGTTGAAACTGTTGAGATGAAAACATAGTTACTGTAGTTTCAAAGCTTAGTGTTCAGTCTAGCTTACTTCAAATGTATGCAACTTGACGTAGAAAAACATTCTGCTTGACTATAGTACGATTGTTGATATATGTGATTTCTTGTGAGATCCATGTTTAAATCATGCCAAAACTAAAAATCTGTCAAGTTTGCTATACCATATTACATATTCTACATTGGGGGAAAAAAAATATTCCACAAGATAAGAGTATTTTAGGCAAATTGTAGTTGAAAGTCTAAATTTTAGCTATTTTGGAATGAACTTGAATGAAAACTGATAGGTCTTCACGATCTTTAAAATCACATGCTATTTTATATAAGTAGTTGGTATGTACAAATACAACAAAAAGGGTCATAAAGGAACATTAGAAAAGCACAGTTTAAATACCTATGACATGTGCAGATGAAAAAAACATCAAATGGACCAAGTAACCACCAGGACTCCCTGAAGACAGTAAGAGTACAGGACACATAAATAACATTAAAAAGAGGTGGAACTTACTGCTAGGTGTGTCAACATTAAAAGTACATTGCTGGTGAGGAAAACATTGGAGTCTGTATTTGGCTGACTATCAGCAGATTCAGAATGATAAAAATGAAAAATCACATTTCCTTCCATAACTCCTCACTGAGCTATTGCTGCTCCTTGAGAAAAATCCAGGAAAGAAATGGTCTTCATTGCAAATAATTTGCCTTCCCTTCTCATGATTTTTCCATATTTCATTCAAGCTTGATTTTTACAGATGAACCAAAGAGATAATGTACTTTACTAGTCACTAAATTTGCAAAATATTCTAGTTCCTTCAGATTCTTTTTACAGCCTGAGTAAAAGAAAAAGAATATGGGTAAACATCATAGAAATAATCAATTTTAAGTTGGACAGAGAATAATAAGCTAAATTTGCCTTACTGCACTCTTCCTGGTATTCTCCACTAATTCAGGTTGTTGGGTTTTTTTCTGATTCAATCAACAAAAATTAATGTTACCCATTTAAAATGCTATAGGAGCTGGAAATGGACAAATGTGTTCCTAACTTCTATACCTAAATCCTATTAATTTCTTTTGTTTTAGCTGCTAGAAATAATTTATTCCAAAAATAAACACACAAATAAAATCTTGAGAAAATGAGAAGTGATAACTTCAGTAATTTAAAAATGTTTTGATGACATGAACAAATAATTTGCATTTCTAACTAGATGAAATGTAGTATTTGGGGAAATATTTTGCCTATTCTGTTATTCAGATCAAATCCTTTAGTAGACTCTTAGGGCATTGATTTCAGATAAGCCGAGAATTAAAATCATAATATTGTATATCTTCCAAATATTAACATGACATAACTATAAAGTTGCTAGTTCTTCCAAGCACAAAATTTCATTTGTTAACTTATGGTATTGGATATAGGTGGTGAGGTTTTGGTAGCAGGGGGGCTGCAGGGACATCCTCTGTGAGGAGATGCCAGGAGCTGCCCTACACCAAATACAGCCAGTTCCAGCCAGCTCCAATGGATCCACCGCAGGACATGGCTGAGCCCCTCAGCCAAGGTGGCGTCACCTCCAAGAACATAGATTCCCTTGCAGCCATTGGGAGAAAGACCACGGTGGAGCAGGTATTTCCCTGCAGCCCATGGGGAGGACCATAGTGGAGTAAATGGATATTTCCTGAAAGACAGTAGCCCATGGAGAGGACCCACACTGGAGCCAGGAAAAAGTGTGAGGAGGAGGAAGAAGCAGCAGAGAGAGCTGCTGTGGACTGACTGCAACCCCTGATTCCCCATTTCCCCTGTGCTGCTCAGTGGGAGGAGGAGATAGAGGAGCCAAGAATGAAGGAGTGAAGTTGACTGAGAAAAAGCCATGGGTGAAAGGTTTTTTAGTTGGTTGCTGTTTTGGTTTGTGGGGGACTTATTTGTCTTGGCTGGTTTTATGGTGGTGTCAGTGTTGTTGTGTCGTGTCTGCCGTGTCCGTCCGTCCGTCCCCCTGCCCCTTCATTTCTCACCATCGTACTCTCTTTTCATTGAGAATAAATATTTTTTTCCCCCAAGTTGAATCTGTTTGCCTGTGATGTTAATCAGTAAGTGATCTCCCTGTTTTTCCCTCAACCCATGAGCTTTTTCACCTTATTTTCTATCCCTGTCCTGTTGAAGAGGGGGAATGAGAGCAACTGGGTGGGCATCTGGCAGCCAGCCAAAGTCAACCCAGCAATTATCTTAGAAAGGAAGATACCTTCAGACAATTTATATTCTTATGAGAAATTCAAACTTTAGCATATGGGACAAACCATATTCTATTAAAGAGTTTGAAAGCCTGATGAAAGTCCCAGGTCAAAAGATAAGATAGAATTTATATAGGAGAGGACATATTTTCTTTTAGTTTCGCTTGAATGTCAGTCAGAAGAATATTTGTCATTATTTAAGATCAAAGAAGTTTTGAGTCACATTACTTCAAAAAACTTGAAGAGGGAAATTTTGTATTTTGATCATTTTTACTTTCTACACTTGTACGTTTTGAAAGTGTTTTTTCCTACTTTGCTATACTCAGAAATACATACAAATACTGCATTTCACAAATCCTACTGAAAATAACAGTGTGATAGGACAATTAAAAAGTGATTTGCAGTGGAAACCAAAGTGCTTAAAAAAGAGCACATTAAATATTGGTGGCCCTTCAGCACTTAGAGGCTTTATCCCAATGCTTTTACTAGTACTGAATTGCATTTTAGTTATCCCAGGACTTTCGTGGGACTATGTAAGAAGTAAGTTACTATTCACTTTGAAAAATTACATCAGAATCTGTCCTTAAAAGAGTTCCAGAAACTCTAAACCATATTTCTGACTTAGTTTCAAAGAATACCACTCTGAAGTACATGAACTTTTGTAGATTATCTCAGCTGTACATTGCTGAAATATGAACTGCATTTCATCATTACTTCTTTCATTTTTCAGACAGGTTTTTCTCCCATGAATTAGTGCTTGAAATCTTTTGGTGCTTTGTGAAGATTTTCTCTCCATGAACTCACAGAGTTCACTTATTCGAGGCTAATACTTATGATGCTGTCTGCAGTTCTTACTAAAAAAAAAAAAAAAAAAAGAAGCAATAGTATAATACTGCATAAGTAAGCATTATTACAGATTTCAAATCTTCAGATAATTGCCCAGGACATACCACAGCTTGCATTACATATCACGGCATGGCATGGTATATGATTCAGTGTGACTCAAGATAGCCAGCTTCAAAAATGCCATATTCCATTTGCTTTTATTAATACATTTTAATACATATATCTGACAGAAGGCTTACTTTTCTTGGGGGGTTTTGTTGGCGCTTTTTTTTTTTCCTCTTTTCTATCAAATGGCTCTGATGTGCAAATTTATGGAATAATATTTTAAGCAGTAATAGAGAAATGTCAAAGCTTAGTGAATGGGGGAAGTTCTAGTAATTTGTTAGAGCAGCTGTACCTTGAGTATATTCAGATTTTTAAGGCTGAGTTAAGTTACAGTGTCCAACTAACTTTTTGGAATAGAGTCTGACAGTCACTTACAAACCTTCAGCGTCATTTGCTGCATATAGTCTGTTTAAGAATTATTTTCAGCTGAAGAAAGCCTAATCAATACCCCACTGGATCAACCAGAAACTGTAGGTAAGGTGGAAGCTGGCATAGGAACATCAGAGTAAGATACATCTCAAAGATTTGAATTTGTTGCTTGTTTTGGGTTTGAGGGGTTTTGGGTTTTTTGTTTGTGGTTTGTTTTGGTTTTTTTTTTTTTCCCCAGGAGAGGTTTGGGAGTGTTGGAGTGGTGATTTCATTGCAGTGATTAGAAGACACATATATAAATTCCCTAAACTTATCACAAAGACATCTTTTAACATCTCTGAAAACCAACTGATATTTTGAGCAAAAGTT
>JAVJGI010000014.1:50207953-50266647 GCA_035590275.1 Ibycter americanus | reverse complement strand
AGGCAAGAAGCAGGGTGGACTGGCCTGAAGAGGATGAAGAAACAGCATGGACAGTAGATGAACCATTGAAACCTTGTATGAGACTGATGCTGGTGCTGAGACATGAGGGGGCTGGTATGGGATGGTAAAAGCCTTGTTGCAGCTTGATAGTTTGGTAGTGCTGCAACATCTGAGTGTTGGAAGTTCCTCATATTCTGGATAAAGAAAGCTGGGAACTGATGACTGCCCATGAGATATGAATTAGGTGAGAGGCAGTAGGTATCAGCTCAAGCCCAGTGATGAGAACTGTCTATATCAGACAGATCAGGGTGGAGGTGGAAAGAATACATGAATATATCTGTTGATGTAATTATACTTTAGATGTTGTGTTTAACCCCAGCTGGCAGCTAAGCCCCATACAGCTGCTTGCTTGCTCCCCCCATGGCAGGATGGGGGAGAGAATTGGAAGAGTAAAAGTGAGAAAACTTATGGGTTGAGATAAAGATAGTTTAATAGGTAAAGCAAATGCTATGCATGCAAGCAGAGCAAAACAAGGAATTCATTCACCACTTCCCATGGGCAGGCAGGTGTTCAGCCATCCCCAGGACAGCAGGGCTCCATCACACGTAACGGTTACTTGGGAAGACAAACGCCATAACTCCAGGCGTCCCCCCCCTTCCTCCTTCTTTCTCCAGCTTCTGTTGCTAAGCACTATGTCATGTGGTATGGAATATCCCTTTGGCCAGTTGGGGTCAGCTGTGCCAGCTGTGATCTGTCCCAACTCCTTCTGTAACTCCAGCCTACTCACTGGTGGGGTGGTATGCAAAGCAGAAAAGGCCTTGACTCTGTGTAAGCACTGCTCAGCAACAACCAAAACATCCCTGTATTATCAGCACAGTTTCCATCACAAATCCAAACCATAGCCCCATACTAGGTACTATGAAGAAAATTAACTCTATCCCAGCCAAAACCCACAAAATTGAGTAAAAAGTTTACTGTGAACAGGAAGATACTTCAACTTGTTAATAGGAAAGAATTCCAGATGAAGGATTCCACATGTAACTAGTTTGATTTTATATCTTAGTGAAGCTGAGTAATATGCTTGCTTTTTCCTCTCTCCTCTCAGAGCTTTCTCCATCCCTACCACTTTCCCTCTCTGCTCTCAGCTGCATGGTTTGCCTTCCCTACGTATCACCAGACCTATCTGTGAGCCATTTAAACTAAATAAAACCTTAGAAAAAGTATCCAGGGAATTTTCCATAGCTGTTTTTTGCATGTTTTAGCTGGTGAAAGTGCAGCACAGAAGGAATAAACTCTCTGTGGCAGTATTTATCCATTTCTGACAGTACTTATCCATTAACTAGGCTTATGAGCTCTAAATCACACATATAGCTTTTAGTCTTCTAAGTTAGAGGTAGACCAATTTCTTATTTTGTGGTATGTTTCCATTCCTGAATACATACCTCACAACTGAATAAAGATCTGGGTACTAATGATGTCAAGACGACTTGTTGACAAAGTGTAAGCTCAAGTGGCATAAGCAGAGTGCAAGAGAATGTTAAAAGGAGCCTTCAATAACATAGCCTGCTATGTCTTGAATGCACCAATTTGCAGCTTTGTATTTTTGTAAGTAGACCAACACTGCTTTTCTAGATGTACCTGGAATTGTAATTTACAGGGGTGATCCTAGAAGATCGTAGACACTTGTCAGCATCTGACAGTGGAGTATGGGTTTATGATTTTATCAGTGCAAGGATAGGAATATACAGTTCAAAAAATTACATGCAAGTAAGCATAAGTCGTGCATTCATGTGCACAATTGTGGAACATTTGGTGGTTTTTTTTTTTTTATTAAAATGTATCAACCCTTGGTGGTGCTGCACTGTCGTGGTTTAACCCCAGTCAGCAACTAAGGACCACCCAACTGCTTGCTTACTTCCCCCCAACACCCACCCCAGTGGGATGGGGAGAAGAACCAGGAAAATGGTAAAAAACATGTGGGTTTAGATAAGAACCATTTAATAATTGAAATATAATAATAATAATAACAACAGCAAAACAACAACAATTGTAATGAAAAAGGAGAGAGAAGGAGAGAGGAGTACCTCTCTCCCAAACCCAAAGGGAAAAAAAGCAAGTAATGCAAAATACAGTTGCTTCCCACACGCTGACAGATGCCCAGCCAGTCTCTGAGCAGTGATCAGCAGGCCTTTGTGCACCCCCCTCAGTTTATGTACTGAGCATGACACCCTACGGTAAGGAATATCCCTTTGGCTAGTTTGGGTCAGGGTCCTGGCTGTGCTCCCTCCCAGTTTCTTGTGCAGCTCCTCACTGGCAGAGCATGGGAAACTTGAAAAGTCCTTGATTTAGGGTAAGCACTGCTTAGCAACGACTAAAAAACATCAGTGTGTTATCAACATTATTCTCATACTAAATCCAAAATACAGCATTGTACCAGCTACTAAGAAGAAAATTAACTCTATCCTACCCGAAACCAAGACATGCACCCTTTTGCATAGCACTCATTGAGGGATCAGAGAGCATTTGGTCTGGGAACAGAAGAACAGTTTCAAACAATTCTTAGTCTGAATGACTAGAAATTGTATTTTCCAAATTTAGGGAGAACATCCAACACATATCATTTGAGTATTCCTGGTCCTTCTGTTAAAATTGTGCCACTGAGAAGCCAGAAGTGGAATATTCCTGAAGATTGAAAAAGATGAAGAAATGAGAGTTTGATTAAATGGTATAATTGCTAGAATGTACTTCTGAAAGAACAGAGGCCTAGTTCCATTACTATTCCCATTATATCTGTGATGTAAAATGCAGAGATAAGAATTCCAGAATGCCATTTATTTTCCAGATATTTTTTTTAAACCTCAGACCACCTAGTAACTTAGTTGTTTTGCAGGTCACATTGACATTAGCATCAGCCTGTCTGAAATATTTTCTAATTTGAAGTCATTGAAGTCAAAAGTATGTGTCCTCAGGCAACTTGACAAGAATAACTTGCCAAAATTATGACTAAGGGGCAGTTACTTTGTGTAAATACATCGCGATGGCAAAGGGAAGAAATAGTTACAATAGGTGCAACCTTTGTGCACAGGAAAGAAAAACAAAAAACAGAAAAGACAAAAAGAAAATGGAGGTGGAGAGATATATGAAAACAACAATGAGGAAAAGAAAAAAACAGGAGAAAAAGAAGGGAGGGGAGAAGAGGGAAAAAAAAAAAAGAAATTCTAACCACAACTGAATTTCTACAGGAATTAAGGGACTATTTTTAAATATTAGAGAAGGAAAATTACAAAACACGATCTCGATAAAGAATAAAAAAGAGGAAGAAAGAAAACTAACAAAACCCCCAAAACCATAACTATGACTAAACGGAGTTTGATCAGTTTAGCAAAGGCAGGGTTGCCCACAGCGGCAAACTATAACTGATAACTCAGAAGGCTTCTTCTAGTCCCATTATGATTTACTATGGTATTCTAGTTTCTTAATATTCCACTCCCTAAATTTATTCATATTTTAGTCTATACTTTAAGACATAAATATTCAAGCTGGCAGAATAGTAAATGGTGTTATTGATAGCTTGGCTTTATTTTAAATATTTAATTATAAAGGCAATTGCCTTTAATAAGATGCCTCTTTTTGTTGAACTTGCTTCAGGAAATAGTCTAGTTTTTATTTAAATTTTTACAGAAATTATTTTCCAGAAGAATATGTATGCATATGTATGTGTATCATTTTCAGGGACCTTAAAGTCAACAAAAGTTATTTTAAGATACTAACACTATGCAGAAAGGTGTTGACCATTTCAGGGAACTCTGAGGGTTGGCTATGTGTGATCTTGTTAGAAGACATGCTATCAGTCAGAAAAAAAAAGCCTTCCAACTGCTGCTGAATGCAATGCTGTGCACTTTTCTGATTTTTTCCAAAAGAAAGATTTCCTATTGAGATTTCTTTCACTTTTCTTTAGAATGCTGTATTCCAAGGGGCAAAAGGCATGGCCAGGGATTAAATGAAGAATTCTTTCTAATCCTTGCCCTATCAATTTTGCCAATACTTGTTAAGCCTTATATATAAGCTTGTTATTGCCTAAATCTGTGACCATTTGGGTAGAAAGTTCTAATATTTGCTTATTCTTTGCTAGGTCTCAGGCATATAGCATGAGTATTCAAAAATGGTTTTAGATTGCAATTACTCCAGAAGCCACTTCACAATTAAGGTTATGCAAGTATTTTCTTAACGTGAGTAAAACCCCAAAGTTTTGTGACAGTAAAGATAGTTTAATTCTCTTTAACATTCTAGTGTAGTCTGGTATTGACTAACAATTTTATTACAACTTGAAGACAGGCATCTAGGAAAAAACATTATCTCAGTTATTACTAAAATACACATTGCAGTGTCTTTAGTGATTTCCCAGAGCAATTCTGCAGATTTTTTTGAAAGCAGTTGACATATCAGGCTTGAGTCAGCTATTCACATATAGGAAGGTATACAGTACCATTTGAGTTTCCCTATGGTATCTCGACTGTTTTAAAAGTATTTTTGAAGGAAGTCACAGGTTTCCCATAGGTCGCCCTAGACACGTATGTGCAGACAACAGGTCTGGGCCCTAAGAGCCTGTATGCTTTTGAAAACCGCTAGAGGGAGATCCTAAACTTCTGGTATGGAATAATTACTTTAAGTGCTATAATGAGTAGCTATGCTTGTGCATCTTCAGACAGAATGTACATCTCTTCTTGTGGTGGCTCCTACTGCACTGTGGCAATGGCACAACTCAAATTATACAAAAGGGATTCTAGATAAAGATTGGTCAAGAGAAAAAGCAAAAATTTGTTCTCATGTGCAGAGGTTTAATTTATAGTTCAGGTTATAGTGGAAAATTTGGATGAATAGATTAAAATTCACCTTAAAAGAAGTATTACTGTGAAATTCATTAGAAGGTCGCAATTTTGGAGTGAGGATAGAACCTTTGTTAATATGTACTGTACAGAGCTGGAAGTCAATGCATTCTCAGCAAGTTGTATCACCAGCCTCATTACATCCACCTGGAGAATGCCTAATAAGGAGAAATTTGGTTTTGATAAGGGAGTTTATCTTTGTTCCTGTGAACTGAGTTGTTTTCTGCAGTTTAACCTGTATTGAGCAAAAGAAAAAATGTTGCTTTTAACTTGGCTTTCTGTAGCAGCTTTAAAAAATACTGTAATTCTTTCATAGTTGATAATGACTCTCTAGGTAGGAATTCAGAACTGTTAGTGTCATACCAACATACTAACATATGTTGTTACCATAACATGTGGTAATATAACATATTAGTTGTTGGTAGCATCATATTTTAGGCTAACATGTAGCTTAGCAGTGGCCATTCCTCAGGCTGATGATCACATAACCATGAAAGATTTGGTAACTGAGTGTTGCACTAGATTCATGGACAATCTTTGGGCAACTTTCACAGTCAGACATGCTGTAAAGTCAGTGCAATGGAAAAAGAAAGATAACCTGTAGACATGCTGTGATTGCATCCATTTATACTTTTAAAAATCAAAATCAGATAACCTCTATGCATTCTTGTTTCTCATTGCTTTAACTTTAACTAATGCAACCAAAAGACTAAAAACACTCTCTCAGGTGGGTGGGCAAATAGGAGTATACTGCAGCCAGGAGTATAGTGAGACCCTTAGTCATATTTTTAAATCCTTACACAAGTTAGGATTCAATTGTCATGATCATAACCATTCAGATTTGTATCCCTGACACTGTAGCTGCACCATGTTTACAAAATGATTTAAGATTCATTGGGAAGGATGAAGAACATAGCCCACAGTTTACAGCAATCACTAACAGCATCTCCCAAATTGATTTATGAGAAAGGCATTCGCTAAGCACAGCTATGGGGGGAGGGCTTCCAACCAAAGGAGTAGGACTCCCTATTCCTACATTTTTAATAGAAACCTTTAAAGACAGCTGAAATGCTCTTCTAGCTGTGGCATTCATAATCTGTTAGTTATAAAATATACTTTTTTCTTGAATCTTCTTATACCGAGAAAAAGGGAACTGAATCTGTGTTCTGAGAGTTCTGCAATTAAGTTGCTATTGTACAGCACAAAAAAATTTATATTTTTTTTTAAAAAAACCACCTCTCCACAATTTAATGTGGTTTATGATAGAAGTCTTCATTTTACTACATTTTATGCAAGATATTCCATATGTCTATGTTCAGCAAGATTCCAGAATACCTACTGCCTTGCGAGACATACTTGCAATTTCTAAGAATGTTCAGAAATTAAATAAGCACTGATGTGATTATCAAAAATGAATTCAGGAAAAGTTCTAGACACTCTTGAGACAGATGAGGAACTAGACAGACAAACATAAGGTTTCAGTACATTTGGACATACAAATTATTTGTATTTGATTCAATTTATCATTACTTAATAGAGTGAAACACTTAAGGTAGAACTGAGTATTTGTTTGGGGTTTTTTTATCATCAATATCTTGATACTATGAAACATTCCTCCAAAATGCCTGATTCTTTTCCTTAATTTTAAATTGATGATTACATTAGATTAGGTGACTATGTCAGATGTAAATGCTTAAATTGTGGACAGAAGTAAACCACCTCCCCTGGTAAACCAATACAGAGTAGATGGAGTTCAGTACAGGACTTCCAAACTTGCTCAGTGCAGACCTTCAGACTCCATAGTCATATCTTATTAACATGAATACATATCCTATGACTAAATCTTTGATTAAGACTAATTAGGCAAATGGTATATGTAGGTGCAAGCTGAATGACAATTATTACTGATGATACATTATATCTTAATTTGGAAGCAAATCAAGCAATTTAATTTTCTTAGAGGGCAACAGTACACTATTTAAGTTGGTGAAAATTAAGCTGATTTTTAGCTAAATACTAATGGAAATTCAGCCCAGCTATTTTCATTCTTTGGATTCCTGTAACCTTGATAGGCAACCTTGTTGAAAGGTTGTTATCCTCCAGACTGCTTTTGTTGTACTTCACCTATGGTTTAAAAAATTCTGTCAGTGCTATTATGTCTACAAATTCACATTGCCACAATTAATCTAACACTTAAGAAAACAGAAATATTTAGGGCCTTCAGCTGGTATTTCTACCTGGTTATTTGTATCATCTTCTACTACAGTCCACAACCTGTGGCCTTTCTAGTCTAAAAATTGCCTTATATCTATATCGATATGTAAACCAAGAAGAAGATATCTTGGTGCCAGCATTTTTAGAAATGTGTGACAGACAGGAACTTTAAAAAAATTATGATCTAGGAAAAGGTTTTCTCCACTGTTTTGCCAAGTACTTCACTAATATATGCATATGTTTAAAGTATATATTTTAGAGATAAACAGAAAGGAAGGATAGATTTCCATTCAAAATAGAAGTTAGGGAGTTTGTGATTAACTCATCCCACTGCCACCTACAGATATGCTATTTTTCTGAAAAGACAAGATTTACTTTAATGATGTAATACTAAACCTCAATGGATAACTTTATTCTTTGTGTACATTCTCTTTAACACAGTGCTTAAGGTGCAGGGTTTCAAAACCTAAAAAATTGGGAAGGGCACTACAAAGTGTGCTTATGCTTTTAAGAAAGCTGACTAATCTTGTAGCAGCACTTATTTATTTATTTACTTACTTAATAGCCTGAATAAATAGATATGGGAAAAGCCATGCCTTGGATAATGAAAAAATTTTGACCGTCAAACTGTAATATGCAATTCAAGGTAAACAACCAAATTGTCCACTGGCTGTCAGACTATTTTAAGATTAACTAGAAGCTATTTAGCCCTTTTTACTTTCACTTATTTTTCTGATTCATCATTCCAAAAATTTGTGAGACAGTTGATTATCCTGCCAAAACTGGAAGAAATAAAATGGATAAATAAGGCGAGCAGATGAGTCCAGAAGCATTAGCACTAGGCATACTCAGAGAATAACCATGTTCTATTTTTCCCTTTTGTTTTTTCATAGTTTTTTTCATTTTGTTCTTTCTTTTTCTGTCTTTCTTTTCTCTCCCCCCCACCCCGCTGCTTTGACTTTTGCAATATGAGTACAATTTAGATGAGTAAGTGTGAATGTCTAATGTTATTTCTGAAGATACTGGGTTTTGGAGATATCTGCTTGGGACGAGCAAATAAGATGCGAGATGGCAGGAGGGCATCAGCAAATGGAGCCACTCAGGAAGTTCATGTATCCCAAACTGCACTTGAATTCCTGGGGTTAGGTACTCAAATCCCGATCTTGGTGTTTAATCTGAGCTACCTGCTTAGGTGCGCTGCAGCCAGTGAAAAGAGTTGAATACCTCTAGTGAAAAATAGCCTATCCCAACATAATCAATTAAGTTAAGATTCATTACCATCATAAGAACTCTATATCTTCATACTATTCATAGAATGTGACAAAATGTTAAGATATATCCTCTTAAAAAAAACCAGTTGTCCTGGTAAAAATACTGGTGCCCTGGTGACAAAGGGCACAGAGAAGGTGGAGTTACTGAATGCCTTCTTTGGTTCAGTCTTTACTGCCAAAGCTGGTCCTCAGGTTTCCCAGACCCTGGAGTCAAGAGAGGAAGTCTGGAGAATGGAAGACTTTCCCTTGGTCAAGGAGGATCATCTTAAACATTATTTAAGCAAATTTGACGCCCACAAATCCATGGGCCCCAATGGGATGCACCCCTGAGTGCTGAGGGAGCTGGCAGATGTTATTGCCAAGCCACTCTCCATCATCTTTGAATGGTCACGGAGGACAGGGAGAGGAAAGCCAGTGTCACTCCAGTCTTCAAAAAGGGCAAGAAGGAGGACCCAGGAAACTACAGGCTACTCAACTTCACCTCCATCCCTGGAAAGGTGATGGGATAGCTCACCTTGGAGACCATCTCAAAGCATGTAGAGGAAAAGAAGGTTATCAGGGGTAGTCAACATGGATTCACCAAGCGGAAATCATGCCTGACAAACTTGATAGCTTTCTGTGATGGAATGACTCTTTGGGTCGATGAGGGGAAAGCAGTGGATATTGTCTACCTTGACCTCAGTGAGGCTTTTAACACTGTCTCCCATAACATCCTCATAGGTAAGCTCAGGCAGTGTGGGTGAGATGAGTGCACAGTGAGGTGGATTGAGATCGAGCTGAAGGGCAGAGCTCAGAGGGTTGTGATCAGTGGTGCAGAGTCTGGCTGGAGGCCTGTAGCTAGTGGTGTTCCCCAGGGGTCAGTACTGGGTTCAGTACTGCTCAACTTAATCCAGATCTGGATGAAGGGACAGAGTATACTGTCAGCAAGTTTGCTGATGATGTAAAACTGTGAGGAGTGGCTGATACCACAGAAGGCTGTGCTGCCATTCAACGAGACCTGGACGGGCTGGAGAGCTGGGTGGAGAGGAACCTAATGACATTCAACAATGGTGAGTGTAAGGTTCTGCACCTAGGGAGGAATAACCCCTTGCACCAGCACAGGCTGGGGTTGATCTGCTGAAAGGCAGCTCTGTGAAGAAGGGCCTGGGAGTCCTGGTGGACAGCAAGGTGCCCATGAGCCAGCAGTGTGCCCTGGTGGCCCAGAAGGCCAGTGGGATCCTGGGATGCGTTGGGAGGACCACAGCCAGCAGGTCGAAGGAGGTGATCCTCCCCCTCTCCTCTGCCCTGGTGAGGCCGCGTCTGGAGGACTGTGTCCAGTTCTGGGCTCCCCAGTTCAAGAGAGACAGGGAACTACTGGACACAGTCTAGCAGAAGGCTACAAAGATGATGAGGGGACTGGGGGGTCTCCCTTATGAGGAAAGGCTGAGAGAGCTGGGCCTGTTTAGCCTGGAGAAGAGACGACTGAGAGGGGATCTTATCAATATCTACAAATATCTTAAGGGCAAGTGTCAGGAGGATGGGGCCAGGCTCTTTTCAGTGGTGCCCGGTGACAGGACAAGGGGCAATAGGCACAAACTGCAACACGGGAAGTTCCATCTGAATATGAGGAACAACTTCTTTACTTTGAGGGTGACAGAGCACTGTAACAGGCTGCCCAGAGAGAGCTATTTTGGGGGAGAAAATTTTGCCTACATGTGAATTAACTCTGCTTACAAACTAGAAATGTTGAAAATACATGGAGAATCAAAGAGGAATAATATATCTTACGAATTATGTTAGAACTACAGACAAAGGAAATATTGTCAGTATATTGTTTAAGATTCTGGATGTGTAAAATATTTATGTCAATATCCTAGATGTTTACCATTGTTAGAAAAGTCATCTAAGTGTTAAATTCTAACATGGATCCTAGTTATCTAAAGTCTTAGACTGTTTATACAGGGAATATCTCTTTGAGATGCAGCTATTACTACCTCAAATTATTTCAGAATTGTTGAGAAAGATACATTCTTGAGAAGACAGGTTGCTTCTCATGGCTGGAGTCATTCTCAGTCTTCCAGATATTCCTATAAGATGTCAGATGTATCTTTGAGGTTGTCTTAGAGATACTAGGAAGAGGTACTGAGGTTCAAGACTGAGAGGGCACTATGCAGTACTAATGAACCAGCTAATCTAACAGTCATGATTTGGCAGATATTACTGGTCTTGCACAATTAAGGCATCTTGAATGGACAAGAAAAAAAACACAAAACCAAACCACAAAACCTGAACAACAAAACTTTAATCATATATACCTTTACCATTAGAGAACCACTTCAGAGGCAGAGCTATTCAGTACATCCTCAGCTGTAGATTTCCTGAGATGTCTAAAATGATAGCCACCAGAATTAAATTTGGTGAAATTCTATATCAGCAGTAATACTTGTGGAATTAGGATTTGTGACTGTGAAAATAATTAGTTTTATAGCTAAAAACATAGATATATTTAACGGAGATCCTTTGTTCTTGTTTGCCAAATATCCAAAGTCATCATAACCTAAAATCTCTCTGGTCTAAAATGCCACTTCCATAATGAAATCACAGCAGACCGATTTTTTTGAAGTAAGTCATTGTGAAATGCTCCCCATAACTTTAAAATATCTGACACAGTAAATCAAGACAGTATATGGCACAACAGACACACAGAGAAAAGGAATTTAATCTGTGTGGATGCCTAAATTTCCAAAGGTCTGGTGGAGTGGGCTTGAGCTCCTTTAGTAGCCAATGGAGAGAAATGGAGGGTTTAGTTTATCTGATGCATTTTACATATATATGCTATCATATAAATGACTGTCTCAAACTGTCCTGTACTTTCCACCAAATATATACTCAAGCTCAGATATAAATGACTAGTTTTAATAAAATAAACCTTATGATAAGAGCATTTTAGAAGTTAGATGAGTTCAAAAAGAAAAAGTGGCGTACTTGCCTCTCAGTTACAACTGTCCAGAAAACAATGTTTTCGTAGGAACAGCTTTTCATTATTTCCCATTCCTTTAACTTTATTCCTGGTATAGAAGAAGGCTCTATATCCCTAATGATGCTATTCTACCTGGTGCTACCAAAATGTGGTCAAAACTTCTTGAATGCTAGACAGTTGGCTCTCCAGGCTATATTCATCATTTTCTTTCAGTTCATTTGTGATTTCCTCATGTTCACATTCATTGGTTCATCCTTCACAGCCTCCTGGTATTTAGAAAATGGAACCAGTTACTGGAAAAGAGACTGGCAGTGTGACAAAAAGAGATTTATGAAGCTTTTGAAGCTTGATCTCACTGACATTATTTAATCAAGGTATTTGGTTTGTTGCTGCCAGTGCAAACAGTACAAAGGTAAGACGTACCTTCCCCTCCACCCCAAAACTCCCCCGACCCCCACCCCACCCCCCCTAAATTTACAGTCAGTTAACTGTTCTTCAGCAAAATCACAGGAACTGATTTTGTTTATAACACAATAAAACTGTGAAGTAAGCCATAGCAAAAGAAGCTTCAAAAACAGGCTAGGGTGACACTTTGCTTTAAATGCAGAAATGGATAAGAAAAGATAATTTCTGAAATTGAGCTGATAAGTCATTAAACCATGGTGATTTGTTGTCTTCTGTCTATACTTTGAGTCTAACAAAGAGTTGCGTTTTGAGCTATTAGTTTGAATTATCTTTTCTGGTAACATCTACTGCAGTGGTCTAAGGACTACAAAGTCATTAACTGTTTTTGTTTTGAAAAAGCTGGAAAGGGACCTATCTATATACTAAGTATGCTTGGTTGCAAGAGTAGTTTGCATAAAAGGTGTCTTCCAGAATAGGTTCCCATTTCACTCTTCAGATATCTTCCTGGTGATAGGAAGAAAAAAAATAATCTATCAAACTTAATTTAGTTAAGTGAAAGTTGCTTCTGCTGCCATTTGAGAGACCCTAGTATATCTAATGCATTACTCTGGGACTGGCAGATGTGACAAAAGACCCGTATGAGGCCTGTATCTTTCTGAATTGGCAGTTGGGCCCGCCAGCTTAACCAAAGCTTCTCAAATGGCTTCAGGTGCCTATACTTAAGTAACAGAATTGAAGCCACTGTTTCTTCAACTGCCAGCCTTTACAAAATTAAACAGTCCGGTTTTAGCAGGGCCCTCAGAAAATTTGTCAGTGAATCTTTATGCAGCCCCACATTTCTGACACAGTTAAATTAAAAAAAAAAAAAAAAGTCACAACAGGATCTTCTGGATATCTCTGCACAGCAGAGCAAAGTTCATAGGACACAAGAAAAAAATTATAAAATTGTTATGGAATGTTGTCACCTATAATAACAGATGTAGCAAACTAAAATAAAGATTAATCATAGTTAACTGGGGAAAGGGGGCAGCTGGGGTTCATTTCAGTGCCATATCTCTTATTTTGAGGCAAAACAAAATGAAAACTTTGAGAAAATATTAACATACAGTTCATTCATAATTTCTCACTTGAGGAAGCTGTAACTTACCTCCCTTACGCAAGCACATGATGAGGTAGCTAGACAGTTATTAAGCCAATATTTTGTGATTCTGATATCAAATTACTGGGAAGTTAAAAAATCAGAAACAGTAAATACTGCTAAAAATACCCATTCACTATAGTTTTAAAGTTTCCTTTAACAACTGTGCAGTTTGTACTTGTTCTCTGCTAATATTCTAGTGAGTAATTTACTGGCAGTAAGATCCAGATGCATTAAACATCGCAAGACATTAGCAAAATTATTCAAATTGGAAATAGGAATTCTTAGCATTGAACATATGCAAGATTAAAAAATTACAATGGCAGAGCTAGAGCATGAGAAAGTTATGGCTGATGATTCCATAACAGATTGTGTTTCAAGTAAGTGCATCCAAAAACCCCATCACAAGCTATTTGCAGAAATTATTCAGCAATAAATTTGGAATACATTAAAGCAGAGCATGATCATTGATAACTCACTAGTAAATATTCTAAGAAAGTTCCAAAGACTTGTTAGAAATGAGATGTAAATTGCCCTGAATCCTGTAATAATTAGTAAAGGCATAATATTAACCTTTTCTAAATTCATCCATTAGAGTTTTCCAGTATAAAAGTTTCTTGCAGTGTTTCTGTCTTACTTCTAAAACGAGTATTCATTGAATAAGTACTTTTTGTATGTTTGCATAACTACTGAGATGAAGTATTTCTTCTTCTCAGGATGGCAGTATCTATTTAATGTAGTTATAATCCAACCATACAATTATCCTGAACTAAACATAAACAAGGATGAAAGAGCCCTCTCACAATCATGTTTAAACTGGCTGAAATGGTTCGATTTTGTATTTCCATATTGTTCGATTCTGTTTTCTGCTTTTCTTTTAACGCCTGAAGAGTATAACTTAAGACTTTTTTTTTCATAATTTTATCCAGATTTATTTGCATATATTCCAAAGCCTTTGGAATAATATGCATTTGTGCCAGCGTTTTGGTTCTGTTTTGTGTAATTGAGACACAAATTCCAAGCTTAACCTCCCAGAAGCAAAAAATCTTGAGGTGAGAAAATCTGGAATTTTTCAAAGACGTGTAGATTGTGCACAAAACTCACAAAGAGGTGAGTTTTGCACTGGTGTGGTTTACTGTCTGTGCTGGGTTGACTTTGGCTGGCTGCCAGGTGCCCACCAAGCTGCTTTCACTCTCCCTCCATCAACAGGGCAGGGGGAGAAAATACAATGAAAAGCTCGTGGGTTGAGATAGGGACAGGGAGATTGCTTGCCAATTATCATCATGGGTGAAAGAGACTGAACTTGGCAAAATTATTTTAATTTATTGCCATTTAATCAAAGTACAATAATGAGAAAGAAGAACAAATCTAAAAACACCATCTCCCAACCCCACTGCTCCAGCATGGGCTCGTTTCCATGGGCCACTTTTCCTGCTAGGAGCCGCCTCTAGCACAGGCTCTCTACAGGCTGCAGATGCCTTCAGGACATATCCACCTGCTCTGGTGGTGGGTCCTCAATGGGCTACAGGGTGGAGTCTTCTCCATGGCCTGCAGGGGAATCTCTGCTCTAGAGCCTGGAGCACCTCCTCTCCCTCCTTCTTCGCTGACCATGGAGTCTCCAGGGCTGTTTCACATTTTTTCACTCCTTTTTCCCAGCTCTTGCACAGCAGTTTTTTACTCCTTCTTAAATATATTATTACAGAAGCACTACCACTGTCACTGACTGGATCAGCTTTGGCCAGCAGCAGGTCCGTCTTGGAGCCAGCTGGAACTGGCTCTGTTCAGCACGGGGGCAGCTTCTGGTGTCTTCTCACAGAAGCCACCCCTGCAGCGCCCGCCCCCCCCCGCCTCCACCTGCTACCAAAACCTTGCCACGTAAATGCAATACACTGTCTTTGGTAATGATTCTCAGTTTATGTTCACACTCAAGAGACAAGATCCAAAGTTTAAAATATTTTAAATGTCAGAATGAAATTTCAGATTCCATCATGCTGAAATTCTGTGTTCTTCCCAGTTCTTCTAATTTCCTTCCCTTCTCCCCATTTATTGTATACATAAAAAAAAATAATAATAAAAAAATCATGCCTCAGTTGGGACATCTAGGCCCAGCCATTCAGCCATTGATCATTTATCATAGCCATTTTGCTATAATAAATTCAAAAGTGGATCTTTTGGGAAAGGAAGAAAAAACCCAAGCAACTGAAAACATCCACAGAGAATTTGTTGACAGCATCAGTTATAACTCAAATATTTCACATATAAATTATAAATTCCACTGAAACAGGAAAGATACCATAAAGCAAAAAGTACATTTCATTCTCTTTTGAGATGTGATCAGGACAGTAGTCATACAGAAACATCTTTTGTTTTAGTGCAGAATTCAGATTTCAGCTGAAAACTGCATTGCTGTTTTTGCTGTAGAAATAAACTTCTACAGATCAGTAATCCATAAATATACGTCAGACCTGGGACTTAAAGCCTAATGTGCCTGATCAACTTAAGATTTGAATATAAAACTGAGAAGGTAATACCTGACTGCAAATACAGCCTTACTACATTGTAAAGGCTGTAACAGAGGGCTGTATTAATCTTAGAGATGGATGAACCTTGGAAAATCTGCCTGCAAAGCAAACTCACCAGCCTATCTAATGTGCTCTGAAAGACTGCTAGCTCAGCAGCATGATCCTAATGTATTTCTTTCAGTGAGAGAGCATGAAAAATAGTGGTTATATGCTACTAGATAATGACTTCATGTTTTGTTTACGAAAGTACATCTCTAGTTCTTAAGTTTTGGTAATAAAATTTGGGTGAAGTCTGCTAATTTTTTACTTAATATTTTATCCATTCTCTGAACTTCACTGTCTTCAGTCATTCCTTCATCTTTCCCTCTATTAGTTATTGCATAAACAATTTCAACCTTGATGTTTTTAATCCACTTTCATCTACAGGATTTTTATTCATGCAGTCTTCTTAACCTTGTCTGTTAAACCTCAAACCACTTCATTTTTCAAGAAATTCTTAAGAAGATTCTGAGCTTAATTCTCTTCACTTGAGAAACATCAAGTTGAACAGATACAAAGCAATTACTGTAAAATTCTAAATACACAAGTAAAAGAATCCTATTAATCACCTAAAATTTGTGGGTTTTCCTCATTACACCTGATTATTTGTCTGGGCTTTATATACCTTAGCTTCAGGGAAGAAATATTATCCTTTCCTAAGACTGTAATTGTCCCAGGAAAACTGCCCATGGGATTTTATTTTCTGATTTTCTGAAAACAGGAAAGGTAACACTACAAAGGAAGTAAATAGCCTTGCATAGTAATGCTTATACAGCATTGACCCTCCCTCTGTCATTTTGCTTACCTAAACAAGGAACTCCACTAGTACGAATAACATATTATTTACTTATGAGAGAATTTCTGTTTTCAGTGAGTTTACTCAGAATTTCTTAATCATTACCTGCAGATAATTTTCAAAATACAGACAACAACAACGAGCATTCCTATAATCTTGTTAGCTAAAAATGTAGCATTTTATCCTGTTTATGTCACCTTCTTTCCAAGTCCTTTGGAGGAGCTTGAACTTTTTGGAGAGAAAAAACCAGACTCGATGTTGAATTTCTGCCATACAGGGAAGATACTGCTCAGGATAGAAGGCAGTTTAAAACAATTTTTAGTCCCATGAAACAAACAAACAAAAATGTAGAATCGTGTCTATTCTACTTAGATTAGCAGAGAAAATGACATGAAAGCAGTTGTGGAATCTCTCAAGTATTTTCATCCACTAATTTTCTTTTTGTTAAAGGGTCGCTATTTAAATTACACAGATTTAACAAAATTAACATGCATTTTAAAGTGAGTACAGATTTATTTCTTTCCATCCTTACGTTATTTTGGGGGGACAGAAAAATCAGAATAAATTTCAAAGGAAAGTTGTTATCTACTTTCATTTTTCAGAAGATAACACCTGTCATGAATGATATCAGAAATATTAAGTTCAGTGATAATGCTCTTTTTTGGTTTTGGTTCAGTTAAAGTATTTCTCATCCTTCACCTTCATATAAATTTACCTTTTCTGTATTATAGTACTATTAGTTTTTACTTTATTTTCCATTTTCAGTCTTCCCATTTTTCCCCCTTTCTAGAGCTACCTTAATTTTTAGCAGCTTCCTTTACTGTATTATCCTGTTCATTGGCACAGATAATATTCAGCAAGAATAAATAGAAATGCTGTTGTTGTTTATTTTCACCGTTCTCCTTTCATTGCAGATTTACTAAAAATAGTCTGTTCCAGCTCTCATACTTTTTTTCCCTCTGGCTTATTGCCAGACTCTGTAGTGCCAATATGCTTAGATTAGTTTGAGCTGGTATTTGCTGTATGATTCTGTGAAGCTCTATTCTTGTAATCAAGAACAGAAAAATTACATTTATACAAATGAATTATGAAACCTTCTTATATAGATCTTGTCATAAATTCAGACTTCATTAGCAGGAAATACTTGAGAAAGAATTTTCTGTCTTTGCTAGCAATAATATGGTCCCTTCACTTGTGTTGGCTCTTATAGGGCATAAGACTCTTCTTTGATGCAGTTTGTCAATGATGCATGAAATATGTTCACTTTTTTTTTATTTTGTTTTGTTTTGTTCTAGGTTTGCTTTCAGCTGGTTTAGTGAACTGAATCAATCAAATGGGGGTCCAGGGAACACCATAATGAGCGTAAGGGAAATGGTGTAAGCAAGAAACAATGCCTCTCAATGAACTGTCAGCTCACAGTATTAGGGTACTGTAGGTTCAGATAAAGGGCTTCAAAGTGTATTACTTTGTGTTCTGTACACTGGTAACAAAGCCAGTTCAACATAGTTGGAAACTTTTTAGATCAATGTTACCAAAATTTAGCAATTCTCGTTTCTACTTTAGAAAAACAGCAATTCTAGTGATCTGATGTTTAAAGTTATATGGATTAAATTACACATGTCATTTATGTGTTTGTCTAGATAGGCAAATCAGGGCTTTAAGCATTTGAACAGTGTGTCAACATGGCAACAATCAGTTGCAACTTTAGAGTTTGGGAAAAGATAATTAACTCAGAATATTATTTTTTAATAATATTTGAGACACAGAAAATTATTTAAACTGCCATATATTTAAATTCTTCACTTTAACTGACCTCTTATCTGGTTGATGGGAACTTTCATCCAGAACTTTTGTCAACTTAGGGAAAATATTCAAAATAATGGCTAGTAATATTTTAATTTGCCTTCCTTTTGCCAATATCACAAGTTACTGTACACAAATTATGCTTGTTATTATTCTATTTATAGATGATGTTATAAAATGTCTCCCCACATTTTAAATGAAGAGGGAAAGTTAGCATTTTTAATTTTGTGACTTCCAAGTATTTAAATTAATGTTGCATTACCATGTTTTTTTCTTTAAATAACAGAACATCTTGGATTAATACTGATTTAATGGAGCTTTTCTTTGATGTGTCTGACACACTTCTCATTTCTATTAAACTGTTTTGCATTACTTCAAAGTGTTGTTTATTTATGAGTCATAAATATGCAAAGTGCTAATTTGCCATGTCTCTAGCATGCCTTTTAACTTTCTGGTTTTGTGTTTATTATTGTGCTTGTATTTGTTTGCACATCATTTCATTGCAAGAAAACATTCTGCAGCTAAAAATATTTTAATTTAAAGATTTTTGGATCTAAGAACACTTGGTCTTAATCTCTGAATCATTACTGGCTTAGTTATGTTTGTAAATGAGGTCCCTGTTATAGTGCTAACGTTTTTGTGGTCATTTCCATAGTGACAAAGCCCTAATATTACTTATATTAACATTCAAATAACAGTCATTATTTAATTTTCTTTGGGTTTCCTTTGTTTGCAGAGAATGATTTTCTAATTAGTTGTGTCCCATGGATATTAAAAGGAAAAAACCCACATAGTCTCATCATCATTACACTTATGGTGGCTGTAGCGATAATGCCTTTTACGAGCAGAGCAAACATAGCACTCTGAATGTGTTGAGAATTAACTCTTCCTTGTAATGGAAGAGAAATCAAGACAGTAAAATAATTTTACTGATTTTACCTAGAGAAGAGAGGAAAAAGCCATCCCATGTATTCTCACATCAAAACACTTGTTAACCTATGAGCAATGCTTGTATTTCACCTTCATTATTAGAAAACTTACCTTCAAAACATTCCTCAACTGATCTTCCTTTTGTATTTTTATTTTTGAAAAACTTTTTTTTTTTTTTTTTTTCATCCTTATTTTCAATGACATGATATCCTTATCTGACATTCAGGAACAATATGGAAAACTAAAGAGTACAAAGGGGTATCTAAAAGATGTGTGAAATGAAACTTAAATCTTGTCTCTCTTTGCAAACCCTTCTTAAGTATACGTAATGTTCTTTCAGTAACATGATTCCTGTTTTCCTCAGTCAAAGAAGTAGAAAAGACCTATAGTATTACTTTTTTTTTTTTTTCATTTCTTCAGTAGCAGCTGAAGCAACTGCTGCTGCAACTATGAACAGATGTTTCAGTGTATTTTCTCTGTGGAGAAAAGTTGAAGCATATATGGTTTCTTTTAGTCTTCTCTTTTCCTATGGCCCTTCAAAAGACCCATGTAAGGAGTAATTATATATATATGTGCGTGTGTGTGTGCGCGCGTGTATAGATAAAAGTTTTGCCATAAAAATCTGCAAAAGAAATATATTTAGAATCTGATTCCCAAGAGTTAATTGTACAAATTCTTAGTTTATACAATAGGTTCTCAGTAGTCAGAATTAAATTTATCAATCTTTTTTTTAAGATATGAGCTACTTAGGTATCTCAGATTCACATCACTACTAGGCCTAAGTGAGAGAACAGACCTTGATGAAAAGCGTTTCTGAAAATCCTTCTGAATATAGCTTCTTCATTGGGAAGCAGGAATAGAGGAGGAAGAGGATGAAAAAATAGGTGTGTAGAGTAACCTAATGCTTTGAACATTTGTGCAGTAAGAGATAGACCCTGCACATAACAAGGATCTCAGCTGATACTGAGCCCATTCCTGCCATTTCATTAGCATGTCAAATACTCCTTCACATGCAAGCTGTTACCTGCAAGTCCCAATCTCTGGTTGAAGACAACACAGAAGAGCTGTAAATCAGAGATTCTTTAATTCTCTTTCAGCTGTTGCTCAGTACTTGAATGTTTCTTCTGCAGTTCCTTTCACTTCAAAGTTAAATAGCATAGCTTAAACTGGAGTTTGATTACAACACTTTAGCTGGTGTTTTAACCTGAGTAGTTTGATTTTGCTGCAGAGCTATAGTGATGTTAAAAATCCCATCTCATCATGGATGAAAAAGAAATATGTGTGCCTCATATTGGTCCCTCCTCCTCTGCCAAGAGGAAAAGATGTTACAAAAAGAAACAAGCCAAAATTAGAAACTAGTCACTCTGCAATAATGTTAATGAACATGAAGCTGACCTAGGAAGCAGAAGGAAGGCCCACTGAACTTCTGGCTGCGCCAGATGCTCTATTTCAGATTAACATCAATACAGAATTTACACTTTCAAGGCAGGTCTTCTGGAATATAAAATTTTCTTAAATCTTTTGGACTTTAGCCATTTTACGTAGTTATTAATAGCAACAAGAACTGATAGGTGAATATGGATCTCTGGCATTTCAGATGAGTGCCCTAACTAGTAGTCTGTGTACAGTACCTTTGCACTGCTGGACTAAATGCACCTGTTCTGTGTTGAATGAACATTTGGATAATAAAAATCTAGGATACTTGAGGATTTGCCATAGAATGAAGAATGAAGTTCCAAATGCTAGTACTTCTTTCTCTACTGAAGTTGTGGGACAATCAAACTGGAGATGACTGCAAAATATAATTATACTATTAAAGAAAACTAGGAACATCAGCATTTTCTTAAGAAAGTTCGCATTCTTGCTATTGAACAGTCAAAAAAAAAAAAAAAAAAAAAAAGGGCTGAAGTGAACCATAATGGCAGCCCTGTCTCCTTGTCGGAACTACCTGTGAGTTTTCACAATAATGACACTCTAAGGAAGATATTCTCCTTCCAAGGAGTGTAGTAGATATTAGTAGCAATCTCTTCCATGTCCTAGCAAAAGTTGATAGAAACATTGAAACAGAAGAACCAGAGACCATAAGACAGAAATTTCAGAGATTTTTGATGTAAAAGAAGTCTGAAGACGTACACATAATCTAAAGAAAGTATAAACAACAAACCTCATATAAAATACCAGTCTAGTCTGAGAACATTTTAATGGATGCAAAGCAGCTCATCTTTTAATATAAAATCCAATCAAAATCAAGAAAACCTTAGAACCCAGCTTCTCCCAAGCTTTTGACTTGAGTGGTTTTTTACTTAAGTGTTGAAATTCTGCAAAGCATTAGGAAGCCATAAAAGCCCTCTGTGTGGACAAACAATGTGGCTAGCAGACAGAAAAATCACTATTTCAGGTAGCTTAATCTGATAGCATTCATAAAGGTTCTTGTGTAGAGGGAGATGTGGATCAGCTGCATCAAGGAGCTGCTATAGTTAGCTGGCCCCAGCAATGCTCTAAGGAACACAGAATGTTCCTTTAGCAGCAGGTGGGTGCAGTTGCCTTCAGACTGAGGAGTGCTTGCACTAAACCTGAAATGTGAAGCCACATACATTAAACCTCACATCATGAGAGGCAAGCAGGCTTCCTGGAACTCAGATCATTTTAATTTCACTGATGGTAAAATATAGGAGAGACAATGTACTGTTACATTGTAATGTAAATTCACTTTAAAACTCCAGCATAAATTCTGAAGCGTCTAGGAACTCAATTCCCAGTGTTCCTTAATTAATAAACCTCATTTGCAGGTTTCAAGAATATCAGGAGCCTGGAAATATTTTAAATTCATTGCATACCCAAGACTACAGCGTGTTTGGTGGATTAATTTTCAGTTGGATTATTTTTCCTTAAATTGAGATAAGATTTGGGAAAAGTAGTGACTATAATTACAAAGAGCAGACATTATATATGAACTCATTTTAACAACAGGAATACATTAAAAAGTTTTTAAAAGTAGTATTATTCTAAAAATGGCTTTAATAAATTAATAAAATCTTCCCTCAGAAAAGAAAATAAATCAAAAGATGAACAAACTATATACATTTAACCTGAGATAAACCTTATTTCTGTGTATTTCTAATATTCAGTAATATTAATCCAATAGAGGTTTTTATGCTGGGGATTCATTCCGAGATCCAGATCATGCTGCTCTCAAATCTGAAATTGATTATACTAGAAAGCCTTTTAGGTAGATGAGAGGACAATCACATGAATGGAGAGCTAAACATGTGGAAAGAGATCATGCACTGAAAATTAGGAAGGCTTTAGCTGTTTCTTTTTGAAAATGTGAATAAACCTGAAATATAAAAGTACAGTAGAAATAAGACACTTGCAGGGTGTTTATCCAAATACAAACCAGCAACGTATCTTGAAAGTCAAGAATGATGGCAACAGCAAGAAGCATGCATGCAAAATGTCATGAGATACGATAAAATCACTCAAAATTTTGTGGTTTCAGTCCTAAGATAATACATTATCTGTGGCCATAATAAAGTCTGAAGAGTTTTGCAAACTTTTCAAAGAAGTCTAGGTTAAATGTAGACTTAAATACAGACTTCTAGACTTTATGGCACCTAGGGAGATTTATTTTTCAGTGCTACAGACCTATGAAACATAGTAATCCTCATTCCACTAGTAGCTAGTAGAGGATTTAAGGTCACCTCAAGGCAATATTTCGTATTTTAGCTGGACATTTTATTTTTATTCATGATAAGAGGGTGACAGGGAAAAGTGAAGAGAAACAAAGTAATCAATTGCACAAGATTCATTCCCCTCCCCCACCCCACCCCCACCCTCCTTCTATTGGCTTAGGAAACATGTATTCATCTGTTCATGGTGGGGTTAGAAAAAAATCGTCAACAATCTGAACCTGTGGATAATTTTAAGAGAGTTTCTGCTTCAGAAGACAACATTTAGGCTTGCTTTCTTGCTCTTCCTTACTCTTCCTTCCTTCCTTCCTTCCTTCCTTTCTTTCCTCCTTCCTCCTCCCCCCACTTCTTTCTTCTGAGACTACAATTTGCAGTCCTGCTGTGGTTGAGCATTTATGTGAGCACTTCAGTGCCTTTGTTCACTGAGATCTTAGTCACTCACACATGTCAATGAATGTTCTGAAGAACAGGGAAGGTTTAGCCATGTCTCTACCTCAGTGTCAACACAATGACATTCTTGTGCAAGCTAATCAGAGGCCACACTTCCCAAGGGTAGACAGCAGACACCACTGAGTTATCTGTAACCATTTCAAAAGAGGTTGCTGTCAAGTGTCTATGAAGTAAGCTGAGACAGGGAGAAAATGAAGATATGCCAAATGAACTGACACAGTTTTCTTCTATGCAAAAAGATTAAAACACTAAGAACCATTGTTCCACTTCAACTACAATCCCATGCAGCGTAACTGCATGTGGTCTTCATACAAGGTGGATTGTAAGGTGTCATTCCTAAAATGAAGAACTTTGGGGGGAAAGTAACTAGAAACTCAGAGTGTGATAATACATTTAGAAGCCCGGACTGAGAATTGGAGGCCAGCTCATGGTAAAACCTTCACAAGCTTTTACCTTCTATTCAGGCATGTAGGGCTAACTTAGGTACAGGAAGCAGTGTAGTACTGTTGATATTGCAGGCTAATACAGAAATGAGAGTACATCTAGATGTGCTGTTCAGCACTACCTGTACATTTGCAGGGGTGAAGTGGATTTACTGGTTCTGCTCTCCCAATTAGATAACAATTGGATGCAAGTAAAGTATGTGGGTAAACATGGATATTTGCATGACATTGATTTGTAGGTAAAATTAAATGTCTTGCGTAGGGTGTTGGAAGTAGAGAAAAATCTCTGCAGCCCTAGCTTTTCCAATTTCAAATTCAATGAAGATTTCTTTAACAACTCTCAGAGAAGAATAGAGATGTGTATTAACGCTATGAAAAGCCTTTTCTATGACTTGCAGGATCTTTGCTCAAATTTGATTAATACGTTCTATATGCCAGATGTAAAACCACAGAAGATTTTGTATCTCTAGGTGGCCATTGCAAAAATGAGTTGAATGTGAGGGCAAGAAGTAATATTAAGTGCCACTTGACAGTTTTAAAATTCTAAAATTGAAATACTGCCATGCTTTTGTGAAGGCGTAGAGGTAAGGATGCTCCTTTATGACACAGGGCACCACAGTTTCATTGTGGCAGCATGCAGGCATAATGGTCCTATGGATTTCTTTGTGGATATGGAACTGTGACTACAATTAAACTGAAAAATTCATAAAAGAATAGAAGACATCAGAATTTGTATTCAATAATATATGCTAGCAGGCTCTTTAGTTCATATCATTATATGCCAGCTGCTGACATGCTACCAAACAAATTAAGGAAAGTCACCAGAGTAAATTTAGCTACAGCAGGCTGTGAAACTGAGCTGGAAAATATTTCACAACCTTGAAGCCAAAGTAGATATGATTTGCCCTGCAGTAAATGTCTGGTGTGTGACAGATACAGGTAGTGTTCTGCATCCCATCTTTGAAGGCAGCAGGGAGAATGTACTGCAGAGAGTGTTACAGAGAAATTATGGGAAGGACTGAAAGGCCAAGATTCATAGCATCTGACAATGAGACAAATGGACCCCATTGCAGAGAGAGATAAGAGGTGATGCCTGCACTTAATACTAGTAGGTCCTGGATTGCTTACATCTTTAAGTGGTGAAAAAGACCGTGGAAAACATTACACCAGCATGCAGAAACCACTGTACCAGGTCGCCACACACTGGTGCTCATTGAAGTCTATGTGGGTAGAAGGCACACAAAGGACTTTGACATCCTTCAAGTATGAGGGAAAGTTCTGTCCTGTGCTGATACTGTTGAGTTTGTAGACAAGGTTATGCAAAAATGAGCAGCATGATGAAACCATGGCTCAGAAATGCTGTGCAGAAAGATACAAAATTGTGTTTGCTGCAATAGCATATGCTGAGGCAAAACAGCAGCACAGAAGTTGTATTTCACCCTGTAGATGATATTCAGGTCAGTAGTAAAGAATATATCGATTTCACAATCAGGACAACTGGCAGGACTTCACTTATGCTTAGCTGAAATAATTCAATAGTTTCTAGAAATAAAAAATAGGAAAGATTTTAGCAAGTGCCTTTCTCTAGTATATTCTAACTTTCCCATTCCAATACATGTTTCTAGAATGGTTTCCTTTGACGGACTGATATACAAGGCTACATAAAAGCTTTCTATAGTCCATACAGATTCATTTGGGTTTATTTGTTGTGTTTTTTAAGGATGCATTTACCTATATAGGGATAATAGAATATGAAAGGTAACTGTATATGCTATATAATTGTAACTTTTAATGTAGCATATTTAATACATGTGTTTCTTTTAGTACACAGTATTATTTATCTGATTAAAAAAAACCACAAAAAACCCCAAACAAACCAAAAACTAAACTAAAACCTAAAGTAAAAGTATGTACTTTATATGCTGTCATAAATTTGGCTGTGTAACGTGAATTCTGGGGACATCGAAGAACACAGCATGTTCCATGAAAAATCTGAGTCAGATTTCCTCAAGGAACTTAATTCACAAGACATTGATCTGAAAGACTGAAATTGTCTAGCAGATATACAACTTGCAAGGTACTCAGGAGAGAGATGATCTGTACAGGAAGCTGTTATTTTCCTTTACAGCATTTCAATTAATTAGATTCAGATTTAGATCCAAGCACCATGTACTTTAAGATATGAAGTAGAAGTTCAGGTCATAGATGAACATACATGGAAAATCCATTCTAACCTCTAGACCTATGTATTAAATAAAAATAAGTCATATGTAGTCCAAAATGGTTGACATATTAGTAAGGATTTTGGAAATCCAGCTAGTAATAGTGACTGTGGACTAGAAATATGCCCATATTAAAAGAGAATCATAAGTCTTGAGTGCTGCAGCAGCATGAATATTTTAAAGGTATCTTGAATTAGATGAGTGGTTTAGATTAAAATTAGGATTTCTGTGGCAAAAAAATCTTGGAAAGAAGAAATGGTGTACCTAAAGAAAAACAACAATATAGTGTCCTGACTTTTACTGACATTCTAGTCCATTTTGGTGTAAAATAGAACTTGACATTTACTCATCTTTGAGTAATGTACAAGGTGGTAATGCTACCATGCTATAATAAGAAGAATGTCACTTTAAATCCATACTATCATAGGTAAGGCAGAAATTATAATTTTGGGTTTTATGCCGTCCAGAAAAAATTTCAGATCAGGTAACCAAACAGCGTCCTAACAATTTCCTGAAACTGAAAATTAAAACCTTCATACACACAAACACTTAGACTCATAGTCCAAAGAGTGAAAGAAGACGTGTTTTATCTCAGTAGTGCAGAGGTCTGTATGTGGACAGATAACAACCCAGGAGAATATGGGAGGTAATCAAGAAAGACTCAGAAGGACCTGAGTTTGAGAATATACATGGCTGTTCTACCATCATCCCCACAAGAAAGCTGCATATAATGCTTTGGATTGCTTCTCAATTGTTTTGTATTTGGCTTCCATTCATGCCTGTGTACAGAAGCGATCACCCTTTTAACCTATGTAGAAGAGGTCTCTTCTTCATGATTTCAAGTGCTCTAACATCTTTACAGGGGAAAAAAGAAAAGAAAGAAAAAAGAAAAGGGAAAGGGGTGGTGGGGGGGAAGAGAAAATAAAAAATTCCAAATTTGCAGGCTCCAGATTGGCATTTTTTCTCTGTGCTGATGTGAAAGGAGTGAGTTTGAATTGGTGAATCGGCATTTCCTATGTACAAATGACAGTGCATAAGATTCAAATGAAATAGAAATGCTACATGCAGTACAGGGACCTGTGTTATTCGGAGTCAGCTTTGTTGCTACTAATTCATTGACGATCATCATAAAACTCTCTTGAATCCTAGTTCCCATGAAGGTCTATTTCCCATTGTGCTAGCTTCTGCTGCAGCATAGAAAAAATATGAGTTTTATTGGTCTTTCACACAAGGAACAAAAATGTAAGTGTACATGCACATGTCCAAGGCTGAATCCAGGATTATGCAAGATGAATACCAAATTTGTGAGTTAAGAGTTACCAACTTGCACTTTGAAAGCATTGTAAAGTGGAACAGGAAAACCTTTGTATTTACATCTCTTGAGCTGTCTGCTACCACTGTCACTGAAATATAATTCCTTCTGGTCTTAGATAAAATAGATGATCTCCTGAAAAACTTTGAATTCCTTCCTTTATTTGTCCTGCTAGGGGAGCTATTTTTTTTTTTTTTTTGCCTTCCTTTCCCCACCCCCTCACCCCCCATTCTTGTACTGACAACAGTAAGATGCCTTCCGCTATTCATTTACTAACAACAGGCAGACAACATAGCCAAGTAGAAGAAAACTTACTCACCAGAAAGATTATACATGTAACTAGAGCATAAAGCAAATGTATTTTGCAAAGCTGCTTTGCTTTCTTAGAAAAGTCTCTAGATCAGAGCAGTCTCACACTGAAAACGGTGAGAATAGAGTACTCTGCTCCAGCATGCAGCATGATGACTCTATCTCTGATCTTGATCCTACAGAATTCTGACTAGCACTATCAAAATTCAGCTCATGCTTTCCACATGAAAAAATGCCTCATATCTGATGTGGTTTTTTCCACTTTACAATGTATTTGTATATATATTTTTTCATAGTATTTCTCTGTAAGACAGATGTATCTATAAATAACTATTTCTCATTAACATAAAACAACATAACGTTACCATATGCATGTCTACTACAATATGAGAAAGGAGAAAATATGATGACTTTATTTCCAAGCAGGGTTTATTTTAAAGCATAATTTCTATCTCAAATTTGTATTATTTACTATAAATTGAGTGTCTCAAAATATCTCCATTAAAATTCCACTAGTTTTACCTGCAAAAATAATACTGCAGTTTAGCAATACACTTAGACTGGAGAAAAGGAAAAAAAAAAAGGCAGTGCACATTAATATCATAATACCTGAAGCTATGAATTCAGGAGGACAGGGAGGTGATTCAAGACAGCCAGCATGGCTTCACCAAGCACAAGTCCTGCCTGGCCGACCTAGTAGCCTTCTATGATGGGATTACTACCTCAGTGAACAATGGAAGATCTATGGATGGCATCTGTCTGGACTTCTGTAAGGCCTTTGAAACGGTCCCCCACAACATGCTTCTCTCTAAACTGGAGAGATATGGATTTGATGGGTGGACTGTTCGATGAATGAGGAATTGATTGGATGATCACAGCCAGAAAGTAGTACTCAACAGCTCAAAGTCCAGATGGAGGTGGATGATACCCCTTTCCTCCAGCATGTCAACTGCACCACAGAGCTTGGTGTGGTTGGCAAACATGCTGAGGGTGCACTCAGTCCCACTGTCCATGTTGCTGACAAAGATGTTAAACAACACTGGTCCCAGTACAGACATCTGAGAGACACAACTCATCAGGGGTCTCCACTGGGACATTAAACCATTTACTGCAACTCTTTGAATGCAACCATCCAGCCAATTCCTTATGCACTGAGTGGTCCATCCATCAAATCCATGTCTCTCCAGTTTAGAGACAAGGATGTCAGGACAGTGTCAAACGTTTTGCATAAGTCCAGGTAGATGACATCAGTTGCTCTTCCTTTGTCCACCAACGCTGTAACCTCACCATACAAGGCCACCAAATATGTCACACATTATTTGCTCTTAGTGAAGCCATGTTGACTGTCACCAGTCACTTCCTTATTTTCCATGTGCCTTAGCATAGTTTCCAACAGGATCTGCTAAATGATCTTGCCAGACACAGAGGTGAGACTGACTGGCCTGTATTTTTCTTGGCCTTCCTTATTTCCCTTTTTAAAAATGGGGGTTATGTTTCACTTTTCCCAGTCATAGGGAACTTCATTGAACTGCCACGATTTCTCGAATGTGATGGATAGTGGCTTAGCCACTTGATCTGCCAGTTCCTTCAGCCACAGATGCATCTCATCAGGTCCCATGGACTTCTACACCTTCAGGTTCCTTAAATGTTCTTGAACCTGATCTTCTCCTACAGCGGGCCATTCTTTGTCCTGCCAGTCACTGCCTTTGCCTTCTGTGACTTCATCAATAACATAGACAGTGGGATCGAGTGCACCTTCAGCAAGTTTGCAGATGACACCAGGCTGAGTGGTGCAGTTCACATGCCTGAGGGACAGGGATGCCATCCAGAGGGACCTGGACAAGCTTGAGAAGTGGGCCCATGTGAACCTCATGAGGTTTGACAAGGCCAAGTGCAAAGTCCTGCACCTGGGTTGGGGCAATTCCAAGCACAAACACAGGCTGAGCAGAGAATGGTTTGAGAGCAGCCCTGAGGAGAAGGACTTGGGGGTATTGATGGGCAAGAAGCTCAACATGGCCCAGCAATGTGCACTTGCAGCCCAGAAAGCCAATCATGTCCTGGGCTGCATGAGAAGAAGTGTGGCCAGCAGGCTGAAGGAAGTGATTCTGTACCTCTACTCCGCTCTGGTGAGACCCCACCTGGAGTACTGCATCCAGATCTGGGTCCTCAGCACATGAAAGACATGGACCTGTTGGACTAGGCCCAGGGGAGAGCCACTAAAAAGATCAGAGAGCTGGAGCACCTCTTCTATAAAAACAGGCTGAGAGAGTTGGGGTTGTTCAGCCTGGAGAAGAGAAGGCTCCAGGAGACCTTAAAGGAGGCTTATAAGAAAGCTCAGGGAAAACTTTTCAGCAGGACCTGTTACGATAGCACAAGGAGTAATGGTTTTAAAGTAGTACAGGGTAGGTTTGGATTAGATATAAGGAAGAAATTTTTTACAATGGAGGTAGTTAAAACACTGGAACAGGTTGCCCAGAGAGGTGGTAGATGTTCCAACCCTGGAAACATTCGAGATCAGGTGGGACAGGGCTCTGAGCAGCCTGATCTTGTTGAAGATGTCCCTGCTCATTGCAGGGATTGAGTAGATGACCTTTAAAGGTCCCTTCAAACTATTCTATGATTCTATGAGACTATGAGTCTAAGATTCTGTGAAATAGATGTTCAATATCATCTATTGTTTTTATTGGAGACATAGGAACATGGGATAATAGAGATGCTTTGAAGCACCAGTTCCTGTTTCTTGCCCTTCATGAACTTAGCAAACTCTGTTTGGAAGACCAGTAGACAGTTTTACTGTAATTTTTTTCCCAGAATTCCCTAGATCTTACAGTTATGAGGATTCTTTTAATATCTAGAGGCATTTACTCACTTAAACATTAAATAACTTTCTTAACAGGCTGCATACTGTGCAATACATCTGTCCTTAGGCAATAGACAAAGAGTGAAGCCTAGACAGTTCATGACTTCAGTCTCTACCTTTCATCTAAGAAACTTCTACATCCAAGATTGTAAAATGAAAGGTAAGATACAATGATTAAAGTTCAGAGGTGGCAGTGATGGTTTAAGATGACACAGAAAAAGAGAAAGAAAAATCAAACAGATCATCTTGTCACATTAACAAGTATTACTGTTTTAATAACTGGAATTATAGTTTCCGTTCCATGTAACAGGAATGCTAAAGGCCCTTGAAAAACAAAGACTTAAATACCATTGATTCAGATAGCAATGTTCACCAAAGTTGTGAAAAAATACCAGGAAAAGGAAAGAGAGATCTTGAAGAATGGTTGTCTAACTGAGATGACACAGAGACAGTTTTTTATGTATATATTTTTTTCTTGGTCATAGTAACCTCATAGTGGACAACATACCTCATTAAATATAATAATTTCACACAAGCACTTCAAGAAAAACACAGGCATGCTTGCTTGCCTCATACTTGTAACATAAACTTGTTTGATAAACTGTGGGCTTAGTTAATTTGGCTTTAAAGACACAGCAATGCAAATGCAAGCAGATTGTAATATTTAGACACCGGTGAATTAATTCCTACTTTTTAAGAGATGTAGGAATCCACTGATTTATGAAGAAAATAGGATCTAACTTTTAAATATTAGTAATAGGTGAAATCACTGTTACTGAAGGATTACTTTCAGTAGTTAAGCAATCAAATATGGACTAAAAAAATGTTTTGAGATGAAAAAACGAAGTACATGTCTAAATGAGGCTGACGTATGCAACCACACATGGATTATATGCATATGAATTTGATGCATTTTTCACTAATCTGAACAAGCACTGACTCACTTAGATTAAGATAAAATCAAAATATACTGGAAATAAACATAAGCATTCCAATACTTTAGTTTCCTCCAAAATTAATGACAAGGTAAGCAACCGAAGATAAGAAACACAATTTCGTAGCAACATGACAGGAAATAAATTGTTAGTGCCTGAAAGAGTAAAGGGTAAAAATAAGAAGTCTTTTTCTAAGTACTTTCCTCTCTCCTGACTGAAATTATGCTGTAAGCAATGCTATCTATCCATCTGTATTGAAAATTTGCAAGTTTGGATAGCTATAAAAGATATTATGAAGATACATCTGAAGGTTACTGCTGCTGTATCTCAATATTGTGGTGGCAGACTCCATGACACAACCACAAACCTTTCAACTAATGTTCCATCTACAAACCACTAAAAGTGATGTTTTGACAGCAAAAGGTTTTATCTACTTTTTATAATGTTTCAGTATTATATGGAAAAGCTGCACAGGCCAAGGTTGCTGCTGCTTTCAAAGAGATAAGCAGTTAATAAATAAAAGTATATTTTACCTGACTAATTTATTGTGTGCATCTTTCTTTAGTCAAATCCAGAGCATTATAACAATGTGACTGAACAGCTGAAAAAATTGTAGTGAAACATGTAATGTTTTCTTTTTAAGACCTAGGAGTGAAAGAGACTACTGTGGAAAAGAAAACAGAGGTGGTTTACTCTTGTTTTGTTTGGTTGGTTTGTTTCAATATAATTGTTTTATGTTGGGGTTTATGCCAGGAAAGAAGGGAAATAGCCCGCAAAACAGCCACATTTGCATCCAGGAAACTCATAGTTGTTGTGATACATACAATCTATCTTTATGAAAAATTTTAATCACATGCTTCTTGGAAATATGTTGCTTTCTAAGACTGTTCATATGATATTTCCAGACTAAATTTGGAAATACTGAAAATCTTAGAAGAATATCTCATATAATCAGGTTAATAATCTAGATAATACAAAACATACGTGCTGAGTTAAACTGTCAGGCTTTCTGAATTTTCTTGCTTTCATAAAAATAAGTTACATAAACTAAGTGTCTTTTGATGTTTATTTGAGTCTTTATTTGAAATACTTTGACAGGTGTTAGTGCATTTCTCTTTTTAAGGAATATAAACCTATAGTTTATAGGTGAATTTCTGGAACTCCTATTCATAGTGACAAATACCTTCTGACACATGCATAATAATTTAAAAGGGCAAGCTACTTTCTGCTCGGGGTATTACAACCTGATCTTATTTACCTAACACATGACTTTTTTTTTTTTTTCTTGATGACTTATCAAGCAATTTGTAATATGTCTACAGTGAATTAAAAGTACCATGGAATGAGTTTAGCAGTGAAACCCTGATCCATGGTTTAACTGTTAACTCATTCCCTGGGTTTCTCATGGGTAACTAACTTCCTCAAAGATGAATCTCCCTGTGGAAAAAACTGACACCAAGCAGTGTGATAAAAAAGAAAAAAGAAAAAAAAGCCAAAGCAGGTTAGCCTCAGGGAAAGGGTTGACATCTGACCTTTCATTTAGCAGTACGAGCATAGTCCTACATGTTGGTATGGGCCCATATTTAATTTCAGTGGTTGATACTTTTGTTGTTGTTGTTGTTAGAAATACTTTAATTACAGTTTTTAACAGTGTTAAATCCTTGAACTTCCTCAGGTATCCTTCATCCTTTGTTGTACAGAAAATGGATTCTTTTGGGTTGGGTAAGTGGGATTTTTAAGTCCACTGTTTTCCTCATTTCTCTCTTCTTCATACACTTGTGTTTGATTTTAGCTTTTCCCTCCTCCTTCCCTGATCAACAGAAGGTTAACACACTGCCTACCTCTCCAGATCTCAACAATATTTCTTCTTTAACAATTGCTTCATATTTCATCTTCCTTAAATCTCTTTTTACATTATTTCTGTTGTTATGTATCATCTGAGTGGGGAAGAAAAATACCACAAAACACCTCTTTTATCCCCTTGCAAAGTAAGATGAAAACTTTTTGGATGTATGTGAAACCCCACTCAATCCTTGTCAAAATAACTAGGTCAATAGTGCAAATGTCTGATAATCTACCAAATCACTGATCAATTTTCAGGTCACAGAAGTGAATGAAGTAACCCTAATTAATGTCAAGGACTCAGGAGTACCTCTATTTGCTTCACTTTCCAGCACTCCCCACACCAATTAATGACTGTGTTTATGTGTTTTTGTATTCATTTAAATATCATTCAAGATGAAAATATACAAACTGCTGCTGACCTTGTTGTTAAGTGTTGTTAAATGTTGACTCAGAGTCTCATTATGGGAAAAGGGAACAGAGCTTACCTAACTGAAGATCCAAGGATTTATTTTTGGCCTACTTATAACCTTAATCATTTAACCAACATACAGGAAATACTTATGACTAGTTCAGCTACAATATTATTAATATTTACATTCCAAATTACTACAGAATACCTTACTTAGAATCACTCTGAAATATGTCAACAAACATGTTAATTTTAATGTTTAGCAAGCACAGTAACATGAGTTCTACTGCTTGTCTTTTCTACTGTCTCAGATTCTTGTAATGTTAAATGTCACTGCCTAATTAGAACAGCTACAGAGATAAGACTTGCGCTTGCTACTTGTTTACACATTCTAGTAAAGTTAATTTATGTCAAGGGATAAATTCCCTTGATCCAAACTGAGTACTGTGTTTGTGAAGTCTCATCATCAGTTGTTTGATATACTTAATCAATTCTGAAAAAATTCAAATGACGAAGAAATTGTTATAGAAACCAAAGATATGCAGATAAAAACCCCACAAAGAACCTTTTATCTATATTTATTGTTATAAACAGCTGTCTGATTATTGATCTGAAGATTGTTCATTCAATGCAGCATAAAAAGGATTTTAGTGATGATGAAATATGACTCTCAAACTGAGAAATTTCCATCATTCATAAGTTTCCTGCATGGTTTCTGTTTTTACTTACTGTACAGAAAACCTTTAAATCTACTTTTATGCCAACTAGCAGTAAAATCCTCCAAAATCCACTATTCGTTTTGTCTAAGGTTCTTAGAAACCCTCTTATTTCTGTCCATTAGATAAATAACTGTAGTTACATAAAAAGGTTTTAAGAATCATTGTCTTGGCCAAGAGTGATTGTTCCCAATTCAAGAATTTGAGATGCCACTGACCATCATTTCCCACAAAACATACCAGAACAGGGAATGATGAGATGATGGGGGTAGTTGCATAAGCACATTCAGTCACTGAATATGTTGAGTTCATGAATAGTGTTCTGGTTAATTTGTCCATGTAAATATAATGAACTCTTAATTTTTATTAAAATAACATTCTAATATTTCTGAGACACTTTGTGATAAAGAAGATTTCAGAAGTAACTTAGCCTTCTCTAAGTTAAAGTCCTATGTTGTGCTTTTGAAAGAATGGTGAATGTTACCAACTGGCATGTTTCTATGTGTTTTGGTTCTAGTTTTAACATTGCCATCTTTAATTCAGGATTTGGAAATATCAGCCTATCTATGTATATTTTTTCACTGCAGACTAAACAGATCTATGCTTTTGTAGACATACTAAACAGATCTGCCATGTACTTTGTGAAAGGGTGCATAAAACAGAAATATGCCATTAAGCAGTTAAAGGACAGTATTTCATAAAACCTCTAAAAAACCTCTTGTATCTATTTTACAAGGTAATTGGTAAAATCGAATAAGATCAGATTTTAAGGAATAAGGATTGCTGTGGGAATCTTTGAAATAATGAAGGGTAAGTTTATAATTTACTTGTGTAACATAGTTTACCCAAATAAATAAGCCTTTGACACTGTCTCGCACAGTGTTCTCCTGGAGAAACTGGCTGCTCATGGCTTGGATGTATGTACTCTACACTGGGTAAAAAGATGGCTGGAGATCTGGGCCCAGAAAGTGGTAGTAAATGGAGTTACATCCAGCTGGCAGCCAGTCACAAGTGGTGTTCCCCACGGCTCAGTACTGGGGCTGGTTCTGTTTAATATCTTTATTGATGATCTGGATGAGGGTATCAAGTGCACCCTCAGTAAGGTTGCAGACAACATCAAGTTGGTGGGGGAGTGTTGATCTGCTTGAGGGCAGGAAGGCTCTGCAGAGGGGTCTGGATGGGCTGGCACCAACTGTGTGAGGTTCAACAAGGCTAAGTGCCAGGTTCTGCACTGGGGTCACAACAACCCCACACAGTGTTACAAGCTTGGGGAAGAGTGGCTGGAAAGCTGACAAGCGGAATAGGACCTGGGGGTGCTGGCTGACAGCAGTGTGCCCAGGTGGCCAAGAAGGCCAACAGCATCCAGGGTTGTATCAGAAACAGTGTGGCCAGCAGGACAAGGGAAGTGATTGTCCCCTGGACTTGGCACTGGTGGGGCCGCACCTCAAATACTGTGTTCAGTTTCGGGCCTCTCACTTCAAGAGGGATGTAGAGGTGCTGGAGCATGTCCAAAGAAGAGCAACAAAACTGGAGAAGGGTCTAGAGCACAAGTCTTTTGAGGACCAGCTGAGGGAAATGGGATTGTTTAGCCTGGACAAAAGGAGGCTCAGTTGGGACCTTACTGCTCTCTACAACCACCTGACAGGAGGCTGTAGGCAGGTGGGGGTCAGTCTCTTCTCCCAGATAACAAGCAATAGGACAAAAGGAAATTGCTTCAAGTTGCACCAGGGGAAGTTTAGGTTTAGATCAGATATTAGGAAAAATTTCTTCACTGAAAGGGTGGTGAATCATTGGAACAAGCTGCCCAGGGAGAATTACCATCCTTGGAAGCAGTTTAAAAATCCTTAGATGCAGTGCTTAGGGACGTGGTTTAGTGGTGGACTTGGCAGTCCTGGGTTAATGGTTGAACTTGATCTTAAAGGTTTTTTCCAACTTGCATCATTCTATGATTCTATGATTCTCTAATGTCATATTCCCCTTAGTTTTGTATATGAGAGCTAGGAAAAAAAGCTTCTTGAAATTAAACACCGAACAGAAGTGAAGGGTGCTTGATTCTTCCTCATGTACTGTTCCAACATTCAACATTTGCAAAGTTGTGCAGATAAGTCTGCCTTTTACTAAACAAGACAGTTACTTCTATTCACTTTTTCTGTGTGCATGCGCTACCCACACAAATAGGTACGTGTACATACATACACACAGAGATATACAAATATGGGGAGGCACATGCTATAACTATCAAAGTTCCAAAGAAGTCAACTGGACAGATGCTGATTAAAACAAAGTGTTTGGACAGTGACATATCTATATGAAGATACACAAGTACTTCTACTCTAAACATGCTGTAAATTAGGGTAAATGACATGATGCTTAAAATTCTGGCATCCTCTGGACCATTGTGCAGATTAATGTATGCATCCGTGCCAATGTTGCTGAAGGTGAAACAGTAACCAAAGATGGGGGTCTTTTTCTGTCAAAAATGCTAGTGGTGATTCACCTTAAATATATTTTTCTGTCTGTAAGGATTTTTCATGAAATCATTCTGTATTTTTGAGATCCTGTCAAAAATAGAGCTTTTTTGTCTGTTCCCAGAAAGGAATTTAATAAAAATGTTGACAGTATCTGTCATTTTAAAAGCAAAACTATACACAATGCTAAGCAGTTAAACTGGTGAATAAAATAAATTATTTGATGAAAACAGATTTTAGAACATATTTCTATATTGCGGCCTTACTATACATACCTTTATTTTAAGAACTCTGAATTAATCAACTGGAAAAGATAAATATAATTTACTGCATTATAGGCCAATCACTGCCACAAAATAACTCTAAAATGGCAAGAGATTAATCATTAAAACAAAATTAATTTTTATTTTTCAGGTAAATCTTAGGAGGAAAATGTTCTTTCTACTTCAGACATTCCCATGTTTATGTTTTTCAGTCAGGCAAAACACATTTTTCACCTCACTGAAATTCTGAACCACAAGAAGTTTTATTAGCAAAAGTAAAGAATAAGGTCATCCTGTCCTTTCCATAAAGAAGATTAAATAGGTACTGTGTAAAAGTATTAGAGATGAGATTACCTTGAGATTCACTAAGGAACCTCAGACATCCCATAATAAATTTGCTCTAAACCTATGTAGACAATAAAGAAACAAACAAAAAGGGCTGGTTTGCTTTTTTTTCCTATGAATGTTCTGAACAAAAGAACAGCAAGATGTATCACTGAATCCAAATTTAATTCACAAGGACATTCCTTTTTTCAAATACTATTGAAACTGAGCACGCAATTTAAAATGCCTCATACCAGTAATGAATAGTGAGCTGCTTATTCACAAGAACTATGATGACAACAAAATATTTTTGATAATATTGAAATATTTTTGTACATAAATACATTTTAAAACTAATTCATATGTAAAATACCTTAGTGCAAAAAAAAAAAAAATTAATATCTTTTCATGTTACTTTGAGTGCTGAGGATAAATGAAAAAAATATTCAGTGTATATATAGTATTCTGCTGCCTGGGAACGTAACATAATGTTTATGATTAGTGCTAACTGTCTCTTAGCTTTTATCCTGGTTTTGCATATAAACAGCCAACTTAGTGTTTACTGACAAGATCATAAATTCAGAGTATTATGTATGTGTTTAGTAACTGTACTGAACTACAGTCCATGTACGGATGATAGCATCAGTTTCTCTTGGATGAAAACCACTAGTTGTTCCATAAATGTATTATGAATAAGTACATTAGTTTCATTTTACAGATAAGGAAAATAACATGCAGAGATATTATGTCACCCAGTCATCTAGGTAGTTGGGCACTACTAAAATGCTTAAGTTAGGAGACAGGTTTCTCTGTATCATTGAGGGAGAACAATGCACTGCATCTAGAAGCAGGAGCTTGCATGTGCCACAGCATACCCAGAATCTCAGCTTCACCCGTCACCCTTCCGAGACCCTAAGTAAATGCCCGGCAATCATACAAGAAAAGTACAAATCCACGTCTCCTCTCTATATGAGGATGGCACACAGGTGAAAAGAGGAATCCACTGTTCAAAACCTGAACATAGGCATGATTGCTCAACTATTCAAAACTATCACTCCTCTTCTGGCTTTTCTTTCTCTTTGCATTCACTTCAAGCAACAGGGGAGGAAAAGAAGGGTCTAATTTAGATATATCACTTAGATCTTATGCTACATGAGAACAATCCTATCAAAAGTGACTTCTGGAGGATATACACAGAATTATGTTTGTGCTGCTAGCTTCAGGAGAGGTCTTGGACTCTCATATCAGATGTAGAAACTGCTTATGACTCAGCTCTGGGTCAAAGCCAAGTATTCATCCACAATGCTCTGGTTTCCAGGGAAATGAAAGATGAACTCAGGGGCTAACATCTTGGATTTATGAAGACACACTGTCTAAAATAAAACTGGAGACAAACGTAGTGAATCACTGCAGAGCTATATATCCTGACTTCTGGCTGTTTTCTTTCCCTTTGAACATGGTGTATCTATTTAAAAAGTATTCAAAATGGACCTATTTCAAGGGACAAACGCAAATAGTTCCTAAAGATAAAGAAGCCTACTAGTTCCAGATAATTTTTTAATAGACAATATATAAATCCTTACATTTAATGTGTGTTTTAAAGTAGTTCACTATTTAAATTCCTTTTTAAAACAATAAATATCTTAGCCCATGTTCCTGATGAATACATGGATTTTGTCTTTTATGGGATACATTTTCCTTATTTCAGCTTCTGTGTTTATGTGAAATAATTGTTAAATATCAATAGATAATATAGCAAACAATGTAGCTTAAACATGACTTATATCATTGTCCAGATCAAATCCCACACTGCACTGAGGCTTTGGTTGTAGGCAAAGCACAGGGATGTCAGACCTGGTATCACCTGCCTAGATAGAACAGCAGCCTCAGGAAAGATTTGCAACCTCATAATTCTCAGTCCTATACCTACTGCTTTTTTAAAAGGTTATGACCAAATATTGATACAAAACTTCAGCCCATATATCCGAGTTTGAGGATGCATTGCTACACTGGTGAATCAGGTATCTTTACATCTTTTGTCATTTAGGTCCTTGAGTAAACCAAGTATTTATTATTAAAGTGTTGCACTTCCATTTCTTTATTAGAGGGTTTACACTCTCCCTGGACCAGCTTACCTTATAAAAGCAAAAAAGAAATCTCATGAAACAGATGTTTTTAACATTTTACCATTCATTAGTAACAGTATCATTCCACATGCACATTATTCTAGGTGTGGGGTTTTTTGTTTGTTTGTTTGTCTATCACTATTAATAACTGTACTGCTAAAGACTCCAAAGTATTTTTTTTCTGTCAGCATGTCATTACAGAATGTAATTTATATGATAATGATGAAAAGCATGACTACTAAGCGCCTAGTTTTCATTAAATTTGAGATACTTCCATTGTTTTATTACAGAAATATTATCCAAGTCAGTGCTAGAAGCACTGGTATTTAATGCATCTGAGGCATAGAAAAAAACATCATACCGGTTCCTTTTGGTTTTTTTAGGTGGTTAAAAACAAATTTACCAAATACTTTTTTTCCATGCATCTTACCTCTTTTATCTCAGTGGCCCAGAATATAACTTAGCATAGCATTTTAGAAGTGATTTATGTGCTTAGGTGTCTGAATCTCAGAGGGAAAATAAATCTTAAGAGTCGTAAGTTATTCAGCCTTTTGAAAACCTAACTTCTTGTCTTCTCTGTGCAGACAGAGTAAGGACTTCAGCCTTACTCCTCTGTAACTAGATAAAGGAACAATGAATACCCATCTTACAGAAAAAGAGATGTTTTCTTGTCTGGTCCTGCTATAACTGTGAAGCAAGCAACCAGGAAAAGAATGGAACCATGTTTTTGCCCCTACATCATGTCAACCAGGGAAGTGAGTCATCGCCACAGAAGAAAGAAACTTATCATAGTCTTTGTTATTGGCAGAACTACACAGATCCTTAATCACAAAGGGGAAAGAGAGGAAAAGGAATTTAAGTTTTGGCTGACGTGATGGTGGTTATGCATACACATTCTATAATCTTTATAAATACTGTGGCCAAGCATAGATTACCTGAGCAATAAGACTACATATAGACTGTGAATGTAAACTCTTCTGAAGAAGGTAGAATTGCTGAAATAATAGTTGAAGAAAAGAAATATTATCTAGAGAAATAAGATCACATAAAATGGTGACTTAGCTTTAGGTTATCTTTTGATGTTGTGTAAAAAAAATGATAGAAAACGAAGAAAAGTTAATTTCCATCAAATTAATACGTATAAACTAAATTCTTTGGTGAGAAAACTTCCTAGTAAAACCCTATAATTGACAAGAGCTTTTTGGGCTTCATTCCTTATGCAGCTGGATTTTTCCTTAAAAAAATCCAGCAAACTGATAAGAAAAAAAAAGGCAAAATTTTCAAATTATCTTATTCTCAGGACAGTACCCCAGTACTTCTGGTTTTCTTTTTAGAAAGGGAAGAAAATACAGAAGGAATAGAGAATTGTAAATATGGGCAATTAGGGAATTTAGGAAAACACAGACTAAGTCTGAAGGATAACATTTCTTTAGAATGATGAAGATATAATTTGATGCTTTCAAAACAAAGAAACAAGCTTTAGCTCCCCCAAAAGATATTTTTCACGAGCAATTACAGATCTTCCCTAAACGTGATGTTTCACATGTTCTTTTGCCTCACCAACCCAAATAGATTCTTCCTGCCAAATTATTCAAACATTTCAATGTTTTTGTCAATTATAAGCACAGGCCCTGGATCTGACTCAACTCAGATCTGATCAGATAATTCTCTTGCAAAGTAATAATCATTTCACCTGAGTGTGTAATAGCTATTTCAGATGGTTGTTCCCTGTCTGCCAATAGTGTTTGCCTGTGCCAAAGCTTGCCTTTGCAGTCCTGTAGCTTAGTAAATACAGTATTGGACTAGCTAGCAACAGTTGACAAGCTTTGCACTGTCTCTTTAAGGCATCAGGGTTGGGGCTGTAAGACTTGCTTTGATTAGACTAGTCCTGCTTACAGATTTGCTTTAGCTGTAATTGGTACATGAATTATGAAATGACAACATGGATACTATCTAGTTTGCTCTAGCTTTATTTAGCATAGTGTAATTGGATATAATTTCTACTTTTAATATTTTTGTTGTAGTCTTTATTTTTAATAATTTTGATAATAACAATTGTGGTAATAAAAACAAGCAATTGTGCTATGCAGAATGACGGTCTCTGACCATAGAACAATGATGCAGCAGTACAGGTCAGGGGTGACAGCAGAGGCCTTGAAAAGGAGGGTACAGAATGATACAGGAGGCCCTAACCTAGCAGTTCTTCAGTGATTAGTTATTGATAGTAAGGCACACTGAGGCAAAACACGCAAAGATGATTTTAGGGGTGACAAAAAGAACAAAGAAAGAGCATCGAACATATGTATAATACATCATATGAAGTCAGATGCAAAGCAGAATTCCAGGTGCAAAACACGTTAGAAAATATATGAGGACATCAATGGGACCAAAGAAGAAGAAGAAGCATATGTCATTAGTATCACACAGCTTCATACAAAGACCTCAATACACTGATGATTCACAGCATCCCTCCTACCTTCCTCTTAAGGAATCCTGATGCCATTGACTAGCAATGAAAGGATGAACATAACACCAGAAAAAAAAAGGCGTAGATACTAAAAGGGCTTTTTTTGTCCCATCAGTTTAATCTGTGATCCTGTTAATGAGATTTTTTGATTAACTAGATCATTTTGATTATTAGTATTAGTAATACTGTAACTGAATTAGCAATAATATTTGCTGTATTTTGGGTACAATGCTACTGTATTTTATTAGGCAAACAATAGTCTTGGTTTCACATATAGGTTGTGCTCTGTTTTTTGTTGACAACAATATTCAGAGCATTAGGAAGAACCTGGCTGCACTTGTCCAACGCCAACAAAACTAAATGTTAACAAAACCAAGAAAACTTTTCCTTAAAGATATGATATATACTGATCCAACATGGAAAAAAAGATGGGGTAGCACCTCACTAGAAGAACTAAATGTATTCACTCTTTGATATCACCTGGGAACTGAAATGCCATTTTCAGAGGTAATTCTTTTCACTTTGAAGAAGGAACAGCCTGAGAACCAGCAGTTTTCACTATATTTCACAGGCTGATTTTTTTTTATTGTTTCAGCTGAACTACTATCATCATTGAAACAAGCCATTTCCATTTTTCCTGGGTTTGACACTTTGAGATTCAGAGTAGCTGTTATCTACCTGCAATTCAAAAAGGCCCTGTATTTCCTAGTCTTTACAAAATCTTTCTTGTGAGCTTAATACTGTGCAGAACAAAAGAGGAAAACAACAAGCTGAACATTAAATTCTTTGCAGTAGTGCTCTAAGATAGAACTTGTGAACTTTTCAGAAGCATAAATGCATCTGTTGCTTCCTGTTGGCTCCTGAACAACTTTCATTTTCCCCTCCCTGTGCACTCTAAATGTCTTGCAGATCTGACAGTTACAAAACAGCATTCGCACCATACTCTTACCTCTTCCCAATAAACTGATTCCTAGCGCTGCAGGTACCCCCTATTCAGGGACCTCCATCTGCTCCAGTGAAGTCTCTTGGCCACATTCAGCTCTGAATGAAGACATTTACCAATTCTTTGTGCCATGCTGACACTTTGGCTTGATATAACTTCATAACAGGGAATGGAAATAAGAAATCAAAAATACTCTTGCACTTCAATTGAAGGGTGTTATTCAAGTATTGATCAGCTGTCAGATGTACAATAATCAACAAAACAGGAGAACAGGCCTGAGCCTCTTTCTTTAATAACTGTCCACAGAATTCTCCTCTCGGATGGTCTGGATAGAGGCACTTTGTGCTTCTTAATCTGAAAACTTTATTCCATTTCATTGGATATTCAGATGTCCATTCTTAATTGTCTCTGTGACTTGCTGTTATATTAAATTCAGCCAATATGCCGTGCTACATGTATACAAGAATATTATTGTAATAGTGAAAAAGTACTAATTACAAGGCATATGATTATATAAAATTACTTTTCTCTTTCTTCATTTAATTTCTTGCTGATGCAATAATGCTTTTAAGAAAGAAATTTCATTTAAGTAGGAGCCAATGACAATTCTTCACCATATGGTACTGAATGTTTTGCTGAAGAATTGTGCTTGATACAATTTAAATAGTAGTTTTCTTTATGGTTTGTAATTTGCTAAGGATGTTTCTTTATACTAAAACTTCCATGATTTGGATCTATACAAGCACTCCCTTGCTCCTTCTCTGGTTTCACAGGATCTTAATTAAAAAGAAGTCATTATCAGCAGTATCGGAAACAAGAAAGCTAACTTTGTAAAGAGTTATCTTTTAAGTAGAAATTCTGGATATTATAGATCCAAATGTTTTCCTTTGGTAACATCATGTGATAGAAACCAAACAAAGCAAATATACAGAAATAGGTAATGTTACAGGGATTCATGGGTCTGCAGAGATATTTGACTTTATTAAAGTTCAGGTAGATAGACTGGGAACATCCAATATGTAATGTACAGTGTGTACATCCAGCTACCTATATCAACATAAAGAGTTTACAAACAAAAATATTAATGGCAGTTCAAAACCACCTTTCTCCGGTGGGGTGGGAGGAGGTGGGGGTAGGAATCCAGGATTTTCAGTGGTTTCTCATAGTCCATCTTCTATTATCTGTAAAAAAAACCACCTGGATTTTAAGAAATTTAGTTAAACAAGTTTAAGTTCTTAAAATCTATCTACTTGTTTGCTCCTGTATGTCTCTAAGGAAAGTTCAAACAAAACTTGTTATATGCAAACCGTGGATGAGTTGATGAAACCAGGAATCAACATTCTATGTTATATGAAGGTTTCTATTATGAACTCAGCTTTTTCAACAATGTGTCATACAGGAGTTATTCTAAAGAACGTATTTGTAGGTTTATAGATACAAATGCTTAGGAGTATCACCGGCAATTAAGACAAACCTTTTCATTGCCATCAGTGCAGACTTCTTAAAGCTCTGACTTCAGCTGTTGGCAACCATTAAGTAGGAAATGGTAATGTACACAACTGAGAAAGTAAGTCAGAACTCATGGATATAAAAATGTATCATCATACTTATAAATTAATTAATTCCTGCAGTAAAGTTGCTGTCTCAGGTTCATATGGTGGCCATACCTTTACAAAGGAAGGGCTGTCTGTTTGAATTAGGCAATACAACAGATTCTTAGGTCTTCCTAAGGACAGAAGTATAGTGAAGAGTATGTAAGACTTTTCAAGCACTATGTAATTCTGGAATTAGACAAAAAATTAGTTTACAACTAGCTGGTATTAACTACAAAATAACAACGGTTACTGAAACAGATTATTAAAAGGGTTATTTTTTTTCCCCCATGTTTTAATTCCTGTTTTAGCAGATGCATGTTAGGTTACAAGGAATTATCTGACTCACAGATAAATCTGACAGTTGAATATAATGCCCTCTGAATGAACTCATTCTGAGCAAGCACAAGGAAAGAACAAAGCATATTTTACTATGGATAATTTAAGTTTTATTAACACTTGATTTTAAGAAAGCAATGAACTCCCACACATTTCCTGGATTTTAATCTCATCACTTTGCTCTCAATTTGCCCTCAGTACTCTGAATCAAAAAGAGGATAAGCCTTCAATGTACTTCTGAGCACTTCAGTCACACTGTGTTCCTTATTCAGGATCTAATAAAAATCTCAAACCTTGGCCTTACTGGCACTTAGCTAAATAATTTTATCCTGGGTTTATGTATATTGATTTTAAACTCATTCTGGATGTCTCTAATAAACATATTCAAGGGTGTGTGTGTGTGTGTAAATCCAGTGGTGTTACCTAAAGAAAATATTAGATTCACACGTTTTTCTTAAAAAATGGAATGTCTTGCAGTGCCCTCGAAGGCGTAGGTGCTAAAAGTCTGTTCCAAAGATTAAACTTTTTTTTTAAAAACAAATGTCCTGTTAGGAATCAGACTGTTTTTTTATTTGAGATGAGGAAGATAAAAGGGAGATGCAGGCTGACACACTTTGTGTCTCTGAAAAGTAATCACTTTAAAAAGATGCGGGTAGGAGAATAAGAATGTGAAGACTTAAACAGATAGTCAGCTGCTGAAGATTTTTTTGTTTCAGTAAAAGATCATCAGCTGTGCAACCCTTGTCTCTTGTCCATTAAAAAAATTTTCAAAATTAATGATATTCAAGGTGCTTTACAAGGTTGATCACTTTATATAATTCAGTGGACATTTTAAGTGTTTCTAAGTGACAGCTTATGAATGGACTATAAGTTTCTAAAATTATGAACTCCAATATGACTGATATTTTTTTTATTTGGTTTTAGAGCTTAGCATTATTTGTTCTATTGTGTTTTAATTTTTTTTAATTAATCTCAAGTGTGTTGATTTTAATGTGTTAGATCAGTCTTTGAGACGACGCACTATATACCTGCAACCATAAATACAATGAGAAATTAACAGACCTCCACTTTCTTTCTTGTATCTGTTAAGCTGAATCTTTTGTTCTGCAAGTTGTGTGTATCTTGTTGCACTCTGTATTAGAAGATGCAGAACCTGCAGCCTGAGGCAAGGGTGCCACAGCTCCGCACTCCCCCGGGGGCAACCAGTAGGGAGGCTGAGGGTGCATTCCTAATAGGCAACGGAACACATGTATACACCACGTGTATGCACTTATACACGGCTGGGCACAGAGGTCACAGGCACACTCAGCACTCACATGAACACAGACACCATCAGTGGCCTTGTCCTGCTCCCTTCTCTGGCTGAGCAAGAGAGGGATTTGCCAGTGAGAATATATACGTGGATATAAGTACAAGGTAGATCCCTCTAGCAGTTCAGCTCAGGCACTTAGTCTGGCCACTAGCTGGCCCTGGATCCCAGTCTCCCCAGTGGCTGGGACATGGACATAGAAGACTCCATGGCTGCAGCCTCTGCCAGTAGAGACTGCTACACTTATGCGCGCACACACGCCGTAAAAGACTGTGTCGGTGAGAACCACCATCGCTGCAGCAGGTGTTTGTCTCAACATTGCTATGGCAGGAAACTCACACCATCACCACAGCAAATGTTTGTCTCAACATCGTTAAGGCAGGAAGCCACCACCACGGCCACTGCAGAGGTTTATCTCAAAATCATTAAGGCAGGAAACCCACCGACTGGCACCATGGAGCAACGGGGGAAGCTAATCCTGAGAAACTTCACCAAACCCCTGTGCATGTGCCCAGACCTGGGGTCAGGGGGATCAAGGGGCCTGGAGACGTCTGAGGACCACCTGACAGTATTGAGCACACACAGCACTGCCGGGTGGAAGGTGTGGTTAAGCAGAACAGATTGTGACAACCCTATAAAAGAACGGAACCAACCAACATCGGACGGCACAATCCCCCACTGGACTTTGAAACGAACCGGACTGTCAGGACGCTGCAGCTCCGGGTGGTAGCTATTGCTGTGCACTCTTTCCTTCTTTCCTTCTTTCTTTCCTTCCTTTCTCTCTTTATCTCTTGTTCTCTCACCTTTGCATTTGCAAACCTCTTGTCTGGCGAATAAAGTTCCTGGGCTCTTGACTCTGTTTTGAGTCTCAGTTCTTCTCCCGAGAATACAAGCAGAACCTCGCTCTGGTCTTGGACCAGCATGCGACACATGGTCTCACCCTTAAAGACACACACAACCCTGGCTCCCAAGCCACTTCATCTACTCTCCGGCTAGTCTGGCTTCGTCTTTGCTAGTGATCACACACTCACTGACATACCTGTACTTGGCCCGGTCCCTGGCAGCATGGACACACATGTCCCTATGACCTGAGGTCCCGCTCTAGCTGTTCGCACATAAATCCACTCACTCTGGTCTCTCCAGTTCCTGGTACCATAACTCCAGGCCCTGGGAAGGGCCCAGTCAGGGTGTCCATTCGGGTTCCCACCTGCTGTTGTGCCACTGTGCTCCTTTGTGGATGTGTGTATGAGCTTTTCTCACATAACCTTACACCCTGAGGTATGAATTTATACGTCTTGACATGTAAATTTCGCAGCCGCAGGCAGTGTCTTCAAGCCAGTAGTTGTTACAGATAGATTTTGTACCCCATTATCCTTGTTTGCTTTAAGCACAAACATTTAGAAGCAAACATTTAGAAGACTGAGCACACTCATCAGGATGCAGAATTACTGTCCTTACTACTGCGTGATTTTAACTAAAGAAAAAGCAAATACACATTTATGAAACAGTTAGAAATCAATTTTCAATCTGAAAAATTGACAATGAATATTAATTTCTGCACCTGAACAGTTGAAGGCCAAGGGATTGTTATTTCCTTGTGAGTGCTCAGAACATCCTTCTTCCAGTGTGATCAGCCACAATACATCTTTTGGTTAATTTAATGTATTTTTTATCTTGTGTTTGAACATGTGTTTGTTCACTGTAAGATGGCCTAGTGTGTGCCTTACAGAGCCTGTGAATAAAGAGCAATGGGAATAGTGATTTCTGAGACTCGTTATGTAAACTGCTCCTTCAGATTCATATTACACTACATTTGAAAATCATTCCACATGTTCCAATGTTCATTTTCATAACACTTCATTTTTTCCACAGACAACTGACACCACAATGGTCTGTACAACAGTGTGTCACACTGATATAATTAGGTAAATAATACAAGATATGTGACCCAAAAGTTTTTCGTTCCCTGTAGCAGTTCTCTTGGTAATATTCCTGCAATAATTATGAAGAATCTGCAATGATGTGCAGAGATACTCTTTTCTCTGACACTCTAGGGAATTCTACAGACATGTCCTTGGAATTAACTGGATTGATGTCCTACAAGTCTTGTTTTAGTATGGTGTATGTGGCTAATTTTTTATTTTAATGACTGTGGAGCTCTTCAGAGAGTGATGCCCTTGAACCCTACCAAAGTGATTCCCTGAAGGCCTTGTATTAGACAAGCATGGTTCGTCCCAAATCTTTCAGAAAAGTGAGTTTATTACTGTTGGAAATTTTTAAGTTGATGATTCCAGCAGTGTATATTTGCCTAGAATTTAGGCTGACAAAGCCTCTGAGAATATTCCATGTGGCTGTTTTCTCACTTCTATTAGTTGTATTCATACAGGGGTTTTTCCCTTGCCATTCTCAAGCACTGTCGCTAATTATTCCTCTGCAGTGTATTTCACGTTTGATGTCACAGTCTTATCGAAGACTTCTTTTTATTAACTGAGCGTAGGCAACATAGCAGTGATGCTGCAAATGTATTTGAAGATCTGTAGCTGTGGAAATACACCAAAGCTAGTATCATGGAAGTCACCAAAAACAACCTTCAAGCCAGAATCCTGTAAAATCAGGGGAGATGTGTGACTTGGGCCAGACAGTCTCACCACTTTATAGATGGAAGCCATACTGAAAGAAGTGGGAGGTAGATAATATTCCTTTGACGCCATGCAAAATAAAAATAAAAAAAATTAAATTAAAAAAAAATAAAAGGTGGGGAGTTAAGATGATCGGAGATGATGTCTCTGTCTTTCTTTTCCATATACTTCCTAGAGTAACTATCAGGGGAAACTCTAAAGCTCCCCTGTCACAGACTTGGAGATAAAAAGATGGACAATAAACTTAGTACTGATGAAAATTATCTTGGTTTACTTTACAACTCACTGGTGGATCAGGAAACATAGTACCTTTCAGCTTTGGATGGGAAAGGGAACCCCAGTGATTTAGCTGTTGAAAAACCTGCCTACATAGGTGCTTACAGATATTTCGTATCACTGCAGAATTTCTCACAGGTATTTATAAAAGAGACACCAACTGAGGGCAGATCTATACTAAAATCCTGAACTCAGTTCTAGGATAAAAGGTATTGATCATAAATGTATTGCTTGAATTGCTATTATTCTTTAATTTTCATTTTTTACAATCTTATTAAAATATATTATTGTATAGATTGCACACAGATATACACACATTTTTGTTAATGACTTGCTCATTTTCCTTAAAGAAAATACAATCTCAGCCTCTCTGTTGCCCACCTAAAGCCACAAGAATCACTAATACAGTCAGAAAATTTGAATGAGACTCTAACATATCTTTCCATATCCTTTCTCTCCTACAGCTCATTGAATGCAACTTTATATAAGGACTTTGTGCCTCTTATCTGCCTGCAGGGTTCTCACTAAAGATAGTCGTAATTAGGTTGTCTAATGCAAAAGAAATGATACAGGGTTATGATGTCTTGTCTGTCCAGGGGATATGTATTCTAGCCTTTACTCCGGGCATTCTACTCATTGTTTTGCTGTTCATTCCATTCATATGTATACTGTGTAAATCCAAAGCTCATGACTTGTAAGTAAGATTAGTGGAGATATGTGTCATAGAGGAAATTATCTAACACGTTCAGAGGCTCACATGGAAATACGATCACATGGAAATTTTATTCCAGATCCACAAAGAAATGACCTAGTTTAAAAATCATATGCAACAAATGTAACATTAGTTAGATCAGAGCATTCAAAGTATCTGAGGTGAAATGTTTAGGAAGTATGCATTTGTAAGTTTTGCATTTTGAGATTTAGCAAGGTTGGAATGTTTTAATGGAAACAGTCTTTCAGCATGGGCAGAACAGCAATGTGGCAAGATGCTAATAATGGTCCTCATGCTCTGTAAAATTTTCATAAAATTAATTTGAAGGCATTTACTCTTTTAACTGCAAAAAGGGCACAGTAAATTTTGCGTATATACAAACACGCACAACTACAGTGTCTCAACAGTAGTTTGAGTCACACCTTCTAATTGGCTTTTGAAAATACTATTTTCTTTTTCGCTCTCAGATTTATGGTTATTTCTGCAACAGTTGTATCTCTTTAGAGCTTCTGACATGGAAAAGCAGCACTGTAAGGTTGTGAATAGTTCCCTGTTGCCCTGGTGACTTGCCATTGCATGTAATTTCAACCTGTTTTTTATAAGCTACTGCGGGGCAGGGTGAGGGCGAGGGAATCAATTATTTGCAATGTGGTTAAAAGAAGCAGTGTACAACAAAGTGCCATGTGGGTTGCTGAAGATGTAATGGTTGATGTTCATTCAGAGCACCCATGAACTTAAAAGCTCATAATGTTATTTGAAACACAAAGGGAATGTAGAGGTGAATTAAGCAGACTGCTTTCCTTTCGTAAAATAAAAAAAAAAAAGGGGCGGGGGGCAGGGAGGAAGGAGGAGGAATCCTATTTAGCTTTCCTTTATCCTGATAATTTTCATAAATATAATCCACAACTAGACTTGATAGCTATGCAATAGTAGTATCAATTCACAGTGACCTAGCATGCCATTAATCATTTCCAAAATGAAATACAGCCAGTAAACCCACACTAAGACTTAAAGACATAGATTTTTACAGGTAATTAGGTAGTTATGCCATGTTCCACACAGCGGACATGAAACTCGCATAGCACTGCTGGGAGGCCTTCATTGCCATTCCCTCTGCATGTGCTGTAGAAGCTGTTCCATGTGAAGGAAAGTCTTTGAGATTCCTTGTGCCAGAGAAGAGGGATTCTGTATGACACTTAAGAGTTTCTTTCCTTGTTGTCATGTCAGTTTGTATACTTTTCATGAAGAGGTTACAAGATAAAATTTACATAAAAATCCATGAGGCCTGGAACCAGAACCCACCTGTGTCTTATAGGAAAAGGGTCTGCTGCCACTCCACAGCATGTTCTCTTCCAAGTTTGTGTTTCAAAGGAATAGAGAAAATCCAGAATTTTTTTAGTAGCCCTATGCATAGCTGTATCAGAGTCTTAAACTGAGCTGAACTGTCCCTGTGGTTTTGAACTGAAGCCTCTGAGATTGACGCTCTTCTTAAGTATTTCTTACTGGCTACTTCTTATCAACCATATTCTGCCTCTCTCATATTTCAGACTCAGGCAAACAGTTCCATCTAACCACTGTAACCAGATGTAAATTGTTCATGTATTTCTAATCCTCTCCACATACTGCGTAGGGAACAAAGTATGTCCATGTCCCTCTGGGTGAGGGGGGACTGAGCGAGTGGCTGCGTGGTACTTAATTACCAGCCGGGGTTAAATCACAACAATCTACTATGAATCTTTTTTTCTAAAGGTAGTCTAAGAACTCAAAAATTATTTTTTAGATATTAAGTAAACACATAATTAAGGCATATATATGAACTAGCTTAGAATAAAAATCCTAATATTTTTTTTTCTTGCTGATCTTGAAAAGTATATGTGTTTAAAGGTCAGGCCAAGTTATTGCTGAATTTAAAGATTTTTATTGTTTGAGGAACATTTTAAAGAGGAAAATCCAAGGAAGGACTAGAAATAAAATACCTGGTAAGATTACTAAAATACTTTTTTCGTTACGACTTTTTGATGACTTGAAGAAATGAAGAACTGTATTGTATTTTAGATATTAATTTTAGAAATTTTAATTATATGTAGAAACTCCAAAGTTTCTTGAAGAAAAATATTTTTTTTTATTTTAGCCTTTTGTGTTTATTTAGTTATTAAGTTACTGAAATTAAGGATTTATGAACTTGGAAAGGAAAACTGATTTCAATAAGTTGGGCTGACCTTAAAATCTAAAGTATAAGGACATGACCAAAAAAGTCAACACTCCAACAAATAAATATAAATAATGCTGATTTGCTGTTTTTAGAAAGTGACTTTCATAATCACATATTGTATATTGTGAATGACAGTAATTGTACATTGGTGATAAGTATGTTTAGCATAATTCAATAAATTGCTGGAGTAGCTTAATCATGTATTTTAAAAATTTGCTATAGTCGCTATAAGACTTAAGAAATCAACACTTGACAAACATCATTAGTGAAATATTGTATGTGATCTAAAATAATATGAAGGCAGCGTGGAAAAAACAATATCTTTTTGCTGCATATGTACATATTCAAGTAACAATTCAGTTTATGAGGATGAAGATTATGAAAATATGGAATAGTATAATGAGGCAGTCATCTCTCTCTCCCCCTCCCTCCCTCCCTCTCGCTCACCTGTTAAGAGAAATCCTTGCAATATAGCCCTACTACAATGGCAAAGTATCTTGACTAGGGTTTACTAGTCCTGTTATAAAGCTTTTGTTCAGCATGAGGTGCAGCAGCGACCTTCTGGGCTTACCCAGAATAAACCCTAAAATTACTTCCTTTTGTCTGAGAAAAGAGTAATGACTGTCTTTTTCCAGATTCTTAGTAAGTAATACACATAATGATATCAATGACCCCCAAGTCACTCTACCTCCTCCATAAAGTAAGCATATAAACTTGGTGCCATTTGCCAGACATTTCAGCTTTTGGGGATTTATTCTGCTTAGTAAATAGTGCATTACTTTTTTTCACATACAAGAATTTACATAATCTTTAAAAGCATAGCAGACTGTGATAGTGGAACTAGTGTGCAATAAAACGTGAGGAGAGGCATTTATATCTGATCCAGGATAATAACACTAATACATTGTTACACCTATCTGCTGGGTTCCAGTTGCAAATTACATGAAATTCACATTTCTGTATAAGCCCCTCTAAGTTTAAACAAACTGTGCCAAAATCATGCAATGAAAGGCTCTAAATGTTTAAATGCTGTGTAGTCACTGCAAGTTTATTTACCCTAATACTAGCCATCTAAAATTGGGAATTTAATCTAAAGCAATTGTCTTGACTCTAAAAATAGGTACTTCTGGAAGAACAGAATAATTCATTTCAAACAGAACTGGAAAACTAGATTTTATGAACTGTTTCTATAGGTGTGTTTGACTACATCTGTATTATAAGCAGGTACGCTCAATGGCATTTCCTACAGTCATAGTCTCCAGCTGTCATTGCAAACCTGAATGAAGCATACAGCAACTCCCTTCCAGCCTCCAGGCAAAATTTCCTTTCTATAGAAACGTGAAACAGTAGAGAGACATTCCTGAGCTTTGTGATGTAGAAGGGGAAGCAGAGGAGTTGTTCTTTTTACCTTTCTTTCTCTGCTCACTATGGATTGAATCTAAACAGCCAGTTTTGGCTAAATACCCTACTTGTAGCCAACACATGCTTGATGAGTTTCTTAATACATAATTTTTTATTTAAATTTTAGACACTTTGTGTTGTGGAAGTCTGAATTTAAGCTGTTCATTCTACATTCTGTTTATAGTCAATGGAGAGAAAAAGGAATTGTAGCTTCTTCATTTGTGCCTAGCTGGTCTGAGCTTTGGATGCAGTAAATCACAGCCCTGGTGTGCTTAGTTTGCCTTTATTGACAACAGAGTGTACAAAGAGTGACTAAAGCATACATAGATTTCTGTATGTAGACAGGTTAATACAGTTTACTGTAATATATCCTGTCCCCAAATGCTAATAGTTACAGTATAAAATGTGGGAAAAGCAAATATGTTGCTTTGTTTCATAGAGATTAAAACCCTGACATGAGAATAGTTTTTTTTCCCCTAGATTCTTGTTTATCCAACAACAGTGTACAAAGTATTATTTTCTTGTAATACTATATAGATTTTTTCTTTTTTTTTCCTTCATTTTAATAATACTTAGAGTATCTGGAAGACCAGTATGTACAGCTTTATGTAAATATAAGCTAAAAAGTTTTGTCAAAATCTATCAGAATTTGAGTATAAATAACATGCAAATCTATCATGCAGTGGCTTATGACATGAGATTTAGTAATCAAAGATCACACAGCAGCACTTCTGTATTTGGTCTAAGTAAAGGTTAAAAAAGAAAAAAAACAACATGACCTGATATTTTGAATATCTTTATCTTGCTTAATGCATGTATATGAATCTCCTTAGGACAGCTGGGTTATTGTACCACAGGTGCTTGATGTTTTTAATAACAGCAAACATTAAAGACATTACTTTAACACTGCATGCAGAACTTTTTATATCTACTGCCGTGTCTTTCCCTTAGGCTCTGGTCAGTTGAGATTTGCAACTGCCTCAGAAAGAAAAATAAGTCTATGCTCTTTAGCATATATTATAAGAAGAGTGAAAGATAGAAAGGTGGAGTGAAAAGCAAATAATTCTGCACAGGAAATGTATGTATGTGTTCTCATCACTAGTTTACAAAATTCAGTAGTATTTGCACTAAAAGATTTCAAGATGTGTAGAAGAAAGGCCAAAGCTACTTGAAATATGCAGCTGACATTTCTCTCTGATGTTCTGTACTCTGTCTTAGTGAAGTCACAAAGGCAAGGGTATTAGTTAAATTATTTTGTAAGTGAGCATAATACCTCCAAGGTACATTTTACTGCAGCTCATGAAGTTGTTATGGCATACAAAAATGCTACAAGAAGCATTTATAGGTAATCAAACAAAAGCATAGAGGAGCTCAATAACAAGCCTGCAGAGCCAGAACGAGAAGAAAGGCTCCAAAACAGATATTTTGGTTTACACTACTGTGAGTGAGAGTGACAGTCTGCTCTAAATCTTATAAAAGCCTTCAGAAAATATTTTACTTTATTTCTTTTTAAAAGATTAGTGTATATCATAGCACACAGCTATAGTAATGAAATGTAAAACTGTTTTACTCTGACATTCTTAGGAAAAAAAAGCACACCAAGGATACATATCCAGCATGATACAAGTAAATGTTCCTTTCTTTTCTTGTTGGCTCTGCATGGATCATTGTAGAAAAGGAAATTTATGTTTATGAACTTTACTAGTGTCAGTTACTTTAAAGAAAAATAGCACAAACCGGTCTCTGTGGAAGACAATCATAAAGTTGTACGATTGGGGTACCAGTGTTTAGAGACTGAAAGGAAGAGGAAGAGGACAAGTAGCAGTAACATTTTTTTTGGACTTGGGAGAAACTCACTGGCAAAGGTGATCAGATACTGTACGGCAAGCTAGAAACAGCAGAACTACTTAGGATGAGGTGATTGAGAGCATTATGCTAATTCTTGAGATACCATAAAATCTGGAGACTTAGCATGCTCTGCTCTCCCAAACAAACAATATGGTTGCCCATTTAAAATAACTTGGCAATTACAAGTTTTTTGCATTAAATTCGATGTTGCTGATACTAAAAGTACTTCCAAAGCAGTTAACAAGTGCTACAAAATGAAGTCAATCTGGAAATGTGGAAGGTGGTAGCAAGAAATGCTGTCATCTGAAGTACAGAACAGTGCAGCGGTTACATTGTAAGGAGGAACTCGGGTCAGAGGAAAATGCCAGTCCTTTCACTATGTAATTGGTAAGACCTGGAGTACATTACTTTGAAATGGGTTGAGCAGTTATACTAATGCAGCTAGAACATATGGTCCTGAAAAAGGTTAGATTACAGCCATGAGGATTGTGAAAATTCTATGATTTCAAAGTCTACTATTGGTTTTAGCTTCCACCCCATCCACATCAGTTATTTTGCTTTATTTTTGACCTGGGCTTCTTATTTCTAAAGGAGGAAGTCATGCACTCATCTAAGGCCCACAGACAAGGCAAGAAAACCAGAAACCATTCAGACTATAGAAGACTTCTGTTGTACTGATCAATCTCTTCTGCATCCCTTCCTGTCATCAAAAAGACCTTTTGTCAGGACCGCACTTTTGCCTTGGCTCAGGAAAGCTGATTAAAAAGTCAGACGGTGCCACTATGCTTGAAACAACAAAGGGAACAGAGAACAGTGGAAAGTATTGAAAATCATTTTGAATGCTCACTTTGTAAATAAAGCTACAAATGTTCTTATGTGATCGATGACTTCAGGAGCTTCTAGCACAAAGAAGAACAACAAATGCAGATCATTTGTTATGCTGGTAAAACGGTGCCAGAATCCCAGTATAGGTTGGTAGAAGAGGGAGATTGATTGACCTTCAGAGCAATAAGACACAGAAAAAACCAAATGTTCTGTGTTTGCTGTCCTTGACATATTCCAAATCCCTAATGTTGTGGTTAAGTGAACTCTTGCTAAGATGAAAATGAATCAATTCATGACAATTCTTGCTGTTGCCAAAATAGTTCATGTCTCAATAAGTGACAGAAAACCAGACTATTATGTTTTGTAAAAAAGTTGACAAGATATATACCCTTAAAGACACTTCCCTTGTCTTCATATATATGCATATATATATATACTAAATTCTCTTATGTCACTGTACACCACTCCTCATTTCTTTAGTCACAGAAAACATGACTTTATTATAGAAGGACATTAAAAAAAAAAAAAAGGGAAGAAAAGAAACCTCTCTGCAAACTTTCTTTGAAGAAATGGTAGCAAGTGCTTGGACAAAAAAGGAAAAAAGATGCTGCAACAGCTTTTAGTCAGATATTCCAGCTTCTTGAGGTAAAGAAGATAAAGCCTTCTTCTGTGGTATTATTCCATGGAGATTTTCTTCTAATATTTGCTTCGTGAGAAGCAAGGTCAGTCTTTCCATATCACTTTCTAAATGAAAAAGACCTTTCACTCATCCACCCAGCACTATAGAGCTCCTGAGACCACTGCATTGTTGATGAAGAGGTTGTGGACCTGCACCACAGCTTTGCTCTGTTTTTCAGAATGATTCAAGGCAATCTGTCCTTTGAGTCTAACTATTCTTTCAGTTCTACCAGTTCTTTCCATGAATCCTCAGAAATCTCAAGATTGCTTCCTATTATCAGGAAAAAAAGGGAAACTGAATCTTTGCTCTTACACAGTGGCAGAAAAATTTATGTCTTCTCTAGATAGACATCTCAGAAATATGATCAAGCTTTCAATGGGAAATACTAATTCCTGCATAAAGCTGGCTTTTGGAAAATATGCATGTTATTAATATAAGCTGCCTGATGAAACAAGAGTATCTGTAACATGCTCTGAAAAAATGTCTCATAGCTTACTTTTTCTCTTTTTCGTGGTTAATGTAGACAAAATTAATTTTTTTGCATTTGACCATGACCACCAGTAACCACTGAAGTACTACCCACAAGAAAAAGGATTAGGTTTATACAGAAACTTTCTCAGATAACGACCCATGGGTGGTTAATTAACTTCCACAACAATGACCACTCATCCTCACCACTTTCCAAGAATGTTTTTAATGTTTTGAAGGTTTCCATTCATTTTTAACATGAAATCAACATGCATTCCAAGTTGCCTGGCAGAAAGACACAGAACAGCCTTTTTTTTTTTTAATTAAGCAAAATGTCTATATGAGCTACAGTGATAAAAAACCTAAAAATATCTGTAGAAGATAGATGAATGGAAAAAAAAAAACCCTAAGATATTTTCAGGTAAGTGACTCCTTATTTTAGAAGCAAGCTCTTTTTTCAAGGAGAGTTTGCACCTCCTTCCACTGAATAACAGTAGAGTCAATACTTCATGGCAAGACTAAGTGTCTGTCTTCATGTGGATGTTTTAAGGGACCCAACCGGAGAAAATATACCATTTCTTGCGAAGCCACCCACCAGTATTTTCAAGTGGTTGCATATCTGAACAAAATATGTGATTAGGAATAACCTTGTATTTTGTGTTCCATCAGTAGGATTTTCCTGTTATGACTGCATGGATCATATTTTTTATTTCACACTTTACATTCCCATAGTCTTCCCTCTAATTTTAATATATTCAGGTTCCTGCTCTGCAGACATCACAGAAGAAAAGTAGCTTGCCAGTAAAGTAACCAACTCATATTTTTTTTCATAAAGAACTGAAAGATGAAGGAAATTATGACAGTAATTATTATGCATCTAGCATAATGAAAAGCATAGATAAACAAACAAACAAAAAATCCCCACTAGTATGGTGATCATGCAGATCACAGTTTGAATGTTAAAATAGATTATTTCAAAATAAAATTGATATAATCTATCTGCTCATCTGAAATTACCAATTTACAAATACCAGCTATACAGGAAATGCCCAATAAAGGTGCATTTCCTTTTAGGACAGTTACTGAAATGAGAGATAGGAAAGCAGGAAATTGATTTTTAATGCATTTGCTAAATAGTCCCACTCACCTTTTATATGCAGAGAGTGTTTGAATTCTTATCTAGGTGCTGTTGCCTGTACTCTCTTGAGCACATTGTCAGAGTGCAACTTATTAACAGTTTTGATAAAAATCCTAGGAAGATTGTCAGAAAATGTATAAACACTACCATTGAGAAAAATTGATACATCATCTAAAAAGTCCTATTCTCTATCTCCATCTACTGGAGGATTCTTAACAAATAACAGACTCAAGGTTTTTCTAGTTCTTCCTCAATGCATCTGTTATTTTCAAGGAAAGTTAAACTCCATTTCAGAAAAAAACACTTAAGGCTATCTCTGTTGAAAATAACATTTTAAGCATAATCTCATTATTTGAATCATCTCGGTTTAGACTTAAACATGCTCACAAACATCTAAAGTTGTATAAAATAGTATAAATATAGTAACCTAAATTTATGAGTAAGCATTAAAAAAAATACCACCCACCCACCTCCCCCCCCCCCCCCAAAAAAAAAATCAACCAAAACCCAAA
>JAVJGI010000014.1:50078660-50193460 GCA_035590275.1 Ibycter americanus | reverse complement strand
ACATAAACCAGGACACACGGCAAAAATTGAAGCCGCTGTGGCACAATAGCAGCGGGTCCCCGCCCGGGCCCGCCCCCCCCCCCCCCCCCAATTACACCATACTGAGGAGGCCAAAAGGGCTGGCAAACAGGAACTGTATAGTCAGCACAGCAGCTATTTGTTGTTCTGAGAGATAGGCTTCTGTATCTGTTTACTCTTTCCTCATTAAGGAGGACCTATACCTTCAAGCCCTTTCTGCATGGGAAGCTCCTGTGTAACCACGCAGTGTTTATTTAACTGTTCCTAGGAATGACAGCAACCATGGGCAGTAAAAAGTGATTTGGCAGTCAGCTTGTTAGGGCCAGGGTGCTGAAAGCACTGCTTCAGATGTAATTGCCAAGTTTGGTACAACCACAACAGTGCTCACGCACTGCAGGACACAGTTTTGGGTGGCACTGGCCAGTGACCTGCAAGGGCAGATCAGAAGGCTTTACCTTACTGGGTCCTGTGAAAGGACAGTTTCTCAGTGCTAGATTGCAGGGAATGCTGGACTCCTCCCTGGGACTGGGATGGGATGGTTGTCACCCCCACCTTTACATGGGTGAACTCCAGCTGGCACTGAGTCACTCACTGAAGGGGCTACAGAAAGGGCTGAATAGTCTGCAAAACATCAGAGCGGGGCTGAGCAGAAAGAAGATTGATGAGTTCTTCACAGAGACCTTGAAAATGCGACAGCTTCATCTTTGCTTTGCTAGGGAGGGAGAGCTAAGGTTGTACTTGAATCAGTGATGCTTGGAGCCTACAAGGTTGGGGCAGGCTGACAGCCTGGTTTTTCTGGCAGCAGGAGGAAAGTTTTTTCTCCTCTTGCAGATGTGCTCTTACAGAAGAACTGAGCTCTGGCAACAGATGAGAGGGAACAACTCCTGCCAGGAAAGGCCTCTCAGGCAGCCGGGTATGATCCATGCACTGACACAGACAGAGCAGTCTGTGCCATTGTTTGGAAACTTCCTTCTGGCAGAGGGAGGATGGGTTGATGGTGACAGGTACCACCTGCTCAGCAGCTGGGCTGTCTAACAAGTTTTGCTGTTTCTCAGGGTCTTGTATCCAGGATGTGTGGAGAAACTTCTGAGGTCTTGGATGAGTACCTTTTCCTGCTCATCCTTGTAAGCACCAGTGATACCACCAAAGTAAATGTTGAGCATACCAAGGATGAGTATAGGGCTCTGGATGTAGGGAAGGAAGGCATAGTAGTTCATGTGGCAGTGTCCTGGCTTCTGTCAGACAATGGAAAAGAATCAAGTAGGTGCAGCTGCAGTCTGCCAGTCAACATCTGATTGGACAGTTCGTGTCATGTACCGCTCTTTTTGGCCCCAGGATGCTTTTTGAGGAGTAGGAACAGTTGGGAAAATGCAGGATCTATCCTTGAAAATGGATATCTTTGTCCAGCCTATTACAGAGGGTTCAAACCAGGCTTGTTGAGGGAAGTTATGCAAACCCTAGAGAGCAGTGAGGAGGTATGCTAGGGGAGGTGCTCATTTCCTTTGAAACAGCAGTGTGACAGGGATCCCACCTTGACCGACTGTACACAAACACATGCACCATGGGAAACAGGATGTGGTAGCACAGGCTGCATGGCTGCAAAGCTGTGATGGATCCAGGTCCTTCAAAAAGGACAGGCTGGAAAGGGGAGGACAGGAGTTGCATTCTGAACTCAGGAGAGGCTCAAATACACAGAGCTTTCCTTGGGAATGACCGGTTAACTAGCTAAAGGCTTTTTAGTTCAGAGTAAGAAGGGAGACAAAAGGAACGATGTCATTGTCAGGTGTCTGTTACATAATGCCTGATCAGGAAGGGATGAAGCCAACATAGAAAAGCATCAAGATTACAAAGCTGAGTTTGGATGGAGGACTTTAACCACACCAGTATTATATGAAGGGCGGTATGGCTGGGTACAAGTAATGCAGAAGATTTTTGGAAAGCACTGAAGACTGAATGGAAAAGTTTTGCAGAAGTCAGAGTTTATGAGAGGCAAGACTATGCTGTTGTAACGGTGAAGGCCAATAGTATTCTGAGCTGTATTACTAAAAGCAAAACTACCAGGTTAAGGGAATGGATCATTCCCCTTCCTTCTGCACGTGTGAGAGATGTCTGGAACACTCCGGTTTGGGGATCCACAGTTGAAAGACACTTAAATACTGGAGTCTAGTAGAGGGCTACCAAGATGCACATGGGACAGGAACGCCTGGCCTAGGAGGAGAGGCTGATGAAGGTGGATTTCCTGAGCCCAAAGAAATGTTTCAGGGGAGGATTGTGTTGCTGCTATCAGCTACCTAGTGAGAGGATACAAAGCTAGTGGGGACAAACTCATCCAAAATATTCAGTGATAGGATAAGAGGAAAAAAACCCCAACAAACTGAAACACAGAAAGTTCAAATAAAATACCAGAAAAAAGAGTCTTTGTGATGACAGTGATCAAACACTGGAACAGGCTACCTGGAGAATCACAGAATCACAGAATGGTCACGGTTGGAACTGACCTCTGGAGATCATCTAGTTCAAGCCCCTGCTAAAGAACATTCACCTAGAGCAGGTTGCACAGAATCCTGTCCAGGTGGGGTTTAAAGATCTCCAAAGAAGGAGACTCCACAACCTTTCTGAGCAGCCTGTTCCAGTGCTCTGTCACCCTCAAAGTAAAGACTTTCTTCCTCGTATTCAGATGGAACTTCCTGTGCTGCAGTTTGTGCCCATGGCCCCTTCTCTTGGTGTACAGGAACTGTTAGAGCAACTGTAGAGGGTTAATTAACATTGATAATATACAGTTGTGGCCTTGCTTCAGGGGTGGTGGTTTGGCTGAGGTGCATAATGTACAGCTGTGGCTTGTTCCTGCTAAGTAGCTAAATAGCACTGAGGAGCCCAGATGAGGAGGAGCACTGGGTGAAAAGAGGCAGCAGATGAAGAGGAGCCCAGGGATGTAGGAGAAATGAGGAGAGGCCCTGAGAGCAGCTTAGAGAAGAAGGGGGCCTGGATGAGGAGAGGCTGGCTGGAAGAGCAGCCAGAAGGAAGAACCTGGACACAGCAGAGAGGCAAGAAGCAGAGTGGACTGGCATGAAGAGGAAGAAGAAACAGCATGGACAGTAGATGAACCACTGAAACCTTGTGTGAAACTGATGGTGGTGCTGAGGCATGAGAGGGCTGGTATGGGATGGTAAAAGCCTTCTTGTAGCCTGGTAGTTTTGTAGTGCTGTGACATCCTGGCACGTGGCAGCACTGAAAATAGCCTGGGCCCATCCTCTTGACACTGGCCCTTAAGATATTTATAGACATTGATAAGATCCCCTCTCAGTCTTCTCTTCTCCAGGCTAAACAGGCCCAGCTCTCTCAGCCTTTCCTCATAAGGGAGATGCTTCAGTCCCCCCCATCATTTTTGCAGCCCTCCACTGGACCCTCTCTGGTAGTTCCCAGTCTCTCTCAAACTGGGGAGCCCAGAACTGGACACAGCACTTCAGATATGGCCTCATCAGGGCAGAGTAAAGGGGGAGGATCACCTCCTTCCACCTGCTGGCCACACTCCTCCTAATGAATCCCAGGATTCCATTAGCCTTCTTGGTTACAAGACCACACTGCTGACTGTGAAGGAGAGGCTGTGAAGTCTTCATCCTTGGAGATATTAAAAGGTTGACAGGACAAGTCCCTAAACAACAGTATCCAGATTTGAACAGGCTCTGCATTTAGTGTGGTTTGGACTGATGGTCTCTAGAGGTCCCTTTCCAACTGGAATTGTTTTAGGACTCTGTGTTCCTTTAAAGAGCCAGTGAAAGTTGGGTGAGCCTTGCCAAACAGGGGAGGCTTCCCCTTGCTATTGGGAGCAAGTGAACTTGAGGAGAAGGTTCAAGAAGAGTCAACAGTCTGAAACAGACGTGCAGCAGATGAGGATGCCACCTGCAGCCCAGCCATGTTGAGAGAATTAACGAACTGTCAGACAGGCCTCAGTGGTGTGGGAAAGGAAAACTTCTTAGGGCCAAAAGAGTATTTTTAGACTTGGCTGCCAACCAGGAAGTGAGTTTTTTCATTGTCATAAAGCCTAAAAGCAAGAGCATACCAGAAAGGTAGGGAAGAGTCTCGTTAGTGTTAGACTAGTAGCTTGGAATTGGTTTCTTTTAAAGAACTAATTATACAAGCTTAACTTATAAAAAACTGTTGTTATATTTGTCATAATAAAATAAATACTATAGTACAATGTTTTGGTTTTGTGTTGTTTGGTTGGGGTTTTTTTCCCTTTTTCTTTCTCTTTTTTCGTTCCTTTTATAGGGTTTGTTTTAAGGAAAAAAATATAGGAATTTCAAGCAAATTGCTCTGAATGACTCGGGGTATGATGTGCCATGCTGCAGCGCTTCAAAGCCGCAAATCCCTTAAAAGGCTTCAGTGAAACTGCGGTGCAACATAATTGAAACTTACTGCATATCATACTACATATGGAAAATAGTACTTTTTTACTTTATTTTGAAAGCAAGAATCTAAAGACATGTTGCACAGAAACAGTTCCTACAGCAAAGTTGACTGACTTTTGTAAGCTAAGATGAAATAAGCTGAAATCAATAAGGATTTCATTTCTCAAGCTGCGTTGTGATCGTTTTTTCTCTTGACGTGACTGAAACAAGACATGACCACTAGAGGGCAGAGGTGGATAGCGTTTTAAATACATTCAGCCTAATTCCTCCTAGAAGTACTTTGATGTAACAAGTTATTTTGGACGGGTAATAAATTCCTGAGGTAGCTACAAAGGAATGAAAGACAGTTTCAAGTTCAAACATTCATTGAATACCATTAATCAAGGTATGTGAGTCAAAATATTTTCAAATAATTACTAAGAATATGATTTAAAAGAATTGCAAAATTACTAATGATACATGTAATCAATAATGGAACAAGATGGTGGGAAGTAAAAAAATCTGAGCATGATAAAGTAATTGTGAAAGGAAAATGTGATACGAATTGGGGAAGAAAAGGAAAGTAATATTTCCTGATGTCTGGGGTGGGGTGGGGGAGCATTGCAGCAGAATGCTATACTTACTGAAATAAAAGACAACATTTTAAATTGAATATTTTATATATGAATTATTTCATAGCTTGTTAACATAATTTATCCATACTAATAACCTTTATAAAGCATAGCCTTCCAAATATCTTCAGATGATTTTACTGTGTATAATATACAATTGATCTTGCAAAAACTAAATACTGAGAAATTGATGTTCAATTTAAAATTTTCCAAGATAATACAGTGAGTATTGATATTTATAATAACCTAGCATATGGGATTTTCATCTCTACTCCTATTAATTCCCAAAAACTTAAGTGCTTACTTACCATTGTGGCTTGTTACTGTCATTGAATTTTTTTAGGTGCTAAATTACAAAGAATGTACCTTTTAATTACATTTTGCAATGCACTTACTTATCTTCTATTAGCTTACTAATGTTTTTTCTAAAGTGTCTAGAAAAATACATGAGACAATTCTAGAATGTATTTTGTAATAGTAAATGTGTGAATATTTTTCTGCACTGCCATAATACCCAGGTATACACAGCTAAACAGTCATTTGCTGCTGAAATTCAGCTCAGGGATTAAAACATTATAGTTGTCTAGCCTCCATTTCAATAGTGAGTGGCAAGCTGGGATTCAATTCAGTTAGCTAAATGCAAACCATTAATGTTTTATGAGACAACTTAGACTATGTGAGAAAGCCAGAAGGGTTTGATAGCTATGATGGTCAAACTACAAGACAGCTGCACCTTCTGGAAGGCACCTGGAGCCCACAAAGGATGTGCTGGGTCACCATGTGCATCTACGCAAGCAACAGGACCAGCCCCAGTGTTACACTCAAAATCTTATATATGGGTAAAAGGAAGCACACCTTTCAGATACATACAATCAATCATTTATTGTTAATCTAAATAGAATTTTAAGTGCTTAATCAGTATTAGTCCACATCTAGTTGTTGTCGAAGAATAACTAATAATAATGCAGTTAAAACTGCTATACACATACTTCTTTTATCTCTCTTACTGATATTATGCTCACCCTTTCCCTGCTCCTTTGAGTCCTAAGGTTCGTGGCTTCATTCAGATGGTATGTGGCAGGGCATTACAGTTTTCAGTCTGGGATCCTTTGTCCAGAAGAATGTGATGTTCATGTTGATGGTTCCTTATTCATTTCTCTAGGATCATTCTTACATGCTTGCTAGCACACTTCTACAGTTTTTGCTCTTTTCTCACTGGTCTGCAGTTCTGCATTCCTTCCAAATGCACAGTGCCTTTTACCTATCTTAGATATCATTGCTTTGTTCTCTTCTTTACCCCTAAAACAAATTTTTTCCAACTCCTGGTCTTCATTTCTTTAACTGATCATGGGTGAGTTTGTAATAGCTGTGGGGCCTCCAGTGCCAAGCCTGTGCTCCACTGTGTCTGAGCTCCTCTACACCACATCATATGTCCGTACTTCTGAGGGCCTCTGCCATCACATCAGGTCTGCTTTTCTTTGCACTAATGAGTCATATCTCATTCTACATAGAAAAACTGCTTGTTACTACTATCTGTACAGAGCCATGGTTCTGCCACAAAGAGATACACAAGAGTAGAACAAACTAGCCCTAGGCATCTGGTCAATTAAATTGCTGTCACAGATAAATTAGGTAGAACAAAGCTGCAAGCAGATCAACAAAGTTCAGAAAAAGCAAGCCTGATAAGCCTGAGGCCTTGCAAACTCAGTACAAAGCTTATAGCATTTACCAGCAACAAGCATACCATATTGCTGTTCTACATGGTTTCATCAGTCAATAAAATCTAGAAAGCTATGCAGCTTTACAGCCAATTAAATGTAAGACCTCACTTCAGCTGTCTTAAAATTGGTGCCTAATGACATTTGAGATGCCCTTGGGTTTGCCGCTTGGCTCCAGTTGCTGCTCTTGCAGGGTGCAGACCTCCCATAAGTCCTCTTCTTATGCATGTGCAGATGTTTTAGACACTTTAGGATAGCTCAAACACCAGACTCATTGCCCAGGCAACTGAGCCCAGCCCAACTCTTCTTTATGATTTCAGAGTGAATTAACAACCCTCTAGGTTCAGCTGACAGTCCCAACCTGATGCTGTGGTAGATTCGAGACGCTTGGTTCACTTGAGCACAGTCAAAGGCAGGAATCTTTAGCTCTGTGCTGCATACTGTACTGTATACTTTTTAAAAATTTAATTTTCTAAGAAGAAATCTTGTTTAAGCTTTGTAATTATTTTGTGCGTGTGTGTGTGAAGCAAGTAATTCCATACTCATAGACAATAATGCCTGGTGTAGTTTTATAAGTCCTATATAAATTCTAATTTAGAATATAGATTGGGCTTCCTCTGTAATTCCTCCTTCATGGGTACACAAGTAGCATCTATCCTCCCCACCCAGATATTTATTCTGATGAAAGTTATAGAATATTATTGTCTTTGATGTTCCCACATCTCTGTTAAAATTGGTTGTAGTTTCCAGTGAATTCAAAAAATTATCCCACTCTGAAGGCATTCAGAACGAAGGCGGCAGTTACATAAATACATGCACATATACAAAAGCTGAGTGGGAAAAAGAAAGATCATGATTACACTAGTCTAGGTCCTTACACTAAATACAACTGTTGGGAATAAGATTTAATGTAATTCGAGAAATAAATTCATTTTTTCACACGTACAAAATGATCAAGATTACCCTGTTTAAATGGAGATGCAGGTTCTGGAATGAACACACTTGAAGCACCTAATTTAAGTGGGAGTACACTGTGACATGTATTATACCACCAGATGCAAATTTACATCCAAGCCTATTTATATCCTAGGCCCTCCTGCCGAGGCCTCCACTGAGCATTGTTCTAAACTCTTCACTTTTGTTAGGTTATCTAGAGCCATATTTTACTCCTCTGTGTGTGCTTCAGTTTCTTTGGAGAAACAAATTGTCACAAAAAGTGGGATTATTATTAATTCCTTATGGTTTACAGTCTTCATCATTAAAAATTCAACATTTACCAGGAATACAACACACTAAATTTAAACTCTTCAGTTTCCCGTGTCATCTAGAGATGTGTGACTTCAAACAGTGATGTTTTGATCTCCTCAAGGTAACTGTTATTTTACTTAATGATGTTAACAATTGTACCCCTTTTTCCAGGCTGTAGTTTCATTCTGCACCTCTATAATATTTCTGAGGTTGGTGGGTTAAACTTTATAGCAGAATTGCTTTCACTAACCAAATGCAAGTCTACATCATCCATTTAATGGACAGATCTACTGACCCAAAATGATAATCAAATGAGTTTGTTGTGATGGATGCATGAATTCAAATTACCAGCCCCTTGTAACAAGGCATCCTGATATAGAATGACACATTGTATTAACTGCACATCACCCAGAAAATCTGAATCAATATGTGCCTAATTTTCCACAAGCACAAAAGTTGAAAGAGAGCAGCTAGCTTTTCAAAGCAGGTCCTGTCAAAGGAATTTTCTCTCAGCGTTGAAAGTAAAAGATCTTACGTGAAATTAATGCTAGGGATCTTTACATGGTCATTGTAGTTACAGATCTGTATTCTAGGATACAGGGTGAGGTCTAAAACTGTTGCCAATGCTTTATAAAAACCATGACATTTTCTCTGATCATTGCATGCCTGTCGTGACAACATGAGTAGGCCCAAAGAGACACAAAACAAAAATGTGTCCCAAGCGTTTATCCAAAACCTTGAAGATTCCAGTTTTATTTCAGTTTGACTACATTCAACATGCATGTATTCCATCATATAATCCCACTTCAATGGCAATAGACTAGGACTCTTTTCTATTACCTAAAGAAGGAATAATTATTTTCATACCCAGCTTTCATTTTGAGAGCTATTGCACAAAACTAATCAGATCAGTTTGGATGAGAACAATGTGTACCTTATTTCATTTCCAAGGGAAACACTGTGGAATAGTTAAAAGATTTCCTGGTGTAATTAGTGAAATGTCTATATGAAATGTCTATACCCTCTTTTCATTATAATTAGATCAGTTTACTAGAACAAAATAAGTGAACTAAAAATTTTACAGCTATTTTCTCCTGGCACTAGATGTATCATTCTAGTTACAGGAACTCTTACATTATTTACGAAATGTATACTGGTTCAATAGCATGCGTCTTTTTCTATCTAAGCTGTTATAACAGCAAATGGACAGGCATTAGAAATATTAAATTTATTTGCTTCTTTGAAAGCATTTTAGAGAGCAATGTCAAGCTTCTCCTAACAGTTGTCTGATGGTAAGGTGACTTGTCATCCAGTGACTATTGTGACCTATTTTAGCTTAGGCTGTTCAGCTGGGATAGAGTTAATTTTCTTCCTAGGAGCTGGTGCAGTGCTGTGTTTTATGTTTAGTATGAGAATAATATTGATAACACACTGATGTTCTTAATTTCTACTAAGCAGTGTTTGTACTTAGTCAAGGACTTTTCAGCTTCTCAGGCCCTGCCAGTGAGAAGGCTGGAGGGGCACAAGAAGTTGTGAGGCAACACAGCCAGGACAGCTGACCTGAACTAGCCAAAGGGATATTCCACACCATAGGACATCATGCTCAGTATATAAACTGGGGAGAGTTGGTCAGGGATGTAGAACACTGCTTGGGGACTGCCTGGGCATTGGTCAGTGAGTGGTGAGCAATTGTGTTGTGCATCACTTGTTTTTCTCAAGTTTTATTTCCCTTTTTGTTATCTCCCTTTTCATTACAATTATTACTATTAGTATCATTATTATTATTATATTTTACTTTGTATCAATTATTAAACTGTTCTTAACTCAACCCACAGGTTTTACCTTTTTCTGTTTCTCCTCCCCATTCCACTGGGGGGGCTGGGAGTGTGTGGGGAGGAGTAAGTGAGTAGCAAGTGAGCAGCTGTGTGGTGCTTAGTTGCCTGCTGGGGTTAAACCACAACAGCTGTGCATATGCTATACATAGTAAAGGTCTGACAAATGTAGGCAGTTGTGGTATAACAAGCAACAGCTTTTATGTTAGATGAGACTAAGGGAAGCTCAGTCTTTCACACTTCCACTGGGAGCTGATAAGAAGAAAACAGAGAAAGAAATTAACTAATAAAACAGCCCCTAGCAGCAATGACATTTGAATGCAACAGAGTAGCCCCTGTCTTACTGCCTCCTACTGTGGCTGTCCCCTCTGCCACAAGGACATTTAGACTGGGTTGGCCACACTTCCCCCACTGTTGACTTCCTCTTTTTTACCCAAACTGTTCAGGTGTACACAGGCTTAGGTTGTGAAGACTTGGTTTAACCCCGGCTGGCAACCAAGCACCACGCAGCTGCTCGCTCACTCCCCCTCACCCAGAGGGATGGGGAGGAGAATCGGAAAGGCATGTAAAACTTGAGGGTTGAGATAAGAACAATTTAATAGGTAAAGCAAAAGCCCCGCGTGCAAGCAAAGCAAAGCAAGAAATTCACCACTTCCCATGGGCAGGCAGGTGTTCAGCCATCCCCAGGAAAGCAGGGCTCCATCACACGTAACGGTTACTTGGGAAGACAACCGCCATAATGCTGGATGTCCCCACCTTCCTTCTTCTTCTCCCAGTTCATATACTCAGCACGATGTCATATGGTATGGAATACCTCTTTGGCTAGTTTGGGTCAGCTGTGTCCCCTCCCAGTTTCCCATGCCCCTCCAGCCCTCTCACTGGCAAGGTCCAAGAAACCCAAAAGTCCTTGACAGAGTATAAACATCACCCAGCAACAACCAAAACCATCAGTGTCCTATCAACATTGGTCTCACATCAGAGCCAAAACATAGCACTGCACCAGTTACTAAGAAGAAAGTTAATTCCATCCCAGCCAAAACCAGGACAAATGATAAAAAAAAGCACTGACCATTTAAGCCTATGCTAAGTGCTTCCGTCACTTGGTTGTCTCCCCTATCCATTAAAGGGACCCACATTTTCCCTGGCAAACTTTTCCATTAGACAATTGTAAGAAGAATCTAAACTATCTCAAGCCAAGCCAAGCCTGGAAAAATCCTCATAGGGTATGCTGTCAGTTAATTAGAAAGTCTACGGACTTCTATTAGATGTAGCAAAAATTCTATTTCTTGGGCTGGAACTTAGATAGTTGGGTGTATTCAAATCCATGAGGCTCCATGGAAATCATCCATGGGTAGTGAAAGAGCAAGCTGATGTGATTGCAAAAACTATATGAATTACAGAAAGCTCTGGTGACTGGGGAAGATTCCTGAATGGGAAAAAAAGAGCAATTGTTATGTTCATCTTTAACAGTGGTGAGAAGGAGCACCTGGGGAACTGTAAGGTAATCAGCTGCACCTCAGTCCATGTAAATATTATGGAGAAAAACTTCTTAGAATTAATTTCCAAAGATGCCAGGTAAATATGATTTTACCTATTTACTAAGATAAAGTGGTAACACTTAAACTAGCACTAACCTACTGTTATATGTATTGTTACTGTTATTATTTATTATTGGAAAGAGAAGAGCTAACAGACCATCAAAGGCTAATAACTGAAGAAACTTTTCTGAAGTGTCAACATTTACTATATAGGGAAATAGGAACAGTTTGGGAAAGATTAAATCAGTGTGGTGGGTTGACCTTGGCTAAACACCAGGTGCCCACCAAAGCTGCTCTATCAATCCCCCTCCTCAACTGGACGGGAAGAGAAAATATAATAAAAAACTCATGGGTCAAGATAAGGACAGGGAGATCACTCAGCAATTACCATCACAGGCAAAATGGACTCAACTTGGGGAAATGAATTTAATTTATTACCATTTGAATCAGAGAAGGATCATGAAAAATAAAATCAAACCTTAAAAACACCTTCCCCCAAACCCTCCCTTCCTCCCAGGCTCAACTTCACTCCCTAATTCTCTGCCTCCTCCCTGCAATGTGGCACAGGGGGAGGGGGAATGTGAGTTGTGGTCAGTTCATCACACATTGTCTCTGCTGTTCCTTCCTCCTCACACTGTTCCCCTGCTCCAGTGTGGGGTCCCTCCCACAGGAGACAGTTCTCCACAAACTTCTCCAACTTGAGTCCTTCCCATGGGCTATAGTTCCTCACACACTGCTCCAGTGTGGGTCCCTTCCACAGGGTGCAGTCCTTCAGGAATGGACTGCTCCAACATGGATCCCCTGTGGAGTCACAGGTCTCTGCCAGCAAAACTGTTCCAGTGTGGACTTCCCAGAGGGTCACAGCCTCCTTCTGGCATCCACCTGGTCTGGCATGGGGTCCTGCACAGGCTGCAGGTAGTTATCTGCTCCACCATGGACCTCTGTGGACTGCAGGGGGACAGTTTGGCCCATGGTCTTCACCACAGTCTGCAGAATCTCTGCTTCAGCACCTGGAGAACCTCCTCCACCTCCTTCTTCAATGACTTTGATGTCTGCGGGGTTGTTTCTCTCACATCTTCTCACTCCTCTTGTCAGCTGCAAAATGTGCAAAGATTTTTCCCCCCTTCTTAAATATGCTATCCCAGAGACGCTACCACTGTTGCTGATGGCCTTGGCCTTGGCCAGCAGCAAGCCCATCTTGGACCCAGCTGGCATTGGCTCTGTTGGACACAGGGGAAGATTCTAGCAGCTCTCCATGGAAGCCATCCCTGTAGCCCCCCACAACAAAAACCTTGCCATGAAAACCCAAAACAGGAAGGAAGGAGGGAGGGAGGGAGGGAGGGAAGTAAGGAAGGAATGACAGGTTTGTATTTCACAACATCTTTCTTACTGGAGGGTAAACACAATGCATTTGAAAGGTTATAACTCTTGGTTTTGTATTTCAACAGCCAAGTCGTATTTTATCATTTATACTGCTGTAATATTTCATCGTGGCATCTACCAACATTTCACAACATCTCAATGATTTATGAGTTCATAGGTATTCAGAAGTACATAATGACCATTCATCTGGCTTTGAAGTTTTTCCATAACCAGTGGTTTACCATGTCTCATTGATTATTCCTATACTGGAAGTATGAAATTAAATCTATTACTTTGTGGGATATCTTAATCAAGGTTTAGGCTGAGACAGTCTTTAAAGATGCAAATTCCACATTCTTCCAGTAGGTTGAACTTGTAAATCAACCAAAACCCAATTAGATTTTTTTCCCAGTGAATTATATAGAAATTTCATCAAAAGTTTTGATGGATTCTTATTTAGGATATTTAGGATAGGGCCAGAAAAGATGCCTGATTATCCTTTTTTATCTTCTATTCTGTTGTTCCTCATGAAAATCTTGAACCCAGTGTCTAATCACTGGATTACTTTAGACATCCTTTTCCTCAACACTGGAAACCTCCTTTAAAGTGCAAGAACTTGTAGCTAACATTGGATGGAAGTCTCAGAGGAAAAAGGAATGCAAAAGATACATAGGTGTAGGAACTAAAACCTGCAAACTTTTCTTTAAAACAAAAGTGCTATTTCAATATCAAAGATGAAGAAAAAAAATAATTGTATATGGTGTCAGTAAATGTTGACTGTGAATAATTCCCTCCATCTTTTGGAACCTAATAACCTAATCCATCTACATGGGGCACTTCACTGAAGCAACTACTGCCTTGCAGATAATCTTACTCCCTAATAAGCCAATAAGCCTAACATCCCCAGGAAAGAACTTTCTGATGCAGGTACACAGAACCTTGTTCTCTTCCATGAATTCAAGCAATTTAAATTTTACTGACCCTAGCCAGGAAAACTGTAAACTAATAGTCTAACAAAATTTGGAGGGAAGGTTTCATTCTAAGGCTACAGGGAATGCAGAAAAGATATTAATGGTCTTGGATTATTCCTGGGTTTTTTTCCGATTAGTTAAATGATCTTATTATTTACATATGATCATTTATCTCTTTGGGTGGTCATCTCTTGAAACCACGAGTATAATAAACTGTTGATAATATTTGAGCACATTTCTCCCACTCCACTATTGACACACAAGGCAGAAACACAATTTCATACCTTTGTTCCTTAGTGTAAAAATAAATACAGAGAGTAATCACAGAAATTTATTTAACTGTAATCAACTCTAATATTCATCATTGTGATGCTCATTCCTGGGTAGGTGTTTTTTAATATTTCAGTTTTGTCATTTAATCTGCAGAAATGCAAGTTTTTTAAAAACTAATTTTATATATATATATATGTATATGTATATGTATATGTATATGTATGAACACCTGGTAAGTGTGTGGAGTATTTCTAGCAAACATTGCCAAACTACTACTTCATTGTATTACTGTAACTCTTAAAAATAAATAATCAAAATATTATGATGATGAATAAGATCAACAAAACTGATATGGAAAAGATAAGCAGAAGCATGCATATTTATATTTGCCAAATGAAACTGTTGATTCAATGAAGTGAATGGTAAAATTTCCATTATTTCAACAAGGCCAAAATATGATAACTTCCTAAACTGTGCTAGATAGCTGCATACAGATACAATGTATATATATTTTTTTTCAAACAGATATGTTATTTCGTGAAATATGATTATTACTTTAAACTGTAGAGAGAGTGACAGTAATTTCTGACGTCAATATCAAGCAGCCTGGTCTTTGGCTGCTGTGAAAAAGATGTTGAGCCCTGAAAACATATTCAGCCTTGCTGTTTATGCCAAGGGTCATCTATTTTCAATTTACACATTCACATGCTTATTATTTTTGGAATCACTAAAACTTAAGATGTTAACAGGAATTGATTCCAGATGACCTTTGCCACATCTCTCCTCTTACTTAGGCTTGTCATGACAGGATAGATTTTACTGCTTTTACAGTAGCAGTATTTTTCTTCAGATAGCTATTGAAATTTTGCCAAAGAGACAGTCAGTATTGGAAACTGATTATGATAGCAAACATGTAAGTGCCTAAGAAGCTGTTCCAAAGAGCTTACAAGGTAAATAGAGAGAAGGGAAAGCTGCTATTCCTCAGCAACGTATAAATCAAGTTCAGAAGCTAAATACATTACTTATTGCTCTCTCCAGAATTTCCAGTGGTATTTTCTTCACTTTTTCACGTTATATTTGAACTGAAATAAATTTCTGATCTTTTCTTTTTCCCCTAACGTTTTGATATGCTGGATTAATCAACAGAGGGAACAAGTAATGATTTTTGGAAGTGGTTACAATATAACAACGTTGACTAAACGTGAGTTGGGAACTGTCTGAAGGCTGGTCAAGTTTATCCAGACCTTTACAGGGATCTAAAATAGAATAGTTTAAATTCATGATGAATATATACTAAGAGGTTTAACTTTGGTGAATTACTGTTGTCCCAAGAAAAGACAAAGATTATTTCAATTTTTTTTCTTCAGTAAATTAATCATATTGTTTGAGTTAGTGAAAGTGATGTTCATATTTTAAAAACAATACAAAAAGACATGTAAAATTTTCACAACTGTCCATTGATATTTTAGTTCAGGCATGCTGCCAGGAGAGGGTGATGTTGAACTATAAATCTAAAGCAAGCTCATCTGCCTTCACTGTAAATTTAGTCTTCACTTGAATCCAGGTACATTTTGTACAAGAAAGATTACAAAACTTTCCATTTTGACAAATACTTCATTCAAAGAAGACACAAGGGCACTGTAAGCTTTTTAAATACACTGTGTAAATTTTCACAATGAATAGAGAATGAAAAATATCTGCTGAATTCCCACCCTTCAGCCCCGAAGACAAACATTTGTAAGTGAGTCATAATAATATGATTGTATATTGCTAATGATATGTGTATTGAACGAGAGGACATATAATTAGTACCACAGTTTAAAAATTCATGAAAGTTCTTATTAAAATTTTTTTTCTTTTCCTGTTGAATCATTTTCCTGATGTAAATTCCTAATCATTTGCAACAGAATTACAGATTATGAAGGACAAGTAGTGGTATTTGCTGTAGTGGTGTGTAAACTATGACACAAAATGAATTATAACAGCTTTTTCATATAAACTAGGAAATAAGAAAACAGTATTATTACTGTAGTTCTTACTAGCTCCTCATTTTTTACTTGGTGAAGCAGTAGTCTGTAATATGAAATCATGGTCACAGACACAAGACAAATTCACTCTGTGCCACCACCTGACTCTCAAGTCAACCATACTGTATTTCAGATCCAGCAACTTCATGCTGAGGATGTGCCAGCAGCCTTGTACAGATTGATCAGTGTTCTCTTTACTAATGAACAGATTTTTGCAGCATTTACATTTGTATCTCACTGATCCATACTTAAAAACTGCTTCTCCATATGTTATCTTTATGATGCAGGGTAATGAGTAGAAATGCATTACACTGGCTGAAGAAAACAAGTTTTACATACTCTGAGTATCAATAGTATTAATATCATTCAGAACATTAGGTATCATTGTTTTATGATTATTGTTGGTTTTCTTCCTTGGTAGGTGGAGTTTTACAGAACTGAAGATGCAAATGAAATCAAAATTGCATGTTAGTACTGGGAAAGATGTGTGTTCAATGGTAACTTATTAGCTAACACTAATTGGTCAATTACTTGTTTATATAATAATAACTACTAAAAAAATCCTGATAAATGGATATTATTTCCAATAGCTCTGTAGGGTCACCAAAAGCTTTGGTAGAAATGAATGGGTGTTTTTCCTGTTTCCTTCGGTGTTAGTCTTATCGAGCTTTCAGCAGTTGAATCTTAATCAATGTCACCTGGGAAAAAGTGACACACAACTAGAGAGCAACGAGATAACACACAGCCAACACACTCCTTATATTTATGATCATATGGACATGCCCAAGTATACCATATTCTATATATAGATCTAATTTTTAATTACCCACATTGAATTATTGTGCTCTGCTGCTTAAAATGCAAATTTAGACATTTATGATTATTTACTATAACTTATTTACTAACTGTACAAATAATAAATGAATCCATTACTTTTCAAGTTCTTGAACAGTTGATACTTCCACAATTAAAAAAAAAGGACATGCAGTTAAACACCAGCTGTGAAATGTAAATCATTTTTAAAGAAAATAAAAAAATAGCATAATGCAGAAAGTGTCAAAAGAGTAAGAAAAGCTAACTGAAACAGAAATGTAGAAACAGTTAACGTAGTAATTGGAAAACGTGGCAGCATTGCAAGGGTGGAAAAATACACTGCATTTTTGTCTACTTGCATCCACAGAGACAATAGAGTTTGACGTATTCTAATTTTGTTTTAATAGGCAAGTGTAATGTATTTCAATGAAAGCATATCTGAGCTCCAGATTAGTGTTACTTAAGGAATATATATGTTCATGCTGAACGGCTGTGAAAGATGATCAGTCCTTTGATAATCAGTGCACTGGCATCAGCCCCTTGATCTTCAAAGCTTGCTTGTTTTGTGGTTTAGACACACTAAATATAATTCTGCTTCAATATTTTAGAATGATAATTACATTGATAACTGAATCAATTTGATCAATTTTAGGCAGACCTGTGGTCTTCAGGTTTGGTATGGATTTATGGCTTGGTCAATGTTTTAGCTAGCATTTCACTGAAAGTGTCCAGTACTTCTAAACTGACACCCATTCTGGACATTTTACAGACATAACAGGGGGGTGGTACATAGGCAAATGGAATGGTGTCTGTGTACTGTATCAAAGGATGGGAAAGGTCCTGGTGGTTAATGAGGAGTTACTGGATAGTGTGGGACCTGAGCATGATGTACACAGTATGGAATAAGGGGTGCAGAATGTGCTGGTTTAGGCTGCGGTAAAGTTAATTTTCTTCATAGTGGTTTAGCATGAGTCTGTGTTTGGATTTGTGCAGGAAACAGTGTTGACAATACAGGGGTGTTTTTGTTATTGCTGAGCAGCGCTCACACAGAGCCAAGGCCTTTTCTGCCCCTCACACCGCCCCACCAGTGAGTAGGCTATGGATGCCCAAGAAGTTGGGAGGGGACACAACCGGCACAGCTGACCCCAACTGATCAAAGGGATATTCCATGCCATATGACATCATGCTCAGCAATAAAACTACGACGAAAGTTGGTGGGGGGTGGGGGGGCACTGCTCAGGGACCGGTTGGGCGTCGGTCAGTTGGTGGTGAGAAATTGTTTTCATTTTTATCACTTGTTTTTCGTGGTTTTTATTTCTCTCTGTTATTTTCCTTTTCATTACAAGCTGTTGTTGTTTTGTTGTTATTTTATTTCATTTCAATGATTAAACTGTTCTTATCTCAGTTCATGAGTTTTCTCACTTTTAGTCTTCCAGTTTTCTTGCCCCCATCCTGTTGGCCACGGATTGACTGAGCAGCTGTGTGGTGCTTAGTTGCAGGCTGGGGTTAAACCATGACAGACTGGAACAAGAAATACCAAGTATCATTCATGGCATAAGTTTTTTCTTAAAATAATATATTTCAAAACTGGTTTAGGTCATTATTCACAATTCTGAGGTGTTCTCGTTCTGTGTTACCCCAGACCACCCATAAATATTAGGAATTAATCAGAGTCTAGGAGCCTATAAGATTGAAAACTTCAATACTTCTTAAATGAACATTTAGTTATCATAGCTGGCATGAAATGAGCTTCTTAATTTATTGGGATTTCTCAAAGTTAACATCACATGGCTTGTTTACTATGAACTATATTACTTTAACAAGGCAGTTCAGAGGTATACACTATGTTTTCAGATAATTAAGGTACTATTTCCATTTCTCTGCATGGTAAAGAAACCATATGACAGTACATGAATTTGTGTAAGACTAATTACATGCTCATTATTATATTATGAGATACATTAATCCAGTTCTGAGGATTATTTTAAAGTGATGTGCTTTAAAATTCCAAACCCACCAGATTTTGGATTCCCAAAGCCTTTCACAGAATCACAGAATCATTGAAGTTGGAAGAGATGTGCTTAGATCACCTAGTCTACCCTCCCTGGCTCAGGCAGGGTCAGCTACAGCAGTTTGCCCAGGAAGATGTCAGGTTGGGTTTTGTGTATCTTTGCAGATGGAGACCCCTACAAACTCTCTGGGCAACCTGGTCCATGGTTTGATGACCCTCACTTCAGTTACTGCACCATCAAAAAGTATTTTGTGAACTGATCTAATTAGCTGATGATAGACTGACAACTTAAGTTCTAACAAAATCATGATCACGTTTTTTGGTTTGTTTCTTTCTTTTATAGCTAATAGGTTTTAGTGTCAAAATAAATTTTCTTATGTTTATATGGCTGGCAGGATGAAATATGTTGTATTTTTTAAGGAGAAAGAGTACTTCTAATACTATAATATTCATTAACCACAAACCAGAGAAATTTTGGAGGAAATAGATTAAGTATCTTTCTGCAATATTACTACCTGAATGCAATGGCAAAATAAGAGATAATCTCTGTAGGTATGAATTCAAACATCATGCAAATTCAATGGAAAAAAGGAGATAGGCTCAGATAGTGATAATGATTGGGTTGATAATATGTCAGTTGAATAAGATGATGTTAAATTTTGTCCCCTTAACTATTTCCCATACAAAGCTGTGAGGTTGACATTATTGTCTATAAGAAATAGAAAGAAGGTATTGTGGCTCTTGGTATTAATGTAGGTCTGACAGAGAGCTTTTCTGATAAAACAGCTAGTTTTAGACTGCAGCTGCAGACACTGTCCACACAAATGCCTGTCTCTGACTTTACTCTGTATGGTTCATATCTTTATCTTGATCTTAACAGAAACTCTTACGAAACACCTGAAAGGAGATTAATGTAGGAAAGCCATAATTTTGCACACTATCCTTTCATTTCCTCTGAGGCAGATAATCAGGATCTAGTTTTGCTTTCTTCTAGAAAGAGACTAATTATCTGATACCTGAAAACCTACATTCAGCTGACAATAATTTTCCCCTTCTAAACAGCAATATTTTCAACATAAGAGCTATGTACTGCATCTATCTTTGCTTTGACAGCAGATGAAGAAAGGGTATTATTATTATATAAATATATATTATTTAAATAATGTAAATATATCATACATTATATAAATATATAAAGGATATTATTATTATTATTATTAATTATATGTAGGTACATGTTTGAAAAATGTTTCACACATTTGCTCTTTTACTACTTCTTTCAGGATATAAAGTCTATGGGAGGTCACAGTGCAAACTATAATTTTGCATTCATATGATTCAAATAATAATATGAACTTATCAAAATCTTAAGAGGTTCCATTTTTTGTTTTCTGTGTGACTTTAAAATGTTCTATAGGTCTTTCCTGAAGTGTGGAGAAGAAATTCCTGTTCTGGAAAATGGAAGAGTAATGAGTGTTTGCTGCCTTACTTGTTACATGTAGTATGCACATGTCAGTTATGTGCAGAGCAGACTTCTAAAAGATTTAACATATCAATGGAAAAAAAATAAAAGTTCTGTTTCAGCAAACATAATTTACACAAAAAAGCCTCCAAAAAAGAATTTTTTTTTCAGTACTAAAGCTATATATTTAATTTTCTAATTAAGATGGATAATATCCAATAAAGGCACCACAACTTAAAAATATGGCTCTTTCTGAGAGTCTTTATCTTATTGTTTAAAAAACCCATACAACCTGAAAACAGAGGGGTAGAAATAATTTATATTTATTCAGTCAGGTTGCACTGCACATTGCACAACACTTTGTACTAATTCATCATGCACATTCTTTGTTATTAATTTGACTGAGATGGTGACTACCATCCTGTAGGTGATTTTGATGAAAAAAATCCACCCCACACGTCATGCAGAATACCAGTCCATACTACTGACTGAGTAGCACTCCTATAGTGAAGCTTACACCTACTCATGGTCTATGACTCAGTGAAATTCATATGGCTTTGCACATTTGCTAGTAGATGGTCAGTTGTAGTTAGATCTTTAAATCAGGTAAAGATTTAGGAAAAACAGGAAATTAATTCAGAAGCTGTTCTTGTTATGGGTTCTAAACAAAGATGCTTTATCTATAAAATCGCACATGAAAATAAGGCTAATTTAATGGCAAATGTTAAGTGTTCATAAAAGACTTAATGCATAGGCAAGGTACATAGCAGGTAGTATGTAGGGCAATAGATTTTTAGAAGCCAAAGTAATGTATGTATTTCTGTCTGTTGTATCTGTCAGTGTCACTGAGGAAAGGTAAGGGTGTGCAGCAATATGACCACAGCTGGTGAGATGGACTTTCTCAATAAAGTCACTACTTTACCTTATTCTCATCTTCTACAATAGCAGAAAGAACAGAAAGTTCACTCTTCCTGACCTACTTTGTGCTTTTTTCTTTACTGGAAATATTCTCACTCTTGTCCTTATCCCTCACCCCTAAGGACACTAAACTGAATTTTGCTTTCTTCATCCTAAAGAGGATTTTCTTCCCTTTTACAGAGGGAACATGTCTGATTTTGCTGTACTAATGTTCTTCCTAGTCCATGTAAAAAACTCAGATTCATAAGATCTGAAATACAAAGGGCATTTCAAGATAAGATGCAGTTTGTTATATATGAATAAAAATTCTTATTCTCACGTCAAAGGTGAACTGAAAGGTTCATTTGGTCTGTACTATCTGACTGTATGAAAACAAAGCAGGGGTCCACATTTGCCTAAATAAAAAACAAGAAATGATGCTAAAGAAACTTATATAAGCCTATTCCTGCTTTGGAAATAAAACAGAACTTAACTTAATGAGTCTGATGTTAGAGCCAAAGTTGTGCCATCAAAATCACAAGCTAAGCTATCGATACAGCATGCTGAACTGATCAAAAAAAACACCTTTCAATGCTTTTCAACACCTTTTACGCACCAGAGATATACTTTTTTTAAGCAGAAACCTGACATTCCTTCTGCAAAAATGGGCTTATCTATAGCTATGCACTTTCTTCAATACAGAGAATTCCCCTGGAAACTTTAAAAATAATATATTTTTAATTCAGGAAATCGTATAATATTTACTCTGTCCATTGCATTTTTCTTTTAACTAATGGGTTTATTTCTATAGTGATTAACATGACCCTTACATTTTTAAAAGTTGCTTTCTAAAAATAAATGTCTATTTAAGAATAGATGCCAAAAATTATATCATTGGCAGATGTGGGTTTGTGCATTCTTCCCACTTTGACAGAAAGGATGAAGTAGGTTCTAAATCTGGTAGATTTCATTTCTTTAATGGGCTCTTGAATTGCTTTGTGATAGTAGTGTGAATAGAAACAAGGATTATGGCTAACATGGCAGAATGCAAAGCTAAGAAAATGTACTCAAGGACATAGCTGCTCATGAGGGTGTCTGGGAATTTGGGTGCAGGGATTAACTGAATAATGCCAGCCTACTTGATACATTATTTTCCTTTTTATGCATTTTTAACCCAACAAAAACATTCTAGGGTGGACAACAGAGTGCAGATCTGTCACACTTTTCCTGAGTTGTATCTGTAGTCAGGTATATTCAGATTTTTTATAGCTTGTGTGCTTCTCATTAGAGCCCAATTCTCTTGCAGTCTTTACTTTTCCATACAACAATTGCACCAGAGAAAGGTGGCTTTACCTACCGATTTTTGGGAAGCAGAGAAAAGCCAAAAGAAGAACTTTTTTCCAGTTCTACCACTTCCTGAAAAGCCTGACTACTCAGATATTGTGCAAAAGAACATGGCCCCTATGAACTTAGAGACAGAGAGTTTTATTGTACCTTTATGTTGTGAGTTAACCATGTAGGCAGTTAAGCACCACACAGCTGCTTGCTCACTCCCTACCCTCAGTGGGATGCAGGAGGGAATAAAAAGAGCAAAAGCAAAAAAAAAACCACCAAACCTCATGGGTCAAGACAGAGATAGCTCAATAAATGAAGGAAAGAAGGAAAGAGGAAAGGGGCGGGGGGGGGAGGGTGTAGGAGAAAAAGATGCAAAGATGATCACTCACAACATCACATGAGTAGATCAATGCCCATCCTGTCTCTGAGCAACAGCTACTTTCCAAGAAAATGGCCCTCCGCTCAGCTTTTATTGCTGGGCATCACATGATGTGGCATGGGATATCTCCCTTTGGTCAGTTTGGGTCAACTGTCTTGGTTATGAGTTATGGTTACTTGGTTATGACTCCCTTCCCAACTTCTTGCTCACCCCCAACCTACCCATGGCAGGGCAGAGCTGGAAGAATAGGAAGACTTTACACTGTACAAGTACTGCTCAGCAACAGTCAAAACACTGGTGTGTTATCAACAGCGTTTTTCTCATAAATCCAAAACATAGCACCATACAGACCGTTGTGAAGAGAATCAACTCCATCCCAGCCAGATCGAGTATACATTATTAGCTGTAAACATGAGAAAAATATTCAGGATAGGATTTATCTCAGCCATTGCAGATGCCTAAAAATGACTTGTCCAAGTGTAAGCTAAGCTCTAGACATCTCAATGAATAACAGGGACTTCTAGAATAATGCATTCCGAAGACTGGCATTTTAAGGTAGACAAGACAAATTATCCTTGATTTGTCCATGCATTAAAAAAAGGACAATAGGTTGATAAACTTGGACTTAACTAATGAACTTTTAAACTGAAAATTAGCTCACATCAATCTTGTATTGGGAAGTCAGAGTGGTGAGGAGCATGTTTCCAGCTGTCAAGATCTACTACTCTCTTGAACTCCACCTATGACTTTACAAATCCAAAGAGTGTTCTTTGACCAAGCACTCGCTTCAGTTTCTATATTACATATTCAAAGCTGGAGTTCAGAACGCAGGTCAGTGCCTCTGTAAAGGATATGCATTATCAGAAAGAATACAAAATAATTTTCAAAGCAGAACTTAAATATTAATTCATTAGTGCATTAGACTTCTGTTAGGTCAGTGAATTTTACTGAGTATGTATATAGTAGCCTCAAGAGAAACCAATTGAATACTATAGCCGTTTGCAACCTAATGATATTTCAAACTTGATTGACTACTGCAGAGTTTACTCTTCAGATGTTTTTCCAAGCTGCCTGATATAATCTACGTTAGCTGGATTTCTGTGGAACAGCAGTAGCATGTAATGTGCAATTAGGTTAGTCACAGGCACGCATTATCATGAGTAGGCTTAGGCATAGTCAGCGTGTAGAAACTCATTTGTGTCTAGTAAGATACTAATGTTAAATATCAATGCATTATTCATAGCCAAAAGGAAAGCGAATCATTTTACACAGCAGTTTCAATATTTCATGTTTTCTTATTCAGACTTACTGAAAAAGACTAAGAATACTATTTTTTTAACACTGAAAAAAATAAATGTAAATCTATGTAAATTATGTCATATCCTTTGTTTTAATTACTGACTACTGCACACCCAGTGATTATTTTTTTCTTTCTTTTTCTTTTACTTTAAAAGGTTTATAACATATTAGCTTATCTGCACTTTTGTGTGCTAGCAGAAAACTTTTTAAACTATTGAAAGGTGAATCTAAAGTTAGAGGTTCATGTGGAACTGCAAACATCCTAGGTTGTAATTTGAGAAAGAACATCATAAGTACATTGCAAACTCTTACAGCTTGTATATGTGTGCATTTCTCTACTCTCCATCCTTGGACCAGAAGACCAAGTAATTTTGCTTTTAAATGGATGTAGTAAAGAACATAAAAATATTCCATTACTTATTTCGAAAGCTTTACACAATTCTTGTATCTTTGGGTTTCACCAACAATTTGTATTGATGTTATTCATCATAACTGAAGACTGCAAGTACTCAGCTGACTTTTGTTCTCTAGAGACCAGCCACCTCTAGGCACTTTTTTTTTAATTGACATTCAAATATTGCTAAGCTCAGGAGGAGAGAAAAGGAGAACTAACTTGTTCCAAAAGGTCGATTCAGATCAAGGGATGCATGTCACTCCAACACCAAAATTTTGGAACAAGATTGATTATCTCAGAATAGGTTTGTAGATTTTAACTTTGATATTAAACTCTTCCTATATTGTGCGGAACTGGGAGTTCTCTGTCAAGGAGCAAAAAAACCAGAGAAGGTTAAAGATCTATTGCACAGACACTGAAAAAGGAAATAATGCAAATTAAAGAAATACATTACAATGAGCTAAATAATACAATAAAGCAGGATTGGCAAAGAAAAACTATGCAAGAGAAATCAGCTCGGTTTCCTTTGTTTCCAAAATGAAGATAATTTACAGCCACTGCATCATATTTTATTTAATGACTAAGAAGCCACTATTTTGTAAGGAATCATGGTGCTAAGGATAGTAGGATAAAATGTGTTATTCACTCCAGCAGGAAATTTAAAGGATCATATGACTTTTTATCTTGAAAAATGAAATATAAAGAACATTTGCTTCAATATACATTTTTTTCAAAATACTTTACTTCAGGGAATGTGATTTTTGCATGATGATGAATACAATTTATATATGTATCTATACATGTATATTAGGTATGCATAATATGGGTCTAAATGTGTTTAGTTACTTAGAAGCAGAATTTGGATATTAGAAAGATGTTACTTTAACATGGTTGTTTTCTTACACATGGAAGATCTTTTTCAACACAGAATTGCCTCTCAATAAGGGTGACATAAAAATTAAATCAAATGGGAATCTTGACCTTTCTTTATGTAATTGCTATGTATTCACGACTGCAAAAAGCCACACAAACAATGTGTTCAGAACAGGTCTTGAGTAAGACCTATGCCAGCGCATAAAAAAGGTGCAATAGTTCTGTGAGGTAAGTTGGTGTTCTGTAGCTGAATTAAATAAATGGGTGGCTAAAAAAGAAAACTCTCTCTTTCCCAAAGCCAATCTTATTTATTTATTTCCTGTTCAGTTGACTGTTGTGAAACTTATAGCTCAAGAAAACCTTTCCTAGTTTCCTTTGTTGTGGGAGAGAAAGGCTCTGCACTGGCTTTATGGTAAACACTGGCATCTCCCCTAATTGTGGCGCCATTGTATTATGGGGTGGTTTTTGTTTTGTGTGTGTGTATATGCATGTGCTACATTCTCTGATCCTACTTAGTTAAGACTTTTCTTGGTGACTGTCTCTCCATATGGAATTTTCATGTAGACTATGTATAAGGGTTTCAACAGAGACCCTCAGCCTGCTCTTTCAGGTATGAGTATTCAGATGCTACTCTGATCCAGAAGAATACTTCCTTTCGTGGTAGTATTTTAAGCTCTCAAACCAGTACTGATGCAGAGTTCAGGTAGTTGGTGTTGCAAGAAATATAGGTGAAGAGTGGATGATATGGACTAGCAGCTTCTTGCAGGCAGGGCAGAATACATTATTTGGCTTATACATCTTGTGTGGAATCAGTGGTTCCTTATGTGCATACTGAGAAGTGGCAATGAGGTGTGAATAAAGGGGGAGGGCAGCTTTACCTTCCACTGAAACAGCAAATGCAGAATCTTATTCCTCTTGTTATTTTTAAACACTGAATTGACAAATAAGTAAGTAGGGTACCATGAAAATGCACATTTTGAAGACTAGCCTGTAAATTGTGAGCCTAATTTCCACGTTTGAAATTAATATCCTTTAGAAAACATTCTTCGCAGTAATTTAGAGGTGGTACTAGTAAGTTCTGACTGAAAGGCTGTGAGAAATCTTTCCACTTCTTCTTATGGGCTTCCCTGTAGCCTTCAGAATTTTCCTGACTGGAGGGAATGTATTGCTAAGAAGAAAACAATGGATTCCAGAAAAGCCTTCCCGGGTATTTTGTGGTCATACCAAAACTGACAGAGTATGTAATTCAGGCTCAGGTGTCCTCTGTGATGTATACAGTTAAAGAAACCTGCACAGCTTACCATATAATACAGACTTTAATAAAACATGGTACACAATATTAGAACATCCTCTTTTAAGGATTTTATACAGGGCTTACATGCTTAATAGCATTAAAGCTTCTATCTCTACATGTATAAACTGATAAGAAAGAAAACTCATTAGCTGGGGCAGAACTCTGCACAATAGAAATATATATAGGTAGAGGGGTATGGTGTCATTTTTGATCTGTGGAGATTCTGTACTTTGTGAAGAGGTAAAAAGGAATGATATAAAAGCTCAAGGTCTTTTTGGAAGTAAGTAAGCCTGGCAGTTTTATATTTTATTTATGCAACTTCAAAAATTTCAAAATTGTCAGCGCAATTGATAAAGTTGAATGTATAAAGTACAGGATACAAACTCCATGTCAGTTTAACACTGTCCATGCAGATGCATTCCCAGCATCACATTCTCTATAATAACATTGCTAATGATTCATCAAGTTGTGGTGGAAAAACAATCATTAGCTATTTTTTTATAAACCTGGTAAATATACATTTTGTGGAATGTCAAACATTGTTGATAACCATTCTCAGTGTTTTTTTAATTGTGTGTGGTTAGGAAATGCTCTCCTATTTTCAGTCGCTGATTTCTGGAAATATTTTTGTGACCAGGTTTTACTCTTGTGGATGTTAACTGAAAAGCAAAGAATGGTGGTGTTTTCACTTCTGATATGAGTACCTATATATACAGATATTCACCATCTCAAACAATCAACCGCAAGTGAAGTGTGAGCACCTGTAAAATGTTCAGTAAAAATTAGAAAAAATCTAACATACAGTTCATAAATTTTAAATTAATAAAGAATATAATTATTTATTTGGCTGGACACAGAGAGCTGAGAATCTCAGAGCCTTAACACTAAAATGTCTGCAAGTCAAGACAGAATAGCAAGGTTCATCAAAAGTAGCAAAATGTAATCAAATAAGTGATGTGTTGAAGTGAATGAAAATCAAATGGTTGCTGCTTCTTAGGAATATTTTGTCTTCTTTTTTTTTTTCTAAATTACGTATTTTATCTGTATAAAATTAAGCACTAAAGAACTCATCCTGATAAGCCAAGGCATGTATACATATGCCTAGCCTATATATATTAATGCAGGTATATATATGTGTACATATACAGGACATGATCTTGATAGCCTTCATCACATGGAACAGGACATTACACTACCCCTTCAAAGGCCAATGAAGCCACCTGAGAGCTATCAGCACAAAAGAAGTTACTGGAATCAGACTAGTATTGAGGCTACAGCAAACACTCTGTAAAGTAATCCAAGACACAATAAGAACAAACCAGAAATGGTATGGTGCCCAGGCTAAATATGCCAAAGCACTGGGTCTATTCTTGCTCACCAAAAGGTTTTGCAGCTCTGTGGCAGTGGGATCAACAAGGCAGTAGCATGTGCAGCATATGAAACCATCCCATGCAGTGCCGGAGGGAAGAGGAAAATCTTCCTTGCATGGAATAAGCATTTTTCTGTAGCCATACTGTATCTGCTAATTACTTGTTTATGAGCACAAATAAAAGAATACTTTTTGCATGATACATGCCTTTAAGAATACCCCCCCGCTCCCCCCCCCCCCAACCAGATAATTTTTTATCAAAGCAGCATTTCATGCAAATACAATACAATCTCACATGCATAGATAACAACACACTATGCTAACATCTGTAAACCAGACAATTACAATCAACCCAGTTTTCTTCCTACAGAAGAAGATGGCTAGTTTTAAAAAGCACTGACGGCAATCATTGTGCAAGCTTAAGCACTAATGTTCCACAATTCTTTTTTTTTTTTTTTTTTTTTTTCCCCCCCAGAAATAAAGTACGTACAACAGCACATACTCATCCCTACCCCAGTCACATTGAGTGGACTGGACTGAAAGCTGTATTGTCTCATTTATATATTTTAATAATCTTGCACTTAATTGTGATAGACATATTTTCCAGATGACAAGGTTTCCCTTGTGGTGTGTTTTGTGGAGTGTATTTGGGCTGGAATGCTTTCAGTTTCTAAAGCAAGCATTTCCAGATATAAAATAAATGCAAGATCTGCCCAAGAGAGCAAACTGCGAGAGCTGCAGTGGATGTTTACTGTTTTGCAAAATCAGTCATTAACAGACCTTAACCAATCCAGAAGATATTTAGCTGAATTTTACTTTCCGAGGTTCACTTAGATAAGGGAAAAAGGAGGTGAGAGAAATTGCAGGAGGAGGAGGAGCTGATCTGTCTCAAGGTGGAGCTGTATCTTGTATTAAATGACATTGGCAGATTAAAGCTCTCTGGTGGGGAAGGGCTTAAAGGCTGAGTCAAAAGCCAAGAAGTCTCTTTATTTACGCCTACCTCCCAGCCCCTGGCAATCTGACTAATAACAAACTGAGCTAACAAGAAAGACTAGAAAGAGCAGAGAGAACACACAAGCAGCTTGGATCTAAAAATCTGACAAACCAAGTGATCAAGTCAAGCTCTGCTGAGCATCTTGTTTGTTTACTGCATCAAAATGCTTGCAAACAGTTAACTATATGCAGAAAAGTCAGCATAGCTGTGAAGTATGCTGTGAATTTTAATTGAGGGAAAAGGACAACTGCTTACAGGATAGTCTGATGTGCACGCTGCCTGGAAGATTTTTTTCAATTGAACGCTTTGTACTTTGTCTTCTGAACAAGGATTGTAACTTTATGGAGCTGTAGTATTACCAGAGCTTGCAGCAAAGTGAAACTCAGAAGAAAGTGTGCATTTTTCACCAGGAAAAATTACATGACATTGAAACAGCTGCTCCAACTGTTACGGAGCGTTCCAGGGAGTGTTACTGCTGAACAGGTAAGAAAGATACCAGCTAGTTAATTAGCTTAGCATATGAGAAATTCATATCTCAGTACCAGTTGAATTTATTTTTCTGCATGACTTTGTGTAACTTTTAGGTTAAATGATGGCAGTTTGTACTGTTTTCAAACCGCCTGCCAGGTGCATTTATTCAAACTGCCAACTGTGTAGAATGTGTGTATTAAGGAAACGCTGATTTCAGATCTGTTGAGGGGGGAGGAATGGGGGTTTGGTTTTATTTCCTAAAGTGCAAGAATGATCTTAAATGCATCATCTGACTGTGATTGTCTTCAGAATTTAATAAACTATCCCAAAGACTTTTAGAAATTGCCAGTTCTTAGCTTAAGGCTTTGAAATTCTTCAATATGTAATTTTTAAATAGCTGAATTAAAACAACCAAACAAACAAAACCACAAGTAAAATAAAACGAGGTATTTCACTGTTTTAAAAATGCATTGATTATTACTTGTCAAGCATGTAATGCCTTTGTTATAAGGTGAGTACTTCTGGAAGTATTCAACTTTGCCTCATGGAGGGGACTGTGACATTTTTTAGTCTTTTGGAATTCCTACTGCAAAAAGCTTAGTTACAGCGTGCAGTCAGTAGTGACTTACATGAAAGTAGATAAAACGAACAAACTGAAGTTACCACGTAGAATTTGCTGAAAAACCTCACCACGTGAAAAGGTCAGCTTTGTCAAGTCTTTTAAATTAAATTTTATTTTATTGTGAATTCTTTCAGTTAAATCATCTGTACTTTCATTGATCATCTGTTACTTGAAAGCAGTTTTTATTTTACAATAGTAGCCCACTGAGACCTTCGTTACATATTCCTGAGTGTTCAGAAAAAAAAAAGGGGGGGGGGGAAGGAAGAAAGGGAAGAAGGAATACAAGTCTTCTATTAATTTTTGTTGTGTGTATATGTGTGTGTGAGAGTTCTGGCAGTGCTGCCCACAGAAGTATGATGATGATTAAAATGGGAATGTTTTCCAATTGGTTACAAATGTTCTTACTTTCATCTCTGAGAGGAGGGCTTTCATTTTTATAACCTAATTTCTCAATGTGCACTAAAATGCAACATGCTTTTCAGATTTTTTTTTTTTCCATTTAATTTTACTCAGGGACTTTATAAGTACAGTTTTAATTTGATGCAGATTGAAGCTGGAATTCCTACAGAGGAAAAAGTGCACAGAAATAAAGTCGAAGTCATACACTAGGTTTGAAGCTGGCATCTGTGTCAAGAGCCTGCCTTTTTTTACCTTGGGCCACTGGAAGGGATACTGATGCATGTAAAGCAAGAATAAATCTTTAGTATAATATGATCCTAGAATTATTCTGCATACTTCAAAATAACATCTTGACATGTTGTGTCTTATCCAATACTTGGAAAAACATACTTAAAGACAGATATATTAAACATAGGCAGCTGGAGTGTGAAGGGCATTATAGGAGACAACAAAATTCATTGTTCTACTGAAAAAAAGGTAAAAGGTCATATTTAGGCTTTTTCTCATACTGTGGATTGCACTTACTACTTCTAAACTTATACACCTACTCCCACTGATGAGGAACTACGAATGGAGAAAAACATAATTCACAGTGCACACATTTGCTGTTGTTGCCTTTGTGTGTGTATGTAATACTCATACCACAGCCCTGAAGTGCCTGCATGTATAGACCTCTGCAATCCGTTGTAAGGGAAGCCTTGAGAAATGGTGTTGCTAGTAACAAAGGTACATGATAATAAAAATATTTATTGATGAGATGCCAAATCATATGGCCACATGTTCATCTGTGTAATTGAATAAGTTCTTGTAAAAGGTTCTAATCTTTCAGAAATTAACTCTTCAGCTGGTTAATTGTGTAGTGATATTCTGTGCTCCATGTTTCAATAGCTTACTTTGAAAGATCAAATGACCTTTATTAGATGGATTACTTAAGAAACCTGCTTGGTTTAGTCCTAGAATAGATAGCGTACCCCAAAAAAGTTCTTATCTTTTAAATAATCCATTCAATTGTAAATATTTTTTATGGAAATGTACAGATACTTAGTTAAAAATTATAAACAGTGATTTCACTCCATCTCCTGCATCAAGAATTACCATTGTTCTTGCTAATTAGGCAGCCTTGACAGAAAGAAACAGAGAATCTTCAAATGGGGAGTAGCAGAAATTAATTGAATCCAATGATAACAAATGTTCTATTTCAACATGTAAATTTTGCTTGTGACTCCATAGTTGTACTGTAATGATGCATTTATCAGGTATTGCAAAGTTTAAGATCAGCTTAACAGATGCTAATTTAAGTTACATAACATACAGGTGATAACTGGTGACCATTTTTAACTGGTAAAGTACTGTTAGTTCCATGTAAATTTCAGAATATTTGGGGTAATTAGTGATTATAATAATTGGAAGGAGTCTAATAATTAATCTGAAAAAAAAAATTGTTTACCCCTTGCCTACCTGTTTCTTCTCACATATCGCGTTGTCAGTTCTCTCCTTTTTTATTTTGTGTAATTATTGTTTTATGCATATATTGTATATAAACACATTACATTACTATGTGCTGTGTTAATGTTTTCACTAAATATCCACAAACTACAACATATGCATTAACATTTAAGTAAAGAAAAAGAATTATTTTGTCTACTTCTTTTTCGGTTTGGGGGTATAAGGATTGCAGAGGAAATACCTTTTGATTTACATACATAATGCAGAACCAAAGGAGAGATTCCCTGTATCCTGACTGAATGGGCTTTTGCTCCCAACACATTGTTGAACCAAACCAAATCTTATTTCTTCTCTTCAGCAGCTGGACAACAGTAAGTTGAGCTTAGCAAGGTGCTCTTAAAATTCACAGTGCTATATGGTGATACAAAGTAACATTCCAAAATATTATATTAGCCTTGATAGAAGTTGCTCAGGGCGGTAACTTACTATTGCTTCCCACTGGCAAAACATTCTATATGGTATATAGAAAAAGACAACACACTCCTGATTATCTCCTACTTTGTGTATCAGCATGAAAGTACAGAATCACTCCCCTTCTGACTGTTTTTGATTCAGTAAATTAAACTAAATATAATTTTCTCTGCTTAAAAAATCATTGCAATGTTTGGCCCAATATAATTTTGTTGAAAGGTGAGGTAGCTCAGTGACAGGTGCTAGGAAAGGTTATTGCTCCCCCCTAGCCAGAAAAAAAATAGTAAATCAACCCTGTGAAATCATGACTCTATTACTTTTCTTTTTCTTTTTCTTTTTTTTTTTTTTTCCTTCCTTTTTTTTATAGAATCTGCTGGGCAAGATGAAGTTCTGGATTTTTATTCTATATTCAGTTGTGGTTGCATCTGATCCTTTCCAGTCACAGCCTTCATTTTCTTCAGTCAGAGGATCTTGTCAGAGTTTGTGTTCCTGTGAAGAAAAGGATGATATCATGATTATAAACTGCGAAGAAAGAGGCGTCAAGATGGTATCAGAAATAAATGTCCCACCATCACGGCCTTTCCATCTTAATCTGTTAAACAATGGTCTGACTATGTTACACATGAATGATTTTGCTGGCCTTGTCAATGCTATCTCTCTACATCTTGGTTTTAATAATATTGCAGATATTGAGCCTGGGGCTTTCAATGGTCTCAGCCTTCTTAAACAACTTCATATCAATCACAATTCTTTAGAAACACTTAAAGAAGATACATTTAATGGATTGGAAAATTTGGAGTTTCTTCAAGCAGACAACAATTTCATCACAGTGATTGAAGCAAGTGCCTTTAGCAAGCTCAACAGGCTTAAAGTGCTTATTTTGAATGATAATGCCATTGAGTATCTTCCTCCAAATATATTTCGTTTTGTGCCATTGACACATTTAGATCTTCGTGGAAACCAGTTACAGACACTGCCCTATGTTGGCTTTTTGGAACACATTGGTAGAATACTAGACCTTCAGCTGGAAGACAATAAATGGGCCTGTAACTGTGATTTGCTGCAGCTGAAGATATGGCTAGAAAACATGCCGCCTCAGTCAATAATAGGTGACATTGTATGCAATAGTCCTCCAGGTCTGAAAGGCAGCATCTTAAGCCGGTTGAAAAAAGAATCACTCTGTCCCACTCATCCTGTCCATGAACTTGAAGATCCTTCAGGGTCACTGCCCTTGGTTGTAACCACCTCTATCGGTGACAGTCACCTATCAACTAAGGTGATTCCTATCCTGAAAGCTCCTACTAAAGAACCAAGTTTAGTGCTTCATACTTCAAAGCCTACTACTCAGTTTCCAGGAATCTATTGTCCCGTCCCCTGTCACTGCACCAGCCATATGGTCTCAGGAGTTCTCATGCACTGCCAGGAGCGAAACATCGAAAGCTTGTCTGATTTAGGACCTCCTCCTCCAAATCCTAAAAAGCTTATTCTAGCTGGAAACATTATTCAGACACTACTGAAATCAGATCTTGTGGACTATGCCAGCCTGGAAATGCTTCACCTGGGGAACAATCGCATTGAAATCCTGGAGGAAGGATCCTTCATGAATCTGACTAGACTGCAGAAGTTATATCTCAATGGCAATCATCTTACAAAGCTAAGTCAGAATCTCTTCCTTGGCCTTCAGCACCTGGAATATTTGTACCTTGAATATAATGCCATCAAAGAAGTTTTGCCAGGGACATTTAATGCAATGCCAAAACTTAAGGTCCTCTACTTAAATAACAACCTTCTGCAGACTTTGCCCCCCCATATCTTTTCAGGTGTTCCACTTGCCAGATTAAATCTGAAAACAAACCAATTTGCTCATTTGCCTGTGAGTAATGTCTTGGATGAACTGGATATGCTGGTACAAATTGAACTTGAAGACAACCCCTGGGACTGTACCTGTGATTCAGTTGGACTGCAAAAATGGATACAAAAACTGAGCAAGAATACAATGATGGGTGATATTTTCTGTAAATCTCCAGGACACCTAGCAAAAAAAGAACTGAAGTCCCTGAACAGTGAAGTCTTGTGTCCAGGTTTAATAAACAGCCCTGCCCTGCCAACTCGTGCTAGTTTTGTAGTTGTGACAACTTCTTCTACTACTACCAACACCGCAGACACCATCCTGCGGTCCCTTACAGATGCTGTCCCACTTTCTGTTCTAATATTAGGACTTCTAATTGTGTTTATAACTATTGTATTTTGTGCAGCAGGAATAGTTGTTCTTGTTCTGCATCGGCGACGAAGATGCAAAAAGAAACAAGTGGATGAACAGATGAGGGATAGTAGCCCAGTTCACCTTCAGTACAGCATGTATGGGCACAAGACAACACACCACACAGCAGAGCGCCCAGCAGCAACTCTCTATGAGCAACGTATGGTTACTCCCATGGTTCAGGTCTACCGCAGCCCATCCTTCAGCCCCAAGCACACAGAGCAACAGGAGGAGGGAAGTGAGAAGGAAGCAAACAATTCCAAACATCTACGCCGAAGTCTCCTGGAAAGAGAGAATAGTTCACCTCTGACAGGTTCAAATGTCAAATATAAGGCTACAGATCAATCTGCTGAATTTCTGTCTTTTCAGGATGCCAGCTGCTTGTATAGAAACATTCTTGAAAAAGAAAGAGAACTGCAGCAACTAGGGATCACGGAGTACCTAAGAAAAAATGTTGTACAGCTCCAGCCTGACATGGAAGTTCATTATCCTGGTACACATGAGGAGCTGAAGCTAATGGAGACACTCATGTACTCCAGGCCAAGAAAGGTTTTTCTAGAACAAACTAAAAATGAATATTTTGAACTCAAAGCTAATTTACATGCTGAGCCTGACTACCTGGAAGTCCTGGAGCAGCAAACATGAAGTGATAATATATTGGACTGGGGCCAAATTTCTGTAATTCCATTTTAAATTGGAACCATTGTAAATAAAAGTGCCTTATGATAACACGTCAACAGTCAGAACTTAAGCACAGCAGTAATCCTAGCGAAAAAAAACTCAGGGATCACTGTGGGAAGCCATGGGGTTGTGTGCAGGCAACATGTCTCACCCCAAGTTAAACATGAACTTTGTGTGATTGAACTGTGGGAGGAAAATTGCCTATTGCAATATTCCTCAACATTTTAAAAAGATGTGCATGGCACTCTCCAATCTGTACCCAACCTATGGTAAAAGATTTGTTACCTTTACTCTTTCTTTTTTCCCTCAGTTTAACTAGATTCCTTTTTTTAAAAAAAAAAACACCTGTGTTTGTAGTTATAAGGTTAGTGTGTATTGTTTAGGTTAGTACGTGCGCTGCATACATGACCATTGTCTACAACTACACCTAACATACCCTTATAATAAATACGAAAGCAGTTGAAATGTCATACTAAATGTCAGTTAAAAAACAAAAGCCACAAAAAGTTTTCTGTATGCACCCAGAGCCTGCAAATATTTAAGTTTTTTACACAAAACTTCATGTTGTGCATTCTGTATCAGTATGTGGAAAGAAAACTATGTAACAATGTTTACCCAATGTCTTCAACGAAGAAAAAAGCAAGCCTTTTGCTACTTCCCCTATCTGATAGCTTTACCTAAGCTTGGACAATCTTTTCTTGAGCTGCTGCTATAAAATATTGTTCATCACTGGTGTTTCAACTCATAATCCTGGGCAATTTGAAAAGCTACTGAGAATCAGCTGTAAATATGTTACTGTGCTTCATAAGTTTGATTTTTTTATATATCTATCTATATATAAATAACTTCTGTGCTGGCTTTAAATATTCTTGGAGAAAATGAGTTTGCTGTGGCTAGGAGCTTTCAAGTGCAAATACAGGTCCTTTCCCACCCTACCCAAAAGCAACTCCCACAGAATAACTGCAACAATACACACACATGAGGAAAAATATCACTATTTAGTTGTTTGTACAAAAATATGTTATATTTTCTGAAATTAGAAGAAAATGAAGTGTTGTGGGAAAAATAGGTTAAAAAAAAGTGGAACACTGCAGGTTTATTTTTGCAATGAATTCTTGCTAGATTTATATTTACTATTTATTCTGTATAATTTTGTATTTTTTTTCAACTCACAAGAAAAGAAAAAGCTTATTCCTGGCTGCCTTTCAAGCAAATCAAGGAACTGCTCTCTATCAATGAAAAAGAAATAAAGTGTTTTTTAAATGTCTTTTTCTTAAAAGTCACTTTTTAAAGAAGGCAGCAACTTCTGCATGCACAAGTTTAGAACTCTTTGGGAATTAAACACAGTGCTTCTCACTCTTGTCACGTGGACAGAAGCATCTCGTCCAGAGTGCACTAAGTCCATTCAATTTCTGTGCATGACTGACATGGTGCCAAAGCACAAATTCTTACCTGCATTTATCTTCCTCTAAGCAAATCTTTTGTAACCTGACTATGCATGAACTTTTTTTTTTTTTCTGATTTCCATTTGTAGAGCAAGATAACAGCTTAATTACATGTCTACATATGTATGCTAAACTTAGCATTGAAATCTTGATAAACTCAAACTAAAAAGATACTGTCTTTAGTTCAGCTTACGGTTGATGTCTTACCTATTTGTATATACAAATGTGAGTTCTTCATATTCTTTGTACATAAGTTTCTGACAGAAAATTTTCCTATACTACGTAGAAAAGTTAGATTCTCAGTTCTTTCAAATTTGCATAGAGATAATGACTTTGATGGTGCTATACTAATTTTTGTAATTTCAGGATCTGACCACATGTTGTGTCTGTTAACAAATCAGCTTCCTTATCAATATTGTTGAGGTGTCATCAATTTGGTATGCAAGTCAAACTTGTTGGCTTCCAAAAATCAAAATTCCAGTTATTAGAGAATAACTACCATTTCCTCTCTCCGTGACTGCGAATAATTTAGTTCAGAAAACTTGTGTATTTAGGAGGATTAGGAAGAGTAAATCTGGTGACAACTTATTTGTTTCTTTGCTGTCTTTATTCCAGACAAGTAAAGATTATGCTAAGTATTACTTGTGCAGGTAAGGGTGAGACAAAAAAGGATAATGCAGCTACATTAACTTTACACTAACTTAGCTATCTAGTGTTATTTTAGCTGTCCTTGCATATTCAAGACATGTGAACCGGCTTCATGGACATGCCATATGACCTATGGAAACCCATACCCTGATCTGGAGGAGGAACTGGAGCTCAGGTGGGATGGTTTAGAGCATCAAAATGATACTAGATGTCTACAACTAAACAAGTCAGTTTCACAGAGAAAAAAAATCAGTTTATTATTTGAAATAATTAAGATCCAATGAAAAATTGAATTCAGTCAATGGAAGAGACACGAGAAAGCTTTGAACATTCAATCAGACCTTCTAATACTGTCCTTTTCGGAATTCTTAGAGGTCTCAAATTAGTGTTAGAAAAAAAAAAACCAAACCCACAACAAAAATGTAGATGGTACTTGATAACAAAGTTTTGTATTTCATTGTCTTTCATTTCAGTAGTTATTTCCATTAGTAAAAAAATGGGTGTAAAAATAATACCCTGCAATTGGCAAGACACAGGAAAATGATAATTCAGGCCCTCAGGCTTAGATTTAAAAGAAACAGCTTCAGACTAAAGACAATTGCCACATGCACAGATGTCACTTCGCTTAGCTGCTAACAGTTACTTGACAGAACGTTGAGGACAACTGTGGCAAAACATTCTTCTTCGTTGCAGTCTCAAAGCATCAGAGGGAAGAGTGAGCTAAATTAATGTCAAAGCAACTCAGTTATACAGCTGTATCAGAGCATCACTCAGCAGAATTAAAGAGAGCTTTAGCTTTTAGCTTTCCCTCAGCAAGGAGATTCACATCATTCATTATGCGAGGACAACTGTACTCGGTGGCAGGCTGTAACGCTGCAAGTGGTTTTGCAGGAATCGCTAGAATGTGGCACGTCATCCACTTTCCTATCATCTGCCCCTACTGGACTACCATGTAGTGAAAGTTTGTATGATGAGGGGAGAGGGATGTGCCTATAGCCTTACCTCTTAATAACACTCTCAGACAGTGATTTTTCCAGTTATAAGGAAACTTTATATTGCCATAACAAAAAAGGATAAGAATTTGACCTCATATGATTATTCTTCAGCTGACGAATGTCAAGATCTGCTGATAAAAATCAAATCATGACATAAGAAAGGTATCACATACAAAGAAAGAAGGATGCAATATCTATTTCTAAAGGTTCCTTGGAACATTGTCATTATAACAATTAGAAATGTGTCCTTAAAGTTACGGGTGTTTATGGAAAGTTTGGAGGGGGGTTCAGAAATTTTTTGGTTAAAACTGTATTCTTTTTTTTTCCCAGTGACAGGCACAGTTAAGTGGTTTGATACATTTAACTTAGCTAGAATAATGGAGGTTGGAAGGCAAAGCATGTTTGACAGTCTGCAGTAAAGTGGATCCATTTTTCTCCTGTCAGCACAATAGTTTAATTGAGTGTGAGAACAGTGCTTCATCAAGCACACTAGTGTACATGGCAGCTATGTTACTGTTGTTAGGGTACCTCAAGGTAACCTACACTACTACTTTTCCCTTCACATTTGAGTGAAGAAAATATATTAAATAACACTACAGACCTGATCCCTAAATAAACAGATATTAAAGCAATTTATTGCACTTTTTTTTATTTTAAACTGGTTTTATCTCTTCAACTTCATACAAGTCAAATGTATTTCTCTTTCTTTTTCTTCCTACTACAGGTATGTTTTCACACAGACTTTTAGTACTGATACTTGAATATATTGTTTGATGTCTCTCCAAGCTTCTGAATAGAAAAAAAGCAACCCCTCACCCTAAATCCCCCCTCCAACAAAACCTGTAAATTTACACATAAATTAGGATACTTGCCTATTCAGGAATAGTCCAATATTTTCACACATTCTTCTCCATTAGAATGGCATATCAACCTTTCTGTAACCAAATTCCAGACTGAAAATGACTTCATACTTTTTGGCACTGGTGGGTCAAAGCTACCAGATTTGAATCCAAAACTTTTTCACCTGCAGTTGTTTCTCTGATTAGAATCTGATGATCCGGTTTTGTCCCCTCTTTGCATGACAAAGAATTCCCCAGTATGACTCCAAATAAAAGATGTTTACAATGTGCCACTTACTGACACAGAGATTGCTTATTGTATAGTATGCTAAACTGAAAAGATAAGTTTGACTGGGATAGCAAACCATCTTGTAAAGATCCATTTCTGGTGTGTTAATAAAAAAGGGTGTTTACCACAAATAAAACATTATTTCACAGAATAAAGTAATAGTGGCAAGGGAAAAATGGAGGCTGAATCTCAAAGTCATCATCAGAAGGGATTCTGGATTGTCATTCTGAGTATGCTATTGTCTACAGCAATATACTGTATCAGCCACGCCAACACAATCTGCAAGTTTCACGTAGATGCACTGAAATCATCATGAGGGAAAAATTCAGTCAAGCACTTGTCTTAATTCAAAACATCAGCTGAGAAACTTTTTTAAGACTGGCACATTTCTCTTCTCTTGTGTTCCCCAACACAGAATAACTCCATTTCCATTAATGAATTTCCTGCTCAGCTATAGGCAGCCCTCTGGCAGTACAATTTACTGTTGCAATTGAAACCTACTCCATGGAGAGAGGTTTCACAGTGTACGCATTGCCTGCAGCTCTCAGTCCCTCTGGGACTTGATGCTTGGTGCACCCTGTTGGATTTGAGACAAGGAAGATGGATCTATTACTGATCTTGTATTGTAAGTCAAAAGACCTGTCTCTTTGATTTTCTGAAGTTCATGATATTCTTGATCTTTTTTGAGGATTTGGGATCAAATCCTTTTGTTCCTTGAAACAGAAGAGAACTGTAGCTGGAACCAGCATGGGGAAGTTAATCGCCGTACTGAAAAGTTATAACATGTTTTTTTCTTTCCTGCACATCTCCCAACAGTCAGCTTTGGTTTTGTGATGCAACAGAACAAATTCTTAAGAGCCAGTCTAATGGAAAGCAGCTAACCTTGAGGAAGAAAGTAAAACGCCAGATGCTATTCAGCTTTATGAAAGCAAGATGCAATGAAGAACTATTTTTGGTCTGTTTTTTCTTTTATTTATTTATTTATTCAGCTTCACCAAGACGGAGTGAAAGTACATGTGCACAACACATTTCATAAAACATTTACCAAAGGTTTGTATTTTAAGACATTAACTTCAAAATATTCACAGTATGTTTCTCCTAGTACTACCAGAAATACTACTTCTACTCCTACAATTACTTTTCGTTAATGCAATGGAATGATGGAATACAGAAAAGAGGAAACAACTTGGTTTCATATTTCATATTTCGTATTATTGTAACTTCAGCTGTTTGCCTTTGTAGATCAATTAATCCAGATTATTTAATATTGAGACAAACTGTTTTACAAGATAAGAATTTTTTAAATTCTTTCAGTTGTAATTAATTACCGCATAAACTACAGAAGAGTAGATAATTGTTCAAATAGAAAGAAACCTGAAACTTTTTATATATGCAGAAATCCTATGGAATGTTAACATAAACTTGCACTTTAAAATAAACTATAAAATTTATTTGGTTAGCTTATAAAAGTTAGCATTATTTTTAGTTTTAATTTAAAAGACGTTTCAGTTATTTTGACATTTTTTAAAATTTAGAGCCAACATAACATTTCCATAATGACACATATTTGGATTAAATACATATTAAATGGTTCCACACTAAGACATATTTTAAAAAAAATAATATTGTCAAATATAGTCTGATATCCCTCCCATCTTTCCCTGCTGAAACTGTGTAGTGTGCAGTGCAAAATTTGCACATTTCCTGGGCAAAGAGGTCAAATGACAAATTCTTTTGTAGAATTCTTTAGTAGAATATTATGGTTTCCAATCCCTGTGGTGCAGTATGTTCATACAGTTCATATGACATATAATTATCTAAGAAGTTCAGACATAAAACAATTAAATCCATATTCTTAATGGAGGGATTGGCCTAACTAGTAGTCTATGCAATCATCGTCTTTTGAAATGGAAGGTTGTTGCAACTGCACTTTATAGAAAGATCCTGCGTGTCAAATGTCCTTTGAGTATATCTGCTAGATCCGACCCCAAAGATCCTCTCAGATCTTTGTGAAACTTGGTAAGATGCAAGATTCCAGGTTGCCAGTTCTGGGCTAGTTTATGGGCATGCAAACACCCTGGATCTTTGGGTACTCAGAATCATAGAATCATTTAGGTTGGCACCTTTAAGGTAATGCCTTATAGAGGATGAGTTTTTGAGCAACAGGTAAAGATTAAGATTGCTCTTTTAATCTGGCCTGAGGTGTTCAATATTCCACAGCATTGTATCATATGATTTAAGGATGAATGTAAAACATTAATAAATCAGAAATGTAGCATTTAGATGCCGTTATTCACAAAAAGCAAATAATTCCATGAGATATCATGAAATTAAGATACGGAGATATGGAGAAATTAAGATAACTGCCTCATGTGTTACATGTCTTTAAGTAAAATATTACTTTAGGAGAGATGGGGGAGAGTTGGCATTGCTGTCTATTGATCACTCATACATTCAGATTTCCTGAACAGAAATGCTGTCCTGAGGATAGCTATCTTCATGTTGCCACACATGATACTATCAAGGCTAAACCATGTTCCATAGATTCTAAAGTAATTGTTCATTATAGGCTGAAATCTATCACTTCTCTGTTGCCTAAAGTCAACTAGACTTCTTGCAGGCTCAGATTCCATGATTATTTTTAATCATAGAAGTGACCACAGATAAACAGAATCTTTATTATTTTCCTATATAAAAGCAATCTTGTCAAGAAAATTATGCCCTCTGAATTTTGTATTCGTGTCCTGAAGGGGCCATTAAAATTAATGGATGGTGTCTTCTGAATACGGAGTTATGCATCATCATCTTAGAAGTTTATGGTTTTGTCTGGACAGATGTTTATAAGAAGAAAAAAAAAGAAAAAGAAAAATGCGCAAAAATTTAAGAGGTTTTGCTGCACCAAGTCCTTTTCCAGTCAGCATGAATTGGAAGTAGACAAGACCAGTGACTGTTCTTAACTATAAGGCCCAACCATATGTTAACTTCACAAAAATTACTCTGAAGATTCCCATGACACTGTCTCTTGAAAAAGTGAAAAGTATGTGTCTGGTTTTTCCCCATCATTTTTTCTAACAGCTAAGTATGTAAAGAAGATCACAACACAGGTTATAATGGTCAATATTAATAATAAAATCTGAAAGAGATTTGGATAATAAGAACACCTTCTTTACTAGGAGGAGTAGTGCAGCACTGAAACACGTTACCCAAAGTATCTGTGGAAACTTAGTCCCCAGGAGAGTTCTCAGAACTTTGCTGTAGAAAGTCACAGCTGGTCTAGAGGAAGCAATAATCATGCTGGAAGCAGGAGGTTGGACTAGACAGCCTCCAGAGGTCCCTTCCAGGCAAAGTATCAGGTTCTAACATGATTCTGCAAAAAAATATTTGAGGGCAAAGTAGAAGAATCTTTCTCTTCTATACATAGCTTCCTGAATAAGAAGTTAAGGAAAAAGGCAATACTCACCAAACACTGTCATGAAATAAAAGCTTTTCAACTAACTCCTGTAAGATACAGAGGAGCACTTACATTGATGCTGGATCAAATTAAACAGTAGTTCTCTGATGTTGGTCAGAATGCATGTGAACTGTGGTTACCTAAGTTTATTGTTAAAAGTTTGGGTGTTTTTACATGGCAGGAGACTTCAAATTTCTAAATAAAATACTGAAACTATCTGAAACTCTTCAAGAGTGATCCATTTCTGTACTAATTAAATAAATGAACCGTGTTTTCTTGACTTACTGGTGTTGTAATTTTCCACACATTTCAAAGTTAATGATAATCTTACTTTTTCGAAGGGTCTTCGAGGCTTTAACAGTTCTTACTTTATATATTCTATTTTTCAGAAGGACAAATTATTATGCAATATGTGACTAAAACATTTTTTTACGTAAAATTCTATTTTGAATCTTTCAAATTATGAAGCAGCTGTTGGAGCAAGGTGCTTCTCTAAATGTAACTGATTTAGTCAAATCAGGATCTATTTGTTATAAATAGGTTTTGATTGTTAAAAATCATATGACTATTTGCCTAGCTCAGCCGTCAGGGATTTGGGGGGGCTGTTTTATTCATTTGTTTATGATGTTTTTGGCACCAGTTATCTCATGTAGCATTTAGAATCACTATACCTAAAAGATTATCCTAAAAAGATTACTTTTTTGGTTTGTTTGCTCTATTCTCTGGGTGGTATTCAATGTACACTCAGCTTTTATTGTTTCCTTAGCTTAATTTGCCACTTAGCTAGGATCAAATTTGCAACTGTATCAATGGAATTTTTAAACAATATGAAATGTCTAGGTTTTGATGATTGAAGTAAGCATACTTCTCTCCTAGAAACACATAATCACAGATGTGTTTATTGATAACTTATTATACATTGCTTATCAGCACATCAGTTAATTGTCTTGGTTATTACCATCATCTCTGGAGTCATGAACCACTGCAGGTAATACTGTGTCACTCTCTTTTCCCCAGCAAAAAATCTAAGAATGACAACTCTTTATGAAAGATGACTATTGGAAAATATATTAAATCCTTTACATGTAATGCAAGTATTCAGTGGGACTACCTAAAAGGACGTATTTATCCACATATATTTTCTCAAACAGAACTCTCTTTGTTTTAGTTGTACTTTGGATTATCTCAAAAAATAGATCATGCCTCTTCAACTTTCAAATCCTATGTTTTCTTAGAGTGTGTTGTTAAGGAAAAGGAGGTATGGGCAATATTAATCTTAAGCAGTGGAAAGATTATCAGACCTCTCTTTGGTCTAAGTGTAGTGCTTCATGCTAGTGTTAATTAGTAATCAGTCTTTTCACAGTCCTTGTACAGTTTGCTATCTATTACCTGAGACCAGATACTTCCATAGAGAGACAGTGAAAGAATGCATGCAATGATATTTTCCTTTTTCTTGTACTCTTCTCTAGGTATGTACTTTAGTCATTCTTGGAGACTGGATACTAAGTGGATCTTTGATTTGACCTAGGATGGCTGTTCATACGTTTGTAATACCTACTTGTTTAGGATCACTATGGAAACCAATTTTCTTAGCCATAACTACAACTAGAAACAGACTTTTTTATAGAATCTTTTTTCATAGAAATTCCTAATAATTTAAATTCTTATGATAGTCCTGTATTATATCAATCTTGTAAATTAAACCTCTGAAAGGTAGTACAAACATGGATGTGTTTCTACCAGAGCCACCTGTGGAGGAAGTGAAAGATTCCAATGGTTAAAATAATCACAGAGAATCATCCATCAAAAGTTAATGAAACAACTGCTACTTTGAGCTTAAACACAGACATAAAAGTTCAAAAGGTTTCCAGAAATAGACAAAAAAATGGTCCTTACTCCTACAGTTTAAAAGTAAAAAATTAGACACCAGTCATGTAATTCTTTAATATTGATGACAATCAAAAATGTGATTGTTTTCTACCTGCATATGACAATGGACTCCCACAAAGATTTGAAAATTTCCTTCCCACATAAAAAGTTTTTCAGACAAGAAATGCCTAAACAGACTATGGAAAATAATTGATTTAATGCACAGGTATACATAGTATTCTGTTAGTACTGCAGTGAATCCTTGGTCTCACTTCTAATAGGAAGATCCAAGAGAGGACTGAAAATTATATGCAGTTTTAATCAAAAGAACTGAAAAAAACCCACAACAAACCAACCAAACCAAACCAAACCAAAATCCAGAAGAAATAAGTCATTAAGAAAAAAAAAAAAACCATAAAGAAGATAAAAACATTTCAAGTATTGATCTACTGCTTTCTGCATAGTCTATCATATTTCTCTTCAACATCTGTTTTGCTTCCTTTTTTATCGTTTTTACTTTTGTCACTTTTTTTTCTTTTTTCAATATATGTATAACTGTGGCCCAAATAAATTTAAGTTGTGGGGTTTTAGGTGGCATCTTTCTAGATGTTTGCTGCTCACCACTGGAAAATGGTGCAGTCTTTATCATGGGCTTTTAAAACAAGCAGATGTCTAAGATCCTAATAAACTTACTAGTGTATAACTCATTACTTGGGTTCTTTTTTCAGGTAAAAACATTGCAATACAAACAGGTAAAGCAATATTTATATGGGGTGGGTTGAGGGAAGAAAAGGAATTACAGCTCAAGCTGGCTGGGAATTTTCCATCAAAGTACAGTTTGATGGAAAAAATGTGTTTTCAAAACCCTCAGTATTTCACACAGGAAGCCTTTTTTTGCCAAAAATAACACCTAATTTTTTCAGTTGAACACAGTTGTCAATAATTAAATATTTCGATTTGTCAGACTGTTCTGTTTTGACATTACCCACCTCTAATATTTCATAAAACCCTATGGAAATTATAAGAGGTGAGCCTATGATTATTTTTTTTTTCTGTTGAAAAAGTTTATTGATTGAGCAACACCTTCTAATTATATCCTTACAATTTTCCATGTAGCTTGATTGCTGAAAGGCCTGGCCACAGAACAATAACAGGAGTGTGGGAAATACAGGCTGCAAGGTGGCAGAGTATATGGCAATTCTGATACAAGTTTCAGTGGCTGTAACAGACAGAGTTGGATTAGGCAAAATTAAATGGAATGTTTCACTTTAGGAATTATATATTTTTTTTTTTTTTTTAAGTTGAACATATTGATGAATACATTTTCATAAATATTTTGCTATTTTACTGTCTGTTTTGGTACAAGCTTAAACAAAGTTGATGTTCAAACTTTTCTATTTGACCAACTGTATGTGAAACACAACGAATCATTTGTGTAGTATATAAGGATTAGCATTTCTCCTGAATCTAATACAAGAATACAAATTGCTGGGCTTGGGTACCACACCCTTGAAATGCCTGGCTAGGACCACCCATACCAACTGACTGACGGGCCTGGAAGTCTGTAGTGGCTGCTTTCAGATGAGTAACAGGTGATTGGCCCAACCTACTAAAGGAGATCATGGCAATGACTTGCAGGATGGACTTGATGTTCACATGGTAGATGGAAGAGCTAAGCCACTGATTCCCACGGCCTGGAGCAGACTCTAGCGGTGGATCAAAGCATTTTACTTCAATTCCCTTCTAACTAGTTTAGATAAAAATTCATGGGCAAAAGAAAAAGAGAGATGGTAACTACTGACATATATCTAATTTTTTTTTTTTTTTTTTAAACAGGAAAATATAGCCAACCTATGTGTAAAATCTTGTCCTTTTTCTTCAGTTTTTGGTGGTTTTGGATTTGCTTGGGTTTTTTTTCCATTTTAAGGTAACCAAGTCATACAAAGGAATAAATATGACAATTCAATGATTTATCTTTAATTTATTATTGGCCTTTTGTACAAAGTTAGTGATTTTGGTTCTTTTTCTGCTCAATTTGCATATTGCACCACAGAAAATTCATTAAAGTAGAAACGTCATGTCACCAGTATACTGTCAGTAGTCCAATTATCGAGGGATTTAATCATGTAAAAATGAGTGTTCACATGGCTATTTCAAAGATCTAAGAAGACATAATTTAGTAACCTGAAGAAACACTTTCTACTTTAGTACTTGCCTCTTGTAGAGGATGCTAATATTTTCTATATCACTTAGGAAAGAGAATGGAGAATTACAGAACAAAAACACTGAATTGAGCATAGTAACATTTGATTCATCTATTTTTTTAAGACCAACTGCTGTGGAGCATAAAAGAGGAAGCTGTTTCTTGTATTAGTGTTACATAATTATGTCTTCATTTCCATTTAAATGTCATCCTCTGAGTTTTCAGCTTTACTTGTGAGACATTTACTAAAGAGAATTCTTTTTTCCTGTTACTACCAACAAAACAGGAAAAAATCTGAGGGGAAATAAAAAAGCTGCTCTGCTAACATCTGTCTGCTGTGGATGTATGTGTGTTTCTCTACCTATTTACCTATTAATCTTTCTTAAGCTGTGGGTGTAGTGATGAATCAGCTTTTCTACTCCAGCAGCCATTACATGTGTTTGTCAATCATTCCTAGTAAACATGCATTGGAACACACAAGTTGCCTGGCCCATCAACAAGTTGAATGTCAAATTTGGGAAGTTTGACAAGGAATTCCACCTTTGGTAACAGGTTTGGATTGTTTACATGAAAGAAATATGTGTGACATTTATGAAATATTTTCTGCACAGTTGATAGTGTGTCTTAGGTGTCTTATCAAAGATGAAATCCCAGCACTACCAACTACTGATGCTGGGACCCCCACTTGCTTTGATAATAAACCTAACTGTGTTATTAGTGAGGATTTTCTGTATTAGGTAATTCAGACCTTGGACAGTTAAAACATTAATTGGGGTAACAACAAATTCTCAGCTCCAAGGGTTCCCTTTTCCCTGTAACAAAATTTGAGTAGGCATTAAGAAAACTGTCTGGTGAAGTATACAGCCAGGTAGGCATCAATAGAATTAAGGAATACATATAATGCAGAAATAAAAAGTAAGGTTTAAGCACCAAGATAGCATTTAGGTACATTGATTTATATACTATACCTTAATCAATCTCTTATCAGGAAAACTGAGTGAGGGTTGAAAATGTTATAATCAGCACTATAATTTTCATTAAAAGAGCACAGTTTACAATAACCTTTCTGCATGAGCATTAGGCCATAAGGCATGTACCTTTTTTTCTTTTGCATTTTGTTTCATTTATTGAAAAATTTGGGTTTGCTACAGTGGTATTTTTTCTTGAACTACTTTTTAATGGTTTCCAATTTTTTCCAGAGCAAGAATCCTTTCCCCATCACTCTGCTTTTTAAGTTACCAAGATGATTCTTAAGAAATAAAAAGTCTGTATTTCCTCATAGCTTGTACTGCTCATCTCAGTTGCTCCTAGAACCTTATTTTCCAGACAATGGCAAGACTGTACTTTGTGTTATTCAAATGAAGAGCTACTTCTAGTCATACATGGAGTGGAGTGCCTCATATATGTTGGGGTATAGTGGAAACAAAGGTAATCCTTCTAAGAGAAGGCTGTGCAAGGGTTAAATCACAAGAAGGAAAAAGTACCTAAGGGCTCTCTGTTCTGGAAGTTTAGGCTTCTAAACAGGACAAGTTTTAACAAAAATCAAAAAATTACAGCACTAATGAGAAACAGCTGAACCTTATCATCTATGAATAGGACTTTTTAATACTATGGGTTTTTCTTCCATGTGATTGTCTTCTTAGGCATTAAATTCTTCTTCCCTACAATTTTAAATGTCTGTAAAGCACCCAGAAACCTATGGATGTTCTGTAGTTAGTATAGGATATTAGGTATTATTGCATAATGCTATATATTTGCATATATGGACTCTACTGATCCAGAAAACCCATAGGGGGTAGAAATTGAGCAAGTGCAGGACCAGGCCCTTCCGTTTTCATATATTAAAGGAATTATTAAAGATTTTCTATTCCTGAAGTACATTCATTGAGGTTTTAAGTAGTAAATTTAATAAACTGCTATGTTTATTAATACTTTGCTATAACACCAGTCATACTCATTCATTCACACTGACAAAGGCATTGTAGAGACTGGGTATCCCTCTAATAAATAGTATTTTATTAAAGACTGACTTTATGTAAAATGGATTTTTTAGTATATATGGAATAAAAATGTCCCTGAAATATGAGGCCTTTATTTCCCTTCAACTCTGTATAGTAATTGCATCCACATAAATGTTGGAGAGAGAAGAATAAAATAAAATAAAATAAAAAAGAAGAAGAAGAAGAAGAAGAAGAAGAAGAAGAAGAAGAAGAAGAAGAAAAGGCTGTTTAATTGTCAGTCTTGTTAGCTTATTGTGGCATTTGACAGGCAAATGACATTTCCTCTGGTTTATGGAAAAGCTTCCATTGTAAGATTTGAATTCAGACTTCTGATAACAAGAACTTAACTCACTGTTCTGTGTCAGCTGTGCAGTATCAATGAACAAACTGTAGCTTCATGGTCTTCAGTAATCATACGGTCAGTATATTACATAAAGGTACATTTGCAGACTGTATTAAAGACAAATTAAATATCTGAACTCTAGGATGTGTTTATTTTTTCTTTATTTCAGTCACAATTCAGTAATTCCTAAACTTCACTCTTTCATTGCTTCAAATCCATATGTTTTTATTTGCCCTGGCACATAACATACTATTTGTGTAACTGGTCCTTTGCAGATGTGAAAGAGAATGAGGTTCATGCTCCAAGATAGAATCTGGATTCTTCAGCAATGAATCACAGGCTTTTTTAATTTAAGTTACAGGAAAACTTAAGGTAGGACAAAGCAGCTGTACGGTGCTGAACCATTTCTTTGAGCGTGATCACATTTACTTAGTAATAACAATGAATAACACATTTTTGCTGTTTATTTACTTATTTGAAGGAAAAACAATCAGATGTTTGAAAGAAACAAAAGATTACGGACAAAGATCATGGTCTAAAATACAAATATACATTCACATATAGACATGCAGAAGCATGTATGCATGTGCATAGATTACATATAAATAAATAAAAAAATTGGAACACCTTGATAAAGTATTAGGGATTTTTTTGATTGAGGCAGAACAATAAGATTTCCAAATACCAGCAGAACAAAATTATTAGAAGCAATTTTGCAAAAATTGACATTTTCATAGTGGTTCATGAACTGACTCATTAAAAGAAGACTACTTTTGCAAAGGAAACAGATGTGCAACAAATAGTAATATTCTTGTTTATTCAAAACCAGAGAGGCCTCAGCTAAACTCCTGTTGTCATGCTTGTGCACCATACTTTAAGAATTATTCAGAACAGCTGGAAAAAGACCAGAGGACATCAAAAAGATGTTTAGTGTCTAGGAAATATAATTTCTATGAAAAGATTGAATGAGCTGGGATGGTTTATCCTATCAAAGAGAAAACCATGCAAGGAGCAGGATGACATTCTTTTTAATACCTAGAAGAATGGTGTAAAGAGGAAAGGAATAATTTCTAAAATTAAAAAAAAAGTAATAATGGCCTTAAAATTCAATGGGGGAAAATTAGGTTAGATTTAGCTAAGAAAACCCCATGAAACTTTTTAAAAGAGGTACCAGAACATTTAAATACACTGTCTGAGAGGCTGTTAAATCTCTGAGGGTCTTTACATGAGGCTGGACAACAGTCTGTCAAAATTATTGTGAGTACAATTAATGCATCCTTGGAGCAGGGGCTTCACTTCAGCTCTAGGATTTTAAGATCAATGGTGAGATCTTTGTTTTTACATAGCTAGCTATTACAATCATTGTTATATTTTAAGACTTGCAGGACCAGGAAAAAAAGACAGGTCCTCTTTTTCCTATAGTCATTGTGTCTAAATGTACGTATATAATATAATATAATTTCTGAAGTCTGGACAGGGAGACACAGTATTGTAGGTCAAGTACTATGTATGCATAGTACATTATTACCAGTATTACAGGAGAGAATTCATGTCTTTCTCATGGGAGAAGACTTCTAATCCATGACTCAGGACATTGTTGACTCTGAATCACATTTAATATTATTATTTTTTCATGGAGTTGTTAAACTGGACTGTTGTTCATAGTGTTCAACACTAGCTGGTTTTTTTAAGCCTCTGAATTTCCCTTGACAAATAAGAAGTCAAAGCTAGAACTTGTGCTGCATAGAAACATGCACATGTACATAGAAACATGTTTGTACTATAATTACTGTCTCTTCTTTAATTAACACCCCCCCCCCACCCCACCCCCCCGGTTCAGAAGATCTATCTTTTTATATATAATACATTCCCTTTATCTACCCGCTTATATCAGGCATCATGTTAATTTCTGTTTCATGAAAAATTCATTCAAATAATCTATTCTACAAATGGAAATATCAAGAGTAGCTCTGAAAAGGTCTAAATCTATTAAAAAGTTACGAAAATTATTGTATTTGAGGTCTTTGTGAGTGGTGGGAATTATCTTTTGGGTATGTAGAGTTTCTTTACTTCAGTTGTAGTCATTGTCTGATTGTTTTGAAAACATTTCAGAAACACAACTGTCAAGTTCAAACAGTTATTCCATCAGTATTTTGCTGACACTGTGTTTATAATGTTTGTACTTGTGTTGCCATATTAAGAGTTGTGCCTTGAAAGATACATTTTTGTTAATGGTTTGGGTTTCTGTTATGTATAAATATAAAGGAGTGGTTTATCACCATTAAGGATGCTTGGACTTTGTGTCGTTAATATATTCTTCTTCTTTGAAAAAAAACATATTTAAAAGTGATGGATGTTAAAGGTTATGTATTCAGTTTAGAAGAAATTTTGTGATGATCAGCACTATTTTTTCCCAAAAGGAAAACTCTCATACGAAGCACATTTATTGGAATGGAAATATAAAGCTTTGATGTAAGTCTCCTTAGAAAGTGAAAAGGAGGCTAAACCAGACACGATGGTTTGTACAGACTGCGTGTTTCCAAATCTTTTTGACATGCTGTCCAGAAGAATCAACCAGGCAACCAAGGCAACTGAAAGGAGACTTCCTAAGTGATTTTAAAAAAATAATACAGTTTCTTAATTCATCAACTGTTATTAAATTAGTGTGCTCCCTTAACTGTCACCTCAGGTTTCATTCAAACACAATTCTACAGTTATATCTAACCACAGGGCATATATTCACAAAACCATTTAAAATGCATCTTTTTTTTTGCAGATGTTCTCTGTATATTGTTCCACACTGCAATGTCTTTGTAATGACTGCAGAACAGCAATACTGTTAAGAAGATAACAGTTAATAGTGTAAGTTATCTCTTCAGCTTAGAAATCGTCTAGCATGTCAAAAAGAGGGACATGTCTTTCTCCTTCGAGCAAGTGCTGTTATCACAGAATCACAGAATGGTCAGGGTTGGAAGGGACCTCTGCAGATTGTCTAGCCCAAGCCCTGGCTAAAGCAGGTTCACCTACAGCAGCTTGAACAGGCTCATGTCCATGTGGGGTTTGAATGTCTCCAGAGAAGGAGGCTCCACAACCTCTCTGGGCAGCCTGTTCCAGTGCTCTGTCACCTTCAGAGTAATGAAGTTCCTCCTCGCATTCAGATGGATCTTCCTGTGTTACAATTTGTTCCCACGGCCCCTTGTCCTGTAGCTTGGCACTACTGAAAAGAGCCTGGCCCCATCCTCCTGACACTCGCCCTTAAGGTATTTGTATACACTGATAAGAAAGTTGTATGCATTGATAAGAAAGTTATAACAAATTCCCCTTGAATGGAAATGAGTGAACAGTACATTTAAAGAAATTTTTGTGTGTGTGTGTGTGTGTAAAATATGCACAAGCATTCATGTGTACATTCATACACATATACATCCATGTCTATACCACAGTCCCCACCTCTGTTCTCCTCCAGGTCATGTCTGAAAGCCTATTTGCCATTATGCCTTAAAAAGATTATTAGTCTATCATTTTTATTTGTGATGAGTAAGTGCCCCCTTTTTTTTTTAATTTTTTTTTTTACTTTATTTTATTTTGTGGATTTAAACATTTATATTCTGAAGGAGGTCAGTTAACATACAGACCACTGGGCACACAAGGCTCTTCCCCTCCCTCTTTCTTTCTCACTCTCAGGAACCAGCCACATGGCCTAGGAAACCTTTACTAGATAAGAGACAGGAGATTGAATGTTCACATCTATCAGTTCTCCCAGTCACTTTACATTCTGACACAATGCAGTGTTCTGTAAATAACATATATATCTAACTACATCCCACCAGCTGTTATTTTTTATTTCACAGGAAAATTTTAGAGATAATCATTTAAAGAAGACTTCCTAACTTCTGATTGCCATTAGTATTATACTCTGGCAGCAGAGGAAGAAATGAGTGGAAACCTGTGTAAATACTATTAGAGATGTTGGGGCTCAGGGGAGGGGGCCATGAATTTGGCAGCCCAACAGATGTGAGGCTGCCACAGCTCCATGCCCCCAGGTCAGCAAGGCTGACACAGCCTTCCAGCAGGCACACACACACACAAATACACACATACAACACATACTACATATACATACGTATATACATACACACGCACACGGCCAACACAGACAGGCACACTCAGCACTCAAACAAACACAAACAGCACCAATGGCCTCATCCTATTTCTCTCTCTGGCTGATTAGTGTGAAGGTCTGTTAGTGGGAAATACATATGTGCATGTGTACATACGGACAGTGTGGATCTCTCCAGTAGCGGGGCTCAGACACTCCTTCTGCTCAGTAGCTGACCTTGGATCCCAGTCTCCCCAGTTTTTGGCACCTGGACATATAAGCCCTTGAGGCCACTGCTGGTACGGAACCACGCATACGGCGGATCCCCCAGTAGCGGCCCTGGACACTCAGTCAGTGCCATACCTCATCGTAGATCCTCCCCACGTACCTCACTCTTACACACACACAAACACACACAGAGAGAGAAGCGTGTTTCCCAGTTGAGACCCCCGACCCCAGAGTCTCTCCAGTAGCTGGGTGGGACACCCCCGGTCCCTCCAACAGCCGGCTCACCCTTCCAGACATGTGCACATCCCTGGGGCTCGCAGGCCACTTTGCCTGCTCGCTGGCTAGACCAGCTTCATCTTCACTAGTACTCACAGATTCATTTGCACACCTACACTTGCTCCAGTTCCTGGCACCACAGACACCAGTCTATCAGGATTGTGTATCACCTTAAAGAGAACTAGATAGTCGGGGGGGACAGAAAAAAAAAAGGGCATTCAGAGAGCAAAGATCAGGTTTGTGACTGAGGAACCTGAAAATACATAAGTCTGTGGGACCTGATGAAATGCATCCCAGAGTCCTGACTGATTTGGCTGAGGTAGTTGCCAAGCCACTCTCCATGATATTTGAAGTCACAACAGTCAGGTCAAGCTTTCAGTGACCAGAAAAGGTGAAACTTTGCACTCATTTTTAAAAAGGGTAGAAAGGAGGACACTGGAAACTGCTGACCTGTCAGCCTCACCTCTGTGCTTGGGCAAGATCATAGATGACCTATAAAGGTTCCTTCCAACCCAAACTATTCTGTGATTCTGTGGTTCTATGATCTTCAGAACATTACTAATTTCCCATCATCAGTTTCACAATAAAGAGCAAATGTCTCCCTATAGATGATTCCTGAGGTGCCAGGAAAACCACTTGAATCCATGATATTAGTTTCCTTTGCTTCCCTTAAATGTGATTGTTAGTTGACAGGGAGTATAAATTTCAATGTAAGAGTGCTGTGACTTATTTCTTGGAAGGAAGCTAGGAATCTGTTTGTAACTTTGGCTATGCAGCAATGTTATTTCTTTTTACAGGTAAATATATCTTTATTATAAACCATGGGGAGGAATACAGTATTCAAATCAACTTTTTGTCTCCTAGTGGAAATACAGAGACTAATCTCCACTGTCTTTTTTAAAAGGAAAAAAAAATAATGCTTGTAATCTTTTGGTGGAAATACATAAATCAAACAAAGAACACATTGTTTTGGTAGTGAATATGAATCCCATATTTACACCAATTTAAAAAAATGAAATAGACAAAATATTAATTTAAGATATGAAGAATTTCAAAGCTCTGTGTTTAATAGTTGAAACAAAGTTCAGTAGTTCTAGGTTAAAGTTCTATTGCACACTGCATGCTGCTGGCACTGCAAATCCAAAGGGGGGGGGGGGGGGGGGGGGGGGGCCCCCGCGCCCCCCCCCCCCCCCCCCCCCCCCCCCCCCCCCCCCCCCCCCCCGCCCCAGAAGTAGTGGCATTGCTTTTCAAACTTTCTTATTTATATTCCCAGTCTTATTTTTCCTCACTCCCTGTGCAGCTTACAGTGCTTCAGCTTTAAATCTCATGATTCTTGTGAGGAGAAAGGCAGGACTACATTCCTCATTTTACAATTGGCAAAAGAAAGAGATGTAAAATGGGATGCATCGCAGGGTTTTTTTTTGTGGTCAAAAGAGAGACACGTTGTCTCTTCACAATGTAGACATTTAAAGTAAGTCAGATTAACCTACTCTAAAAAAATGTTTTTCTATTTTGAGCATAATGGGTCACCAGGTAATGTAAACACCTTTATCATAGCTGCCTAAAGCTGTATGTGAGGGAACGCCCCCGGAGAGCTGTTAGGACTTTACCAAGTTCACAGCAAGACGCCTCACAAAGGGTATTTGGTGCAGGTCCCTCAGGTTTCATTTGTAGGAATTCTTTCCTGAAAAAAAAAAAAAAAAAGTAATTGTCCTGATAGTCTATAAATAGAGCATTTACAGGATTTGGAGGGTGTAATTGTTGGAAGGTAAAAATGCTTTCTATGGTTTTATGGTCACTTGAATTTATTTGTTTCCTCCATGTAATTATTTTCATACTTTTGATTAGTCACTCAGGCAGTGTTTTCCTGATTACTTGATCAATGTATTTTATTATTATCCATATTTAAAGCAAAAGTAAAGAGAAAGTACTTGGCTTAAAAATATCCATAAATTAAACTCTTCAAACTAATTTTAATTTTTTTATGTTTCCTGTTGATGAGAGTTTCTAGATTTCCTTCTCTTTACTTATCATTGTAAATTTTCCTTTCTATACTAATTATCTATGAAATAAACTAGTTGCTTAAACCATTTCCATTTACCATGTTTCTAAACAATAATTGTAAAATATTGAATGTGAATATCTCTATTAAGCCTACATTTGCCTCTCATCATTTTAGTGCAAACAGAGGAAAAATGAGTTATTTATCAAAATCCAAGTGTTTCTTTGGCTTAATTCTGTGCAGCTTTTCATCAAGTATATTCACAGAGTACAAAATAATTTTAAACAAATATTTATCATCCAATTTACATGACTGCACAATGACCTAGAAAAACAAAAAATTGGGACTGTGATGTTTATGAGTTTCCTTTCTCAAATATAAAACTGTTTGGAAGACTGATTTTCATATTAACGGAGGTTTATTTTTCTTTCTAAATGTAGTACTTCATGAGCTGAACTAAAACTTCTAAATATTTAATATAATATTTTACAACTTCTACAAATAAATTCAGGCAAAATACCTTTCATGAATGTAATATAGCATATATTACTTCATAATAATAATCTGAGTTAAAAAGTTAAGGCTGGCTCAATGTATAAAGTTCGTCTAAAATATTGAGCTTGTCCTAACTCATGAGACTCTTATCTTAAGGATAATGAAACCAAATACTTTATATTAAAGTTTTAAGTGTCTTAATATCTTCGTCCCAAACTGACTACAGCTTCGGAGAGAACGAATGTATGTGTACATATATATATTTTCAAGCTTTTACAGTTACAAGTGTATCTATAACTCCAAATTACTCTTCTGTCTCTTCATAAGCTACATCACTACATTTCATGTAGCTGTTGTATTACAGCTTGTATTACATAATAGGAAACCTTTTCTTCTAGTTTAAGCATGATAAAAAATGGAAAACAGAAAACATAGACCTTTCTATTAAAAAAAATAAATAACCAGTGGCAAGAAAAAAAGCTGTGACACAGAAAAAGGAAAAAATAGTGGCAATGCTACTTAAAAACTCCAGAACCTAGGACCATACATTTAAATGAATTCTCCATTCACATAAATAGCAAATTATTATAATATATGTGTTTATTAGAAATGGTATACTATCTTCTCCTTTTTGCATACTATTTTCCAAGCTACTTATGCAGTGACTGTAATCTCTCACATTTGCATAACGGCAAATCAGGCATTTATACTTACAATGTTGTAACTGCTTTGACTAATTCAGGCAAGATCAAAAAGCAAAAACACAGACAGATATAAGGTGAGGCCAAAAGGAGAGGAAGAGCATATAAAGAATCTGTTTCCACCTCTTTGTGTAAGAGCACATCTCTTGCTCATCAGAACAGTTCCCTGGCTAAGGGCAGGTGAGGAAAAGTGAGCCAGCCAAAGCTGAAGGGAAATAAAACCTGTAGCAAATGACATATTTCTCAAATAACTGTTCTCAAAGTTGTGACTGATCCATGGGCAAATCATCACATAGTAATTGACACCTGAAGCTTTACACATTTCTTGTAAATTATCTGAACTTCTCCTTTAAGTGAAAACTCAGAGCCAAGGCTAGGGGCTGTGAGCCAAGAACAGCACAGTTACTGATGCTTCAGTTGCTGAAGGTGGGCTGCAGGGTAGGATACAGGGGCACTCAATCTGCACGTCATAGCATTGTCTGTGCTTCAGCAGGCAGGGCATGTGTAACTTTGAAAACCAATTTGAGATATTTTACAATGTTATGTAATGCTATTTAATCTATAGGCTCTCAGTCTTCAAATCTTCTATTGTTTTTGTTTCTCTCATACCTATCAAAATTCCAAGCTCTTTCCTCCAGACTTTACCAGATGCAAGACTTTGTGCCTTATGGAAGCAAAATAATATTTTTGTACAAAAGAATAATAAGGTATATTTTTTCTCTTTCTCTTCAGATCAGATGTCTTGAGAGTCAGAACAAATGAGAGTACAGATGAACACTGATATGTGTAGATAATAAATGTAAAAACAACTCTATATGCAAACACTAGGTAAATCTATTAGTGAAAACATGGAAATTCGTCCAAAAACCCTCAATCCCAGTGTTTAAAATTTTGTCTCCACAATAATTCTGTGCAAGTGTGTCAATTGACAAAAGAAGTATTTGTTTCTCATTTAAAGGAATTTCCAAATACACTCAGTTCTGAATAGGTTGTAACATAGTGACAGTGGAGCTAACTTAAAACTATTTTCCTGGTGTTTGGAAGAAAGCAGGTACTAAGAAAAAGCAAATGCAAAATTTCACAGTAAATTCATGTATACTCCCACCAAATAATTAACCTACTAACAGCATGTACAATATTCCATTCTGTGGACAACACCCAGACTAGGCACACACAAGGTTAAACATATGGAGTGCTACTTATGGTATATTCACTTGAGGCTGATGCTACTAACAAAAGAAATACTGTAATTAATGTCTACAATTATATGTATATTGAATCGTCACTAATCACATATATGTTTTGTACTTCAATTTTCTATAATGTAAAGACTGTAGAAATATAGAAAACTTTCAATGGCATTGTGTCCACAGAGTATTTTTTAAAAAAATTTTAGGAGGATGTTCCTCCTTTATCTACTTCATCTGCCTTTGACTAGATCCCCATGAATTAAACATTTTATTTTTATTAGATTTTATAATTACTGAAGATGGATTCCACTTTAGACTATAGAGATACAAATTTCAATGTCTAAATGTAGTTGTCTGTCTAACCACCCCACAAGGTCAGTGAAGATCTAGGTAATAAAGCCCATGGAGCCCAGAGACTACTTTGCTGATCAAATGTAGATGCCTACTTGAACGTGAGGTATCTCCCCAGCCTCTATTGCTGAATTAGCTGACTCTCCCCTAACTGTAAAGTAAGCCTAGACAGCTCTCAAGGCTGAACATCTTCATGATTAGGTTACCAGTTACAGACTCCCTTTTTCTCTGGTACAATGGATTTCAAATTCCTTTCTGCCCATAGAACAACTTCAGCAGCAAGCGTGGAGAAGCTCACTCTTACAAAGTTTTCATGATAAAACTCACCAAATGTACACTGTTCTTCAGGAAAGAAGAGTAATAATTGCAGAGAGCCTGGAGAAGAGGTCCAGAAGGAAAGATGCAATGACTTGAGCTTCTTTAGACTGAAGAAGAGAACACTGAAATGTGTTAACAGTCCTTTACTAGATCAAAGTATGCTGCAGTGACAAGCAGATCAATGTCCTCCAGGCTGTTGTGGAGAAAGTAGGAAACAACTGAAATGAAGCAAGAATGGGCACTTTAGCCTTAAATTCTTTCTCTGAGCAACGGTTTGAATGGCTTGAATTTAAGTTGGGTATTGCCATGAACCTTTAATCATCTGAATTTGTTGGGATGGGTTGAGTTTTACTCTCTGCATTGACAACATTTATCTGGAGCTGTATCCCTTTACTAAATCTAGTTGGGGGTGGGGGGAGAGGAAGAAAAAATTAAATAATATAAAAAAGAAATAGTGTAGTCTTGTGGAACAAATACTTCCACAACAGAACTTGAATGACTACTGTCTCTGTTTGGACCTCATACGTTCTTAAACCAACAACGTTATATTGTCATTAAAATTTAAAAACTAAGTACAATGAGTATAAATCACAAACTACATCTACTGTTTTCTCGCTATCTGTTTCACTCCTTCTATATTCATAACCTCTGTAACAAGATATTCTAGTCAATACAATTCCCAGTGCAGTCAGAACACTTTCCCACAGAACGTGGGAAGATATGTTATGAATTCACCTGTCTGTCATCATTGGCATACTCTGATTTGTCATTTGCTTTACACGTTGCTGTTGTTCTACCTGTACAGACACAATCTGTCTCTTGAATTATATAATTTAGAAACAGTTGTTCAAATATTTTAGAGACATTAGTATTACTAAATAGGTTTTTTATCTCATTTACATAATTTTACATAAGCATCTGCTGTCAGATGCATGCCTAAGATTTACTGAACCATTCTGTCCCACAGAACAACTGTCAGCATCCACAAAGTTATCTGTGCTAAGACATAGATGCCCATATCAAGAAGTAAATACCACTCTTACTCTGTGGAATATACAAAAAAATTTAATCACATCTCCCACCTTATTAACATATGGACAGTGATGCTTTTTTTTTTTCCCAAGAACCACTGCAATGGTCGTTCTTGTTTAGAAATAAATACTGCATTTTAGTTATGTAAAGGATTTTTTCCTTACAGTTTTGCATATACAGGCACAATAGTGATATTTGCAGTAGTTTTGCTATAGGCATCAAGAACTTTAACAGATGTTGCACCACAATACAGTGAACTTACAAGTCTAGTTTTTACATAAATATGTATAATATAACATTGAATTAGTATGTATTTCACTACATTTACATAAATGCATCTTTTAAATGTTATTAGCTTCATGAATAGCTGTGGTTTAGGTTCTGGAATACTTGGCAAAGTTACTGTTAGAAACTTCCTTTTAAATTAATGTTAAAGCTAAAATTGAAAACAGAATAAAGGAAAAGGAAATTACATGAGAAAGTATATTTTTTTGTGAGTCTTTCACACTGACTTCACTTTAGTATCACATATTTCAAATAAAGAGTCATCTAAATTGAAACTAAAATTCTGAATCTGTACAATAATCTGACTTTATATTCACATGGATGAACAAAGGTAAAATGTATATGGATTATTTTTGGTTACTAAAATGATGGTTGTTACCCGCGCTTATTTTCATTGCAAGGTCGTATCTTTTGTTGTATGCACGATGTAACAAGATTACCCTATAGATGTCTCATTCTAATAATTTCCAAGTTTTCATGTTGTACCTTTCACTGGTGCACTTGAACAAAGTGCATAACATATTATATTAAATATCTTTAGCGGTAGGCATGACTACACCATTTTTATTTTATAGCTACATGATGTGATTTGCCTAAGGGGCCTCAAATAGCCAGAGGCCATTCTGCTGAAGAATCATTGGACATTTGAATAAGACAGAAAAAACTCTAATTATGGATTGAAGTTGTATTTTAGAACTTGAATTAATGTATTCAGAAAATTTCTGCTTTGGACTCAGCTTGGAAAGGTAAAAAGGCCAAATCATGACACGGTTGAATACTTTTTTTATAGTGCTGACATACTTAAGAGGAAAGGCTTAACCATCTTGTGGGCATAGGCTGTTAATTTGAAATGGATTTACTCTCTGAAAGTTAGCTATTTAGCCTACATAAACTTTCCTGGATATTTTCCAAAGTCAGTGGTGAGCAATAAGCCCTTTAGCACATTCTTTAACGGTGGAATGAGTTACGCCTACTTATTATATCTAGCTTTTGAAGGCTTATACGTAGTAAATGGAATCTTACCTTTTTTGATTTGCTGCTCAGCTGTATCCAACTCTCTCTAGTATACACTACAGCAGTCATATGTATTTGTACAGTACATGTAAAACTAATAGATTTTAAAAGGAACATTGATGCCTCTGTGCTTAGAGGTATCCTTGGAAGGGAACTGAGGACCCTGTGTAAGAAGCCAAGGCTCCCTACACAGTACACGTAGAGAGAGAGAGGCCTGAAAATGAGATCCAGAGGTAACCAGCACAGTGATGAAGCCAACAGACAAGTGCTGGGCAGCAAAATGTCTCTCATATCTGATGCCATATTGGAAATTACTAACCCTAGAGTGAAAATAAATACACGAAACCATTCTCTTGAAAACCACTGATACTTTTTGAAAACAACTTGTTAGCTCTGGTCTCATCTGTGTTACACAAAATCAATGCTCAATTTATCTTACTTGGTATGCAGATTTATACACACGTTTGCTATCTTTGTAGAAGCACGATAGCTTCAAATTTAGAAGGTTTTTATAACTCTAGCACACTTCACTCTCCTTCTGCTTAAGATGGGCTATTAAGCACTAAATAATTTTAAATTACCTGATTAAGAAGAGGACATTCAAGAGCCAGCAGGGTGTTGTGGGAAAAGGGACTGAAGGAGATGGTTGAGGTTTACTTCTTTGCTCACAGTCTTGTTAACAGTTTCTTATATTAACATTCATTAGAAAATAAAACTAATAAAATAAACTATAGGAACGGGGATGGGAAATCAAGATTTTTCATCTCTGCTTAAATGTCATAACTCTAAGCTAAAAAGACACCTTTACATTTCCTTCCTTTTCCTGGCCCAGTAAATCTTGACATATTTTGCTAATACGAGTTCTTTAGAGAGAAAGGAAGCATTACTACCCTTTCTTCCACCCAGCTGACAGCCTCCAGTTTAGTGCTTAAGTAACTGTCATGAGGATGAGAAATGTACATTTGCAATCCTTCATGCATAGAGGGAAACTAAATCTCAGGTTTGCATTGTACGAATAGGTACTTCCACCTGTCAGGTTTGTTTAAAGGCACTTCAAAATCTTTCATCAAAAGCATTTTAGAAGTATACAGCTGCCCCAACTACATCTTATGTGTTATATTATTTCTTAAGTTGGGTTTTTTAGTAGCAATTGGGCAGATGTTAAGTTGTTCAGGTTTCCTGACTTGCAAAACCTTAGTAACTGTAGGGCTTGATTTAGTATAACCTCCTCTCACTTTGGTGACAGATGAGTAGGCATTACAATTTTAGATTTAGGTACCTAATTTCTGTTTAAACCTTTGTTATCATCTGGCTTTCCTTCCATTTCCAAAAGAAGGGAGACGCAGCCACAAGAGTAAAGAGAATTTGTTGTTCTTTAAGGCTACATATTTTACCACTTCACACCAAGGAGGCTTTGTTTTTGAAAACAGCATTCACCAGAAAAGTAAATGCAGCTTATATAAAAAAAAAATTAATTACATTTTCTCTTCCATTTGCCTCAGGAAGAAGTGAACAAGGTCTTGATTTTGTCACCATTTCTTGCAGTCTTTGAGCCTTCAGTTCCTTTGTTTGAAGAATTGTATTTGCAGCTGTCTTGGGAGAGAGAGAAGATCTCTTACTAGTTGTTCCCCTCAACACATTAGATAGAGACAGGAAATGAGAAAAAAGTTTTCCTGAAAGTGAACATATAGAAAGAGAGAGGAAAGCTACTGTGAAAAAATAAAATCAGGGGTGATAATTTAATGGGAAGGGTTCCAACACCTATGAATATCAGTTTAAATAACTCATGGAGCTAGAACTTTGGAGACTTAAAATACCTTCCCACACATGTGTGACCTTGAGCAATTTACTTAACAATATTACACTTTGAATTCCTATTTGGTAAATGAGGATGTTACTAGACCCTTAAGTTTCCCTTTTTCCTTCCCCTTCTATATCCCCTTTCCTGCTCCTTTTCCTGGTTCCTTTTCCTGACAGTTATATTATTTTATCCCTTTTAGGTAGTATGATTTGTACAGAATTTATCGAAAGGACAGATGATCACAGATCTGCCATAGACCTAGATGCTAGCATATATGAGTAATATTAATTTTTTTCATAAATACCACAGTTCTGTCTGACTGGGTGACTATCTGGAAGATTTTCATGCATTAAATATCTCTGACTCTTTCTTTTATGTCTTTTAGTTTATGATGTAGTAATTAATTGTGTATATACTTTTTAAGTGCTTTGGTATAGTTTCTGTTCTCTGTGATTTCGAAACACATGTATAAAACACAGAACTTTCCCTAAAACAGTGCTAAAGTTCTGTTCAGAGCTTTACAGACCTTTGGTTGAACCTGATTTGAGTTGTTAATGAGACTCTGAAACAGCAAGTTCTGCATGATTTTGGTTTTGACAATTTAGTAGTGCATTTAGTGACTACAGCACAATAAACACGCAGTCAGCCTGCTGTTATATTCATACATTAGGTACTGATAAGCTCTCTAATAATGGTACAAAATTATAAAGTTTGTTAGTGTTAGAGAAGTCCACATTTCCAAGAAAAACAGCACTTTAGATATACCTGCAAAATGTACAAATACAGTTTCCACATAAGTACATTAGAATAGCATTCAGCACATTCCTCCTTCTGCACACATTTTCAATGAACATCTCTTTTTCTGATCCTTAAGAATCAGGGAAGATGCAGTTGTACTTCTTGCGAACCACTGCTCAGCTGCTGCCTTGAACTGCTTTAACATGAGAGACTGGTAAAGCTGCGCAGTTCTGCCTCGGGGCTTCCTGGGGCTCAGAAGACATTTCTGCACCCGCCTGAGCTCCTCACATTCTGACCTCCTGCAGCCAGCTCCTACACAGCAGAACCAGATGGGTTTCCTGCAAGCAAGGACTTGCTTGCCTGGGGAAAATGAAGATAGAAAAATATGGGTGTTTGAGCCTGATCCAAAGCCTGTTGAAGTCAAGATATGTCTAAAAAATGGACTGCATTTGGCTTTGGCTGAGCCGTTACGATTTGATCTTGATCTGACCAGTGTCAGTGATAGCCATGTCTGTATCAAAAGACATATTTTGTATGGACAACACTGTGTGTACAGAAACTTACTGCTGGTAGCAATAACAGAGCCAAAAAATAAAGGTAAAAAAATAAATGATGCAATTATTTTCAATATGCACATGGAATTTTTCATTCTGTAAAAAAATAGATTTTCTTACTATCAATAATAAAAATTTTGACTAAAAAAGTCAAAATAAGAAATATTTTTATGGGGAAATGCAATGGAAAATGTGAAGCATTTAGCAAAAAGTGTACGTCACACATAATTATGAAAATGCTTAAAATTAACTGCTCCTGTTTAAAGTTAGGTGGAAATCCTTCTTGGTCCCTTCTATATTAAAAGCTCCTTGAATTGCCTCTGATCTATTTGACAAAATAAATCAAGCTGTGAACACATTAAAGTTAACCAGATCTATTCCTTACCCTAGAAATGTTTAATTAATGTTGACAGTCTTGCCCCGAGTGATTAAAGCTTGAAAAGTACAGCAAGATACAGCCTGATCTTGGCATAGATCACTTTTGTGTTTTCAAGATAAGTGTATTTTGCTCAAAGAACTCTTATTTGTTACATTGAATTAAAGAGTTGAAATCTTTTGTTAAAGAAGGTTTAATGAGAAGTTGTTAACACAGGTGATTAAATTAAACTTATATAAACATATCAGATGATACCCAACAAAAGCTATTTTAAAAGTCCTGAGTACTGTACTGATTACCACATACATCCAAACTTTACAAAGACTTTATTTAGCTTGTTTTTTCATAGCCAATTCCATAAATTCTTTTTAAGAAAATTGTGGTGGCATGTTGGAAAAATGACAATCGTTATTGTGTACCCACAGAGGCAACCAAAACTGACTGAAGATCCAAGCTGGTAGCACCTTGTTTTTTCCTGATGGATATTAAAATGCTCATAAAATGACATAGATTTAACACAGCTAACTGGAGACAGAAAACCCCACAATTTGGGCCAAGATTATGATAATAACATTATTTAATGAAAAATATTTTGTTACAGCTTTGGTGCAGTTACCGAACTTCCCAACTTCAGGAGGAAGGAGCAGCAAAAAGGAACTATTATGGGCTGACCACAGCCTCCATTCCCCTGCACCAGTTACACTCCTGTCTTTATCCTAACCCATGGGCTTTTTCTTTATTTTCTCCCCTCCCGCCCCCCACCCCCATTCTGTTGAGGAGGGGTAGTGAGAGGACCACCGGGTGGGTGGGAGCAGCTGGGTGGAGGTCTGGCAGCCTGCCAAGGTCAACCCACCACACAGACCACTGCTTAAAACTGAAAAAGCAAAGCCATAACTGTGTTACACAAGTGCTAGTTTCATTGAGGGTAAACCTCTGATATCTCCGCATGACTTCTCTATGTTTGATGGCTGAGTGAAGAACCTTTTTTCTAGGGATGTCAATACCGCACTTTCAGTTTTAAAACAGACAAAAATAAAATCATGCAAAGGTCTTATAGCAATATATATCAGAATAAAAACTACCTTTCTGGATCATCTGCTCCAAATGAAGGTATTTCATTTAAAACACAGACAATGCCAGTTTTACCAGATTCAGAAGTTGAATTCATTGTTACTCTATTCCATGATGATTCATCACTCCAGAGTGCAATACTCCAGAAAAAAATATTATACCAATACTACTAAAAAATTAAATCACTCTATTATTATATATCACTGTTAAATTATGCAGTTTTGAAAGAATATTAAATTTTTCAGTTCTTGTTTTCTTTCTTAGGAAAACATACTTGTTTGATTCATCACATAGATGTATGCTTAAATACCAGAAAGCAGAACAGCCAGGCAGAGAAGGGCTTTTTCTAATTTGGTAACAAGTAGGTTACACAGAACTGATAAGAAACTCTTGGACCAAGACTCCAGATCATCATTCATTTTCCATTAGATAATAAAACATAAGAGAATGGAGACAGGTCTTAAATGCCCAGTGTGGCAGTTCCGTGCTCTTTCTTATATTTTGCCACATAGTAGAATACATACTGTGTTTTCAGCAGCCGAACTCCTTTCATAGTGCTTGAGGAGAGTTACAGACCTGAAGTAATCAATGAAGCCAGGCTGCTGAACTAAGCAGAGTAAATTTGCTAGCGGAAAACACTGAGGTGAGCTGCAGGTCTTATGCCTCATTTCTTTAAAAGAGACACTTTATTCTGGTCTGGAAAAAAAGCTTCACTCTCTGTTTAGGATTCATGCTGCTTCTCCTGACGTTAAGGACCTTTAGCATACACACAGAGAAATCTCTCAGTAGTAGTGATACACTTGGTCTCCTTATCCAATACTTTGTAGCTTAATGGTTGGAGCGCATATTTTGACGCCATAAGACTTTTGTTGATATCTTCTTTTTCTTAAAGCCTGAGGGGATTTAATCTGTACAATCTATGACATTATAGATAGGATATTTTCTGTCTTTGCTGTTACTATTGCCTAGGTTGATAACATTTTCACTATTATTGAAAGAGATTAGATTTGAGCTTGAGTGCCAATATTAGAGTGACTGTCTCTTGTCTCAGAAGTCTAAACCAAGCTTCTGTTTGTATCCTGCTACTTTCACATTAAAGTAGGTATCCAGTTTATTTCCTCCAAGATTGCATATAAGGAATAGTGGCTTGTTAATGCAATTGAGTTAAACAATAAGTAATTCTAAACTTGCTATTCTGGAGGGGTATACTTTGAAGCTGTTAGATGTTTTTGAGTTTTTATATGTGATTTATGTCAAGTCCACTGTATCTGGTAGTGACTAACAGGATAGTGAGATTGCGGGCATGTGTAAGTACTTTTTGAGAATGGTTTTCAATTTACAGAATGAGGGCCCTGTAGTACATAAAGGCAACTGGCATGATGCCCATGTACTGTAGTGATAAGGGTAAATATGCTAATAATTACCATTGTTAGACACCAGTTCACGAGGATACCTTGTAATACATACAACTTTCAATTTACTTATATAACATGTTGATTTGAGGTTGCTATTACAAAATAAATTCTTACTTTAAAAAATTCTGTCTTAAGAGATACTTGTCTGGAAATACTGTTAAAAGAAACACCTCACATATTCTGAAGGTTTCTTGAACAAGACTTGTATCTGACTTTCTAAGCCTGGCAGGACTAAGTCTATTCAGTATCTAGTAGGGTGACCTCAGAAGGGTGCTTAGGGCAGGTTTCATTTACCCTAATTTGAGAAAACTGAAAGCTGAAGATCTGATTCTAAGTTGATTCCCAGAGTCTTCCATTGCAGACAATGAAAAGATAAAGGTACATTTAGATGGTAACTTTTGTAGTCCTGAAAAAAAGGTGTCTAATATTACCAGAATGATTGCACTCTGACTCCTTACATCAATGTAATGAAAGCCAGAGATGACTTGACTAGATCTAGCGTCAGACATTGAGGTGTCAAATACGAGTTCAAATAATTTCACTCTAATGGCCAAAGAAAATCAATAATTTAATATTTTGCCCTCCTGTTAAAATAATTGTAATACCTGCATACAAAGACAAGATTTTAATTCCATGGCAAAATCACTCTGTAAGTACTCAAAGACAAGATGATTCTCCAAATGCTACTTTTCTTGTAAAAATAATGAAAATTAATAAATAAATTTAAATGTCAGTAAAAATATTTGTGTTTTTAATTGAGGAAAGTTCTTTACACTTCAGTTTTGAACTTTTACTATGAAGCAGAAATGATTTTGTTATCCAAACTCTTTTTTCCTCTTATACACAGTTATAGCTTATATTCAGAAAATATTTCAATAATTTTTAAGGGGAATGGAGGAAATTCATCATGGCTGTCGCATGAAAATCGTATCTTGAGAAAAGTATCTGTCTAGGGAATATATCCTACAGAAGAGTTAAGGAACACAAGCCAGTTTGAAGAGAAAACCTAATGGTTAATTTTCAGTCTTTATTTTAATTAAAAAGAAAAGCGTTTCTATATAAAGGTATTTTTTTCTCAAGATTTTTTCATTTAAAAGAAAAAAAAATTATTTCCAAAATACTGTTTGACAATACTTCTTTCAACATTATTCTGTGATATCTGTTAGAAATGATGATGTGCTGATACTACATACCATCAAAGAGCAAGCTGTCTTTCATCTTTAATGTGTTTGGAATGATCCCAGGATTCATTTTCATACTCTGAAAGATTAGCTTCTGAGTAAAAGATATAGAAAAAAGCATTGCAGATACATATTTTTCACTAAAAAATTATTCATACACCTAAGATTAACACAGATTTGAAGCATGATATATTCTATCTCACAGCAGATGTGACTGGATGTGTTTAGTAATGGCATCAGATTAAATTATCCTTAGTTGAGATTTAAACTTCAAAATTCAGCAAAATAGAGCTTATCTAAAATACTATTTTCTAATATCCTACAGTCAAAAAAAGCTTTTGTCTTTTAAATGTCTGTAATGTAGTGTTACCAAAAAATAGATTTCTGTAGTTGTAACTCACCTGTTGTAATTCGCAAAATGCTTATTCTGAAAAATGATATTTGATCATACTCATGGGTTACATATAGAATGTTACACTTGTCAGCCTGCATCCAATCTTTGAAGTATGTCAGTTTTCTATCCATATGACAAAGATAAGAATACTGTCTATATTTAGGCAGCATTTACGCTCTTAGCACCTATGCACAAAGGTATTTAGTTTCTGAGAAAATGTCTGCATAAAAGTAAGCAATATATGTATAAAAATACAAAGATGAAGTATAGTACAGAACATTGCATCTTAGAAGACATGTATATAGCTCTAGCTTTTGTCATTAATCTTTTCCTAAATAAGAACTTATTTATTTATTTATTCGGTTACAGGCCATTGATTCTTTTTGCTGCAGCACTTTCATCTTACATTTGTAAAGAAAGGCTACATGTGTAATCCTTTAGAGTACTTTCAGCATTCCCGAAAAACAGGGCCCTTCTGTTCTTAAAAGAGAGCCATGGAAAGTTTGTTCTTGTTCTTCACATTGACACAGATGTCAGCTTGTAGCCACCTCTATTTAATTTTAACAAGTTTTGCTTCTTACTTGTGGGGGAAGTGCTGGAAGAAACCATAAGCCGAATCACTGCCATTAAAAAAGAAATCTAACACACAATAGAAACCAGTTATAAAAGGAAACCTCACTGAGGGAAAAAAGATAATTTTTTTCATGAAGAAAAGTTAATGTAAAGCTTTAATCTTTATAAAGGTTTTCTACGGATATGAAAGTGTGTTACACTTTGTGTTGGTTTTTGTACTGAGACTGGCAGGTGGCTGGAAGAGGACTCAGGAGAGGTTAACATCTGTCTTTTCATAGTTTGAAGAATTCAGGTTTCATCTTTTACTCATTTTAACTCTTAGAATTCAGGAAGTATCAGAAGTTTCCCCCGTCCTTTTCTCTGTTACAGCACTACAAATGATTTATACAAGTTGTGGTCCCTAACTGAGACCAATTTCTAATGAGAATCATACCTACACATACATATAGATACAAATATATAATTTCTTCTCCCGCTTAACTGCTCTCCAAATTAATTAATGATTTAAATGATTTAAAGGTAGAACATAATTATCAATTATTATGGTAAAATTTTCCTTATAGTATCGGTCTAGGTCTCTGAATATTTATTTTTTTTTTTCTCTGAAGTTTAAATGAAACTGAGCTGAAGGCTCTAGGTAGTTGTTAAGTAACTTTTTTCAAATGATTATTATGGATATCACAGAGTCATAGAATGGTTTGGGCAGGATGGGACCATTACAGACGATTCAGTCCTACCATGCTGCCTTAGTTGTTTTCACTAGATCAGGTTGCTCAAAGCCGCATTCAAGCTGGCCTTGAACACTTCCAGTGATGGGGATCCATAGTTTCTCTGGACAACCTGTTCCAGTGTCTCACCACCTCCCTCATAGAGCATTTCTCCCTTGTGTCCAATCTAAACCTACCCCTTTAGAGTTTAAAACGTTGCCCCTTCCATTGACACTACAGGCCTTTGTGGAAAGCTTCTGTCTTTCTCGTGAGCCTGCTTTGAGTATTGAAAGGCAGCAAGCAGATCTCTCCAGAGCCTTCTCTTCTCTGGGCTGAACAAACCCAAGTCTCTCAGCCTTCCTTCATAGGAGAGGTGTTCAAGACTCCTGATCTTTTTAATGGCCCTCCTCTAAACCCGCTAAATGCAGCAGGATAATCACCTTTTTTGACCAGCTGGTTATGCTGTGTTTGATGCACCCCAAGGATGCATTTTACCCTCTTGGCTGCTGGGGCACACTGCTGACTTGTGTTGATCCTACTGTCGACCAGCATCCCCAGATCCCTTTCTGCAGGGCTGTGCTCCAGACACTCCTCTCCCAATTTATGTTTGTGCCCAGCGTTACTACATCGTAGGTGCAGAATCTGGCATTTCAACTTGCTAAATTTCATCCCATTAATCATTGCCCAATGCTACAATCTATCTAGATCCTTCTGCAAGGTTGCTTGCCCCTTGAGGGATTCAACAGCATCTCCCAGTTTAGTATTTTGAGCAAACTTGCTAATTGTGCATTCAGCTCTTGCATCCAGATCTTTGATAAATATATTGAACTGAACTGGCCCTAGAATAGAGCCCTGAGGGACACTGCTGGTGACCAATTGCCAGCCAGATGCAACCCCATCTGTGCTCAGGTGCAGATCTCTTCTCCCTGGTATCTGGTAACAGGACACATGGGAATCGTTCAAAGCTGCACCATGGGTGGTTCAAACTTGACATTAGGAAGCATTTCTTTACCGAGAGGGTAGTCAAACACTGGAACAGAATTCAAAGAGAGGTCGTCAATGTCCCATGTGTGTCAGTGTTTAAAAGGCAATTGGAACATGCCCTTAATAACTTGTTTTAACTTTTGGTCAGCCCTTAACTGGCCAGGCAGTTAGACTAGGTGATTGTTGTAGGTTCCTTCCAACTGAAATATTCTATTCTATTCTATTCTATTCTATTCTATTCTATTCTATTCTATTCTATTCTATTCTATGCTATTCTGTTCTATGCTGTTCTATTCTATGCTATTCAATTCCATTCCATATATACACACCATATGCATAGTATATTTACTATATCCTATAATATACTACAAATGTGTATGTACTATAGTATGCCATATGTATTATATATGTGTGTCTGTGTGTGTGTAATTTTCAGAAGATGAGAAAATATATAGCAAAATGTGACAGAAGGCAGTCCTTATGATCTTAAACTCTAATTATACAAAGAACAATCCCTACCAATTTCCAATTCGCTGCTGTTTGCACAGTATTTAAATCTTCCTTATAGAGTGGATAACATAGGCCATAAACAAGTGCTAAAAGTAATGGGCAGCAGTGAATGCTTTAACTTCCTCAGTCCAAAACTACAGGAGCATGGAAGAGGAAAGGACTGCAGAAATGATGCTCTTTTCTGTAGCTTTTTGTACTGCGGTAATATGAACCATGATGCTGAGTTGGATGGACCACTGATTTACGCCAGTAGTGGTTATTCCCTGTGTTCATCTGTTCTTATTGCACTTCCTGTACAGATGACTAAGCAAGTCTGTAAGAGTTACTAAATTAAATTCTTTTGTTCATAATTTCAGGACAACATATTGTCATGTACTTTCTGCTTTTTCCCAGGAGGTACAAATATGCCCGCATCCCATGATACTGTGTCATGACCATGCAAACACACATTAGCAGTCAGATCCCAATTAGAATAAGTGTTTAAAATCCCGTGCCTTTTGAAATGAAGGAATTATATGAGTATTACAGTTACTTCTGTTTCACTATAGATTTTAAGGGCATGGTCTATAGAATAAAATTGCACACAAAAACAATTTTACATCTATAAAAACAGCCACATTGCAGAAATAAATGATGGATGCCATTAATTTCCTGGCTTTCCCCTGGGCCCTGACTTTTTAAAAAATTAATTCTATAACGTGCATAAAGCTAAGGATATGTCACCTCTACTACTGAAAAACTAGGAAGGGACCTATCTATGGACACATGACACCAATTTTCTCACATTGCTTATAGATAGTCTAAGTAGTATGTCTCGTAGACATATCTGACTTGTAAAAAACTAGTTGGATGAGCCTGGAACATAGGCAGCAAATGGGTAGTCAGCTAAGTGGTGAAGGTGATCAGACATCCACTGCTTCAGCTTGTTTTCTGGCTATGCTTTATTTCCTACTGCAGATGTAGACCAAGGAATTTGTTATTTCACAGTCCTTCAAGGATACAGGGGGGAAAGGCATTGTAAGAAACTTGTTTCTAGGCCAGAAGTACTGATGTATTTGGGTGTAGACACTAAAGCAGTGAAGCCTAAACCCCCATCTTAGTCACCAGAGTATACATCAGTCTTTTTGTTTAAAAATTAGAAAATTTCCTGTCTCTCTTTTTTTTTTTTTCTTAGCCTCTATTCAAGAAACCTAGATCTTTGCTCCTGCCTTGGCTTGTTCTCATTCCCTCTTTTGTGCCACATCCTATGCAAAATTGTGTAAAGAAACTGATGCCTATAGAGATTCTGCAAGACAAAGGAATTATAGGTAGATTTTAACAATCAGTGACTTCCTACCTTCATCTCAGACAAGGTGGAAACACATTACAGCACACTACAGCTAATAAGTCTCCAAAACTCCCAACAACTGGTGGCACAGATTGGAAGACAGAGTTTCACCGCTACACAGAAGCACTAATTCATGACAGCCCTACGGAGGCTTTTGTGGGAGTAAACAGTGAATACAGGCTACTTCTTAGTGGCAGTGGGATATATGGGATCCAATAGTTATGAATTCTCTCATCCATCAGATGGAGAGAATGTTCTCTTCATCAGCACACAAAGGAAAAAAAAATATCCTGTGTGAGTTTCTGGAAGTTAGTTTACACACAAAGGAAGCATTGGGCTTTTGTAGCTGTCCAGTAATTTCAATATAACCTCTCTTAACACTTCTTCACTTTTCACTTCGACTGGACGAAAAGACAAGCATGAACACTCTTAGTCTAAATTTATAAAGCATGAAACAGTTCTCTTGTCACAAGTGGAAGCACTAATGACAACATCTAAACTGGGGATGTGAGACTGTCTGGAACTGTTTACGCAGAAAAAGAGACATGGCTATTGCATCTGGTTTATATCTCCCTGCCCTATATAAACATTTACAATCTGTGCATACACAGAAGTTAATAAAGGGGTGGTGCAGGGGGGAGGAGAAAGGCAAACTGCATTTTCAAGTGCTACTAATAAATGCTTTTAATGCAAGCACTCTAGACTAAGCTTTTAGCAACTGCTGGCAATATTGTTAGACTATGACCAGGTTTGTAGAAAAGTCTTTGTGGACTTACAAAGGCAGAGGGAAATAAGATGGTTTAAGGACGAATTTGTTATGAAAAGCAAACTAGAAAAGAGTCATGTGAAGTAAAAAGCAATTCTCTCACAAGATACACTATTCCATTTTGCATTTTACAGTTAGTGGCTACTACTTAACATATGAAAAATCATGTTTGAAAGATTCTGCCTTTAACTGTACTTTTCGCCATCTATTTTACTCTCTTTAACTCCCATACTCAATTTATTTCTTGAGTAATAAGTAAAAAGTTTTCACTTTTCTTCCATTAATTATTGTCTTTTAATAACAAATGGTATATTCTTTAAGTGTGCAGTGTCAAGGATAAAGTACTTCCACTATATATTATACAGTCAGTTCAGGTAAGCCCTTTGTAGTTCAAGTACAGTTTGCAGAAGTATACTTCCTATGTTAACCATGAATAACCTGGTAAAGAAAATACTTCAGCTTGCAAAGATATAGATCTCTATATACAAGTGGTATAAGATTGATTAATAAATTCTTTCTGGTGTCCTGAACCTGTTCAATCACTGTTTTCACACATCAAAAAATGGTTGTAGTGGCAATCATTGCTAATAATTAGTGACTAATTTCCAAATTCTACTTCTGTTTACTCAAGTGTATCTCTGCAAATTCAAAAATATCCAGTGATACTTGCTCAATTACATTCCAATAAGAAAATTGATTTTGTGATACCCAAAGCAGTATAATTCACATTGTCAATATAATATAAGTTAATAAATAAAAAGGGCATCTGAAAGAAGACAGAATGTTCAAATTATTACATTAGGAAAGCTATACATTAGTGAGATGTGTACACAGTGGAATGGGGGAGAGAATCAGAGAGGCAAAAGTGTGAAAACTCATGGGCTGACATAAAGATACTTTAACAGATAAAGCAAAAGCTGCACATGCAAAAAATCAAAATATGGAATTCATTCACCACTTCCCATGGGCAGGCAGGTGTTCAGCCATCTCCAGGAAAGCAGGGCTCCATCATGCATAAGTTACTCGGGAAGAAAAATGCCATAACCCTGAACTTTGCCCCTCTCCTTCTTCTTCCAGCTTTTACTGCTGAGCACGACGTTATATGGTATGCGATATCCCTTTGGCCAGCTGGGATCAGATGTCCCAGCTGTGTCCCCTCCCAACTTTTTGCACACCCATAGCCTGCCCACTGGTGGGGCAGTGTGAGATGCTGGAAAGCCATTGACTCTGTGTAAGCACTGCTCAGTAACAACTAAATCATCAGTGTGTTATCAACACTGCTTTGGTCACAAATCCAAAACTTAGCACCATACACACTGCTAATAAGAAAATTAATTCTATCACCCCAGCCAAAAATAGTACAGTAGGACTTAATTCCTCTTTGAAACAAAAGCAGACATCTACTACATTTCCAAGCCTGTTCTTCCCTGCTGTATCTTCCCTGTATCACTTTGACGAGCATCAGACACATTTCAGTCCGAAAAGTGGTCCTAAGGAATGACAGAAGGAAGACAATCAGAAATTTTAGAGATCCATGTGTTGCTGTCACTGATGTCAATGACAAGTTAACAGTGAACTATGCATCACAGAATCACAGAATGGTCAGGGTTGGAAGGGACTTCTGCAGATCATCTAGTCCAACCTCATTGTGAAAGCAGGTTCTTCTAGAGCAAGTTACACAGAATTACTTCCAGGTGGGTTTTTAATATCTCCAGAGAAGGAGGACTCCACAACCTCTCTGGGCAGCCTGTTCCAATGCTCTGTCACCCTCAAAGTAAAGAAGTTGTTCCTCATGTTCAGATGGAACTTCCCATGTTTCAGTTTGTGCCTGTTGCCCCGTGTCCTGTCACCGGGCACCACTGAAAAGAGCCTGGCCCCATCCTCTTGATGCTCGCCCTTAAGATATTTGTAGACATTGATAAGATCCCCTCTCAGTCTTCTCTTCTCCAGGTTAAACAGGCCCACCTCTCTCAGCCTTTCCTCATTAGGGAGATGCTCCAGTCCCCTCATCATCTTTGTAGCCTTCTGCTGGACTCTCTCCAGTAATTCCCTGTCTCTCTTGAACTGGGGAACTCAGAACTGGACAGAGTCTTCCAGATGTGGCCTCATCAGAGCAGAGTAGAGGGGGAAGATCACCTCCCTCAACCTGCTGGCCACTCCCTTCCTAATGCACCCCAGGATCCCATTGACCTTCTGGGCCACAAGGGCACCTTGCTGTCCACCAGAACCCCCAGGTCCTTCTCCACAGAGCTGCATTCCACCAGGTCAACCCCTAGTCTGTCCTGGTGCATGGGGTTGTTCCTCCCTAGGTGCAGGACCTTACACTCACCATTGTTGAATGTCATTAGGTTCCTCTCCACCCAGCTCTGCAGCCTGTCCAGGTCTCGCTGAATGGCAGTGCAGCCTCTTGGTGTATCAGCCACTCCTCCCAGGTCTGTATCATAACCAGACTTGCTGAGGGTACGCTCTGTCCCTTCATCCAGGTGAGTAAGTTCAACAGGACCAGACCCAGTACTGACCCTGGGGAACACCGCTAGCTACAGGCCTCTAGCCAGACTCTGCACCACTGATCACAACCCTCTGAGCTCTGCCCTTCAGCCAGATCTCAATCCACCTCACTGTGCACTCATCTCACCCACACTGCCTGAGCTTACCTATGAGGATGTTATGGGAGACAGTGTCAAAAGCCTTGCTGGGGTCAAGGTAGACAATATTCACTGCTTTCCCCTCATCTACCCAACCAGTCATTCCATCATAAAAAGCTATCAGGTTGGTCGGGCATGATTTCCGCTTGGTGAATCCATGTTGACTACTCCTGATAACCTTCTTTTTCCTCCACATGCTTTGAGATGATCTCCAGGATAAGCTGTTCCATCACCTTTCCAGGAATGGAGGTGAGGCTTTCCTCCAGTCCTCAGGCACCTCTTCTGTCTTCCATGACCTTTCAAAGATGATGGAGAGTGGCTTGGCAATAACATCTGCCAGCTCCCTCAGCACTCAGGGGTGCATCCCATTGAGGCCCATAGATTTGTGGGTGTCAGGTTTGCTTAAATGATGTTTAACCTGATGCCCCTTGACCAAGGGAAAGTCTTCCTTTCTCCAGACTTCCTCTCTTGACTCCAGGGTCTGGGAAACCTGAGAGCCAGCCTTGGCAGTAAACACTGAAGGAAAGAAGGTATTCAATAATCTTGTCTCTTATTTATGCTACTAAACTAATTTCACAATTCAATTCATAATCCTTTTAGCTTTAAAGATCTCAAAAAGTAGACAATGATTGTCCATTCTGTAAAGTATCATGTTTGGTTCAGTCTGTACCTGTCAAAAGAAACGAAGTATGGACATTTAACTGTTACTTCTTCTCTCTAACATACATGAGTGTTTCCATAAAAACTAATGTAATGTAAGATATCGGTCATTATTGACATAAGGTGGGGATATGATTAGTGTATTCTTGGGTATTTCAGATGTACAGCTTGTTAGAAAAGAAAAAAAGAAAAATAAAAAGAGTAACAGTCAAAAATAAAAGTTTATTCCATCACCTTAAAAAGCATCTTGTTTCTGTCTTCAAATAACCAAATCTGCCAAACTACTTTTTTTTATTTTTTTTTAGTGATGTGAGAAATCCGAGTTACATGCTAGCATGTAATATTGAGTACCTAGGGAATATATTAAACATTGTAATATTTTACTGATAACAAATCTTCATAGATATCTCTGTAAACAATCTCCTAAATTGACAAATATGACCTGAAAGATTGGTTTTTCTCCCAAGGTTTGTAGGAAATAGGTCACATACTCAAGATTTTAGAGTAGCAAATGCAGCACTAAAGCAGTGACAAGATAAAGCAGCAAGAAAAAAATCAAATCTTATCTCTTTTCCAATAATTTCTTGAAATAAATGTCAGTGACCAAGATCATAATGCAAGAAAAACCTGTTAAGCCAGCCCTTTTCTATGCCATCATAATTATTCTAAAAACAGACAAGTAATTTGTTTCCTTGACCTACCTGTCATTGAATTCTTTCTACATTCTTCTTCAACTTCTGTAACCTAATTTAACAATTGTTATAAAAATAATTTCTCCTATGCAAAATATTTCCTGTGTAGTTTTGAACTTTTGAACTGTTTATGATTTTTCTATCCCATCACATTTCCATTAATTTCTATTTTAGTCAAAGTATGTGTATTTAATTCTTATAGTCTTCATAAGCTGGTCCTTCTAACAAGATTTGTTTGTTTGTTTTTTAATATTCTCTTCTAAGTATTATTTACATTCTTTGCATAATAACAAGAGCTATATTTCATATATTTAAGCATCAGAGCATATGAAAAGCAACTATGACGCCTGTGGTTTATGATGGGCTATAGTACAATTCAGATTAATCATGAATTCCAAATCTTTATTAAAAATAATATGGCTTTCACTGTTTCTACTAAGATGACAGATACAGAGCAAAGGAGACAATTTGGTGTGGGGTACTATTCAGGCTTCTGGGTATGGATGACTTGATAATCAGCAATTAATAACATTTTCTTCTGAAGGACGCTGTATCTCTTTTTTCAAAATGGTAATTGTATTTCCTTCTGTCCCACTTTTGAGTGTTGAAATTTTCTTAGTTCAAAAGAAGACAGGCATGTATATATAAGCATCTCAGAGGGAAGTAGGGAGCAGGAAAAAAGTCTGAGACATTCAACAGTCCTGAACTTATTAAAACAATATCTGTGTAAAGTGGAATTCTGACAATAAACTCTTACTGGATATCCTTCCTCCTGTTTACCGCCCTTTAATGTAGGATCATGTTCTTCATGGCAATATTGATATTCAAATCAGTGCAATGTGTTTTAGGGTAAAATAAGACCAATAAGATCAAGTTTAGAATATTTATCAAAATCTAAATATACTCTAAACCTTCATCCAGTTTACCTTAAGATTTTCTCCAGGCGGTCTGATTTTATAGTAGTTTTTCTTCACAACATAAGAAAAAATGTATTTGTTCCCAAAAAAATGACTATGTCTCTTCCTCCTCTGAAAGGTTTGCTGCATTATTTTATTACTTAATTAGACATGATGTAGAAATAATAATTGCCAAGAGTTAAGAGAAACTTTCAGTTTAATCAACAAAGATTAAGGTTCCTGTATTGGTCCTTGCTCACCCACACACATGGGAGGCATGATCACATAGAGGAACATTTTAAAAACAAAACAATTTATATCTTTGTCAGCAGAAGTAAGTAACTTTTTCTTTGTAACTAAGTAACCTTTTTCTTTGTATGTTAGACCTATGAGTTTCTAAATCATTCATTCTAAGCTACACCATATAGATTTTGAACTACATCATACATGCTACCTCTGAATTTTACTTCAAGAGGGCAGTCTGCATACTTCAGCTACAACTTATAAAGTTTCATTTGTGTCATGTTTGTACACACTGTGTTCCTTATCTGAATGGAGAAAATTGTATATAACATTATGGTCATGTCTATTTGCATTATTTTTTTGAATCATGAAACAACAAGTATATCCATAAGGATATTAGACCAGTCAGGATGGGAATAATGGAAGGGCAAGTAATATGTAAAACTGATGTAACTTCAGAAATACTTCATTCTATCCTGTAAAAGATGCATGTTTACAAATGTTTACAAACGCTATGGTTTTTTAAATGCTCATGTCTAAAATATAGTTGCATACCAACAAATAAAGGGACAATCAGGAGCCTTAAATTTAGTCCTTTCAATATGAATTCGTTTAGGGGAAGTGTTTTCTTGAGAAAATAAACATGAACTTCAAAAGAAATTGTCTTTTGAAATTAGATGCTGTCACACAGTATCACACTTGAGAGACAAACAGTGTTTGATGACCAACACATCTGTTCTCTCATCACATAGCAAAATATCTAGAATCCCTGCAGCAAAGACATCATCATTTAATAATAGTAACAGTATGGCTCTCTGATTCTAGGGAAGCATCTTCTTTTTTAGGGAGAGTAACATACTGTATGAAGCCAAACACAAATACATGTAAGACTGTGTGCTCACATTCAAAGTATGTCCTGAATGAGTGACACAAAATATTCCAGAGAATTTACAAAGCACCAATAACTAGTGGTTTGTTGTTGTTGGGGGGGGGGGGTGTTGGTTGGTTTTTTTTGGTTGGTTGGTTGGTTGGGTTGGGTTTTTTTGAGAGAGAGAGTTTGAAATCCTCAACCCTTACATTTGGTCTCAGGCAGATAAAAAACCCCTGACAGCATTATACTGCTTGGAGGGAACTAACAATAAACCTTTTTAGACTAGTATCAGTGTCACTGATACTGTTAGAGTAATTTTACTGACTTGTGCAGTTGCAGCAGTACAACAGTTTAACTGTCTTGCAGGGATGTTGGAATAGGTGTATGCCTTAATGTTAAAAATCGTTGCCACATAAACATCTTCATGATTAGTAATGAAAAGCAAAATTCATTAATCACATCCCACAAAATTCTGGAGGGAAATCTCACTAAGAGGCTTAATTGTAACATTCAGAAAAGTATACAGATTTCAAGTTATGATAATTAAGAGGAGAAGGAGCATGACACCATCACTGATACTGCTTTTGTTATCTAACACAGGAAATTTCACAAGAAAGGTCACTCTACCAGTGGCTGATGGAATGAAAGGCTTCCAAAATTATACAGTGGGGTAAGCAGAACACTGAGTTACTAGAAGTTTATCTCAAAGAATACTGAAAATAACTGTTTGATGTACACTACATGTTTTAGATGTGTTAAAAAAGAACTTAAAAACAACAAAAAAAAGAGAATTATTTCTGGAAAAAAAAAACCAAACCCCCTCTTATCCAAAAAGAGATATTATCATCAAATAAATTTTTAAACACTAAACCAACACTTGAACTGGTCTAAAAACACAACCATTTTTTAATCATTTCTAAGAAACTGGGGTTTTATGCTGGTATAAGGACAGTCTTCTAACTTTTTGATATAAATGTATCTAAGTCGCATATGATGAAGATCCTGTCCCTACAATAAAAATCCAGGCTGTAACAGTGCAAAAAGTGTGACAGACTTGATAAATGACAGTCATCTTAATCAACAAGGCATTAAACAGATAGCATAAATATCACTCCCTTTACACAAACCCATTGACAAGCTCTGAGTTTTGGCCCTTGTGTATCATTTGTCTAGTTAGAATGTTGTCTGTTCACCTTAAAATTGATGGTTTAATTTATATAGAAATGATAGGTCCCTTACTGTTCTCACACTGAGTAGACCCTGAGAAATAATTAAGACAATGCAAAAGTGCCTCCAGGTTCATTACTGAGTTGTAGGTAACTAGTTTGGAGAGCATGCAATGTTTAGCTAAAGATTGTTTTCTGTCTGAGGAGTGTTAGGTTATATGAAAAAAGCTTTTCTGCACAAAGTAGCAGAGAGAGACAATGACTGGTGGAGGATCACAAATAATACCCTTCTGTATTATTTGTACATTATTTGTAATATACTGTATTACTGTATGTTACAAATATAATATATTTGTATTTACAAATATATTTACAAGAATAAAGAGCTACTTCCAGGACCATTACAGGAACCACTAGCCCATCAAAGGCCCATCTCCACAAGCCCAAAGGAGCATGGAGGCACAAAGGCAGGCAGGAACTCAAATTAAGGACTCAGAGGAAGGTACATCATGTTCAGACCCTTCTCCAGGCTGTCCCAGGATATTCTCCACCCTGCTGTCCAGGCCTGAAACCCACCAAGAAGATAAGCAGCTCTCCAGAACACTTAGATATTCACTGCCTGGTGTTACGGGACACATTATGGGATGTAGGGAAAGAGCATTTTGTGATCGCACAAGATTTGCTGTGGGATGTTTAGGGGAGGAACAACAGGTGGGGAAAGGGAAGGAAACAGATGATTTCAGGAGGAATAAGTGTAGGAAAACAGAGGGATAAGGTGGTAAAAAGGGCTGGTCATGTATAAACAGTTGGCTGGTCAGTATGCTCACGTGATCAAGCACTGCATGATCTTATGGACAGACCGATAAGCTTAGAGCTATGCTTACGTGAGTATAGTACTGAGTTTTCAGTCCTAATCTCAGGTTCAGGCATGAAAGGTACAGTTGCAAAATGTATACTGCTTTTTAGCATTTTCATAGGTTATAAACCCATTGATAGGACCTCTGTCTCAATTTGGAGTTAGTATCAACAACTGTGTAGGTTAGTAAGCTACTGTTTACCAGCTCCTAGTTAAGTTATGGTAACCATCTAGTAATTAACTATGGCACATCGTTAAGTCTGTGTTACAGCAAGACAAAACCTGCCAGATTAAACCACCAAAACAAGTCATACAAATGGCTACCAGTTAGTTTTTCCTGCAGGTGACTAGTTCTGACAGTTGGGTTTCAGTCAGCTGGAAGACAAATTTAGACACGTTAAAGGAGCTAAAAGTATCTTCAAGCTGCCTCTTATCTGCAAATTTCCGGACAAGAGCAATGTGTTAGCACAGCCACACTACGATGACCCTGATATGACACTGTAGTACAAATAACAGAGGGCTGGGCACGAACTACATTTTAACACATTATTGACCTTTCTTTCACTTCCCCACCCCACAGAAAGACCTTGTTGAATTAGCAAATGTTCTCAAAAGTTGTAGGTGTTTTGTGTTTACATATGCATAGAGTTCCCAGCAAGGCCTCTTATACATAAAGTATAAGTATTTTTAAGTATTTATACTAATACCAGGTATTAGCACTACTTTCTTACCTTTTAATTGTTAGTAAACAATACTAAAACAGACCAAAACCTAGTCATACACCAAGATGTGATGATTTATATATGTTACTGTACTGATTGGAGCTCAGTGAATTAATTTTTCTGTTAGACTTCCAAATCTAATTAACATGAACTATTCATCATCACGTTGAAACATTTCACTCTGTTTCTACACTTTATTTAGGTAACAGAAGAATTCATTAAATAGAACTTCAAGGAATTACTGTAGTGCAAGATAAGATAAAGGTAAAGATGAAGATGACAAGGTAAGGAACAAAAGGGAAAAAAAAAGAAAGCAAAAGAGAGATAAGAAAAAAATAATTCGGAATATTTTTATACAAAATTGGCAAAATAATAAAGGAATCTGCTTATAGAAATGTTATCAACAATGGGTTATTATTCTTTTTGCACATATAAAATATTTAGAGTAGACAATTGTGTTTGGCAGGTTTATTGTTTTATGTTGTTTGTTTGGTTTTTTTTTAAAGGATTAGCTCCAGATAAGTTGAAATCTAAAATTTGTATGGAAAGTGTTATCTACCTTTCAAAGAATGGCATGAACCTCTATGTTTAAAATCAAGAGGGTTTCTTAAATTTGGTGTTTGAGGGAAAAAACAGTAGAAAATGTGGTCTCCCATTCCGGTTTCCTAAAGGTATTTTATAGTTTAGATAGGATGTCATTTGCCAGTTGCCTTCAAAGATTTGTATTTTCAGTATTCACATCTATTTTGACTTGATATAACTGGAATAGTCATTTGGCCTGTAGCTCAATGGTATACATCTTCTAGTCTGCGGGGGTTTTGGAAGGGTTTGTTTGTTTATTTGTTTGTTTTGATTTGTTGTGGTGGCTTTTTTTAATAGAAACAGGTCTGATGAAATAATTAAAAACATATGTGAGGAAGGGGTATGGAATAGGGTTTTGCATATCCCAACTCAAAAAATCTTATTAGCTTGATCATCAGTTTTAACCTAAGTGAATCTGGGATTTTAAAGTTTATATGGAACTTGCTAAACAGAACAGAGTGAATAAATAAATAAAAAAAAAGTACAAAGTTTCTAATTATCTGTCTTGCTTAGAAAATTTTCTGATAGTTTTATCCCTTTCTGAAGCATTGTTTGGATACAGTGTAGAGATGAGAACAAGTTTTTTTCCAATAGACAGTATGGTTTACCTCCTTCTACTTCTCCACAGCTTTTCAATTTTACCCAGTATGCTCTACACTTTCCAGCATATCATATGCTCTTTAGCTGATTTACCATCCCAAATTTATGTGGTACAGACCCATCCTCAACTTAGTGCCTGAGAAAGCCATTCTGGTTATCTGCAAGTAAGTCTTCACATTATTTTAAACATTTGTATTAAAAAAAAAGCCATCTCAGGTGTGTCTAGTAGTCGTATGATCATTGACTGACCTGTTGTAGTATCAGCTCTTTGAATACCACGTATAGTATATGTCTGACCAACATATGTAGTTACTGCACAAAAACCACACAATGACTTTGCATCCATTGGGATTGGAAGAAGCTGTTGCGCAACTTTCAGCCTTTGCTGAAAACAAACCATAAGGAATCAGGTTGTAATAAGAAGTAGAAAGATAGTCCCACACTGACTGAAAGACAGAGAAGAAAGGGACCACCCCAACAGCTACGCTTCCTACAGCAAAGAACTGGAGGATGTTTTGTGGCAACAGCCCATCTCTCTAACTGAGGAACACTGGTGTCATCATGCCTAGGACCCCTGGAAACATTAGAGGAGTGAGTATAGCACCAAAATAAAAGGTAAATATTAGTTTTACCTATTCCAGGATAACACTTTTTTCTAGAGTATTAATCTTCTGTATTAAGTTGTACTGTTAATGTTAGTATTATTGTAACTGGACTCATGATAACTGTTAGAATTGTATTAGGTTTTTCAAATTTTAGCTGAGCTAAGAATAAATGGCATCCCTGTACAAGGTGTGTTAAATTTTTGCCTATGTAAAGATTATAAGTATACAACGGACAATGATTTTCACTGTGAGAAGGCAATAAAAGTAAATAATTCCATGAACATCATGTATTCCACCAGTGAGCACCATGGTCTAAAAGATCTAAACTAGAAAATGCAAACTGTCTGGAATCAAGATTAGTCAGACTCTGTAAAAGAGACTTCAAGAGTTTTCTTCCTCTGAGTTGATCCTGATCTTGTTTATTGTTCACTTCTTAGCAGATGTGGCAAATTCATTCTTTGGAGATAGACTGCTGCAGTCACAGCTATTACCCATTTCATGAAGTGTGTTTAAAGCAGGAGTTTGGGGTCTCTTTTTAATATTTTGATTTCCTAAAGAAATAGAGTTTATAACATCCCCTCATTTGTCTGTATGTCTTTGTGATCACTACCCTCACTAGCAAACTTTTCAACTCCATGAAATTTCAACCACATTTGAGAAAGCAGTGAAGATGTCAAAGACAATAAAGATGGTGTAAGTTTCCAAGTTGATAGAATTGTGCAAAATTTTACTACCTGCCCTAGTCATCATGGGGTTGTTTTGTTTTCTTTTGTTTTTTGTAAGGCTGACTTTGTAATCTATAGTAATAAGCTGTCATTTGTTTCTTACAATTTACAGATTTGAGCAGAGATGCCAAGTTGTCATCCTGCCCAGGACAGTGTCAAGGCTTCTCTAGTCCGTTTCTAATCTTTGACAACACTCTTGTTTAGAGTTCTTTATTTTTTTCTATTCATTTTTTTCCCCTTGATTCTTTGGTCATAATCGAAGATTTCTAAGAGGATTTAGTCTTATCGTTACAAAGCTATTCTGTGCCATCTGACATACAATGAACATCATTTTTCACTTTGCTTCTTGAGATGGGTCAGAATGAACAAAGTATTGCATTTTAAGACATGTGTAACAGCATTAACCAAAAGAATTGATCATACTGCTGGAATGTATGTTAAGAAAATGCTAAATGTGTACTTAAAAAGCAAAGATCCATATGGAATTGTTATTACTATTTCTGAAAAAAAGTTAACTCTGCAGATAAGTGACAGAAAACAGACCTTCAGGCTGGATTCTTTTCTGCTGCATAACACCCAGCCATCACAAAGATATTTAATTTTGAGGATGGGAGTATCTCAGTCTTGAAATACTTTCACTTGATCTTACATTGTTGAAGAAAATGAGAATTTTGAATGTTGCCATTGTTTTTAATGGGCACAGATGCGCACCAACTGCGAAGAAATCAATTAGCTAAGGTTTCTAGCTAAAGTAGAAGTGTCATCGTCCTAATTCTGCCACCCCAACAGCTGTCCACTTTGTATATATCAGAAGTAGAAAGAATAAGACTATGGAAGCTGACTGTTTATGAAATGTTGAGATATGCAAAACTCACTTATGTTTTATCCGCAGCTTGTCATGGAAAAGTTATTTTATATGCAGTATGATTTTTGGCATAAGCTCCAAACAAACAGAATAAAAACAAATAAGTACAAATAAATAAAAAAAAGAATACCAATAATATTTTGTAACTGGACACATGTATGATTATGTAATTGGGAATTCATCATGTTAGTGGTCATAAACCAGCCAGAAGTTAGCATTGCATGTCCTCCAAAGCATGAGTCAATAAAACATTATTCCACCTTCTCTTCATTATAGGCTCCATTCTGATCCCTTAGCTAGTGCTTTCTACTACGTTATTCAGGCAACCACCTGAAGATGTTCAATAACACTGTCTCTGTTTCAAAGGGGACAGTGATTTTAGAGTTAACCCTAACCTTGCTGTTCCATATCTGAGAAAAAAAAATCTTTAATTTTTGAAGCAAGCATATAAAAATAATATCACTGAGTTGATTTAGAATCAGTTACATCAGCTGCTTTCATTTTTCTTATCTGCCTGTACTGTCTCATCTTTGCTTTGTATATTTTGTTTAAAGTATACTTTCATTAAGTTCATTGCAAAATCTCAGGATTATTGACTGATTTATGGTGAATTAATACGAAAAAGAAAGCCAGTCTCAGTACTGGTAGAGTATCAAACGGTATGTGCAATTTTGTTATCACTTTAGGTTTTGACTTGAGCGTATTCATTTACAGCCATTTTTCTACTTGATATTCCTTCTATTTTCAGGGCTGACAGCCTGTCACAGAATTTGTCCTCTCACTCTGTCTCCTAATTAGATTAGTTAAATCTCTCTGAAAAACTGGCAATATGCCACACCCTGTGATTTTAACATAAATTCACTGTTGAGTATCCTGCTTTACCTTCAGCCCCACTGATCTGTGCATCTCATCTCTTCATTGGGCCATCACTGGGCGTATCTACTGAAATTTCTTTAAGACTCTCCGTCATACCAATGTCATTCTTACTGGCCATTGATCTGAAAACCACTGAACAATTTGATGCCTGAGTGCTTCTCTAAATGTGAAATCTTTGACTGCTGGTATAATTAACTTTCTATAAGCCTCTTTGAACAGATCTGCTTTTCTGGAAGTATCTGTGTTTAAAAAAAAAAGGTGCCAAATCTTAAGGGGTGACCCTTCCATGACCACCAAAAGTAGATACTTATCACTCTACAATCTTAGATTTTCATTGTCTTTTGTAAAATGTGGGTCACATTTCTTTAGCAGTGTGGTATTACTTGAAATATTGCCGTATTACTTGTAGGAAGACCCACAAATCTAACCTTTCAGGGAACGTAAGCTACCAGATTTGTTGTTCCATGGTCATTTAATGTGAGGTTTATTATGAGCTGTATTAGAAACACTACTGTATAGGGTTTACGTGGCAAGGTTGGTGGAGAGTGCAGTGGGTGAGGGGCCGTAGGGGTCACCTCTTTGGGAAGAGGCTGGGGCTGTTCCATGCTGGACACAGTTTGTTCCAGCTTGCTCCAGCAGACCCACCACAGGGCAAGGCTGAGCCCCTCAGCCAAGGTGGTGGCACCTTGAGGAAAGCATATTGAAGAAAGGACCAAAAATGCCATGCAGACAGAGTAGGAGGGAAAACAGCCCTGTGAGCATCAAGGTGAGAGAAGAAGGAGGGCGAGGAGGTGCTCCAGGCACCAGAGTAGAGTTTCCCCTGAAGCCCATAGAAAGAAACTGCTCGGAGTGGGGAGAGGATTTGTCAGTGGCAGAGTGAAGTTGAGCCTGGGGGAGGGGAAAAGAAAGAAGTTTTTTTAAGGTTTGTTTTTCTTTGTTTCTCACTACCCAAAGCTCCCCTAATTAAGAATAAATTAAATTAACTTCACCAAGCTGAATGTTAAGAGATCTCTCTACCTTTATCTGGACCCATGAGCTTTCTTATCCTATTTTCCACCCTTGTCCTGCTGAAGAGAGGGAGGGAGGGGGTGGCTGGGTGGGAAGTTTGGCCCTTAGCCAAGGTTAAAGCTCCACAACTGCTTTTTGCTAGCTGTATAAATATTTGAGTCAATTACTACCAGCATTAAAGAGCAGAGCCCTGATATTTCATCTATCTCCACTGGATATTTCTAGATAGCTACAATGTAGAAGTCTTCATCCGAGTAGGTAATCCTAGGTGTCTTCAAAATCCATAAAGAAAAATGGCCATATTAGGATGTGCTTTCTCTGATTTATGATATTCATCCACTTTATGGTAGCATAAAGCACATCATCCTTTCCATTGATTAGATGGAAAGTGAGTTTGTAAGCTGTGATTCAGATGATAGAGATACTATTGGACCCTACTTCCCTCAGAATTTGCTTCTTTTTCATCCAATTTCTTACTCAAGTTAGTCTGGTTTGCCATAACTTATTTTTAAGCAACATAAAGTAATACTGAATTTTCACAAAGTTCTCCAGATATGAACTCCAGCAGAGACTTGCACTTCTGGTTTACTACTATTTGAATTTTCTCTACCGTGAGATACCACAGAAGGCTGCTAGATTAGATAAGTCTGAAATACGTATGAAGCTGAAAATGCTGACTTATTCTCCATTTGTGGAGGGCAGATCATGTAAGTATTACTGGTGGTTTATGTATGCCATGTATCAAAGCAGGTCTAGGGTAAAAGGAGGTTAGTGTTTAAACACATTAGATAACATATAATGTGACAAACAGTTCTTTTGACAGCAGTGCTGATCTATGCAGGCTTGACTCATTGCATTATCTCATTAGTTCTACTGGTTGTTATAGGGATATTATACAGGGGCGAAAAAATCAACAGACAAATAATTTTTAATTTTGAGGAGATTTAAGATACAGCTCCACAGTCAACTAAACCCTTATGACAGAGGAGGTCATGTTAGGCTAGAACAACTATTGAGTAGGATGGGATGCATAATATAACATAATCCCCCAGAGAAATGCGAGACAAAGTCACATCAGACACGTGTCCAAGCAGGAGTGCTGATCTGCAGACCCATGAACACCATGAGAGGTGGCTGAAGACAAATGTGGCATCAAATTCACTGTATGTCTGTTATCCTGTAGTTTCTTGAAAGGGCTCTGTCCTGGTTTTCCAGACAGAGCTGTAATTAGATGTGCTGTCACACAGGACTCAAGCCTACCCCTCACAGATGTTCCCCTGAATTGTCTTCCCTAAGACCTTTTTTGCCAGTGCAATAAATCTGCCCATCCTCTGCTTAGACAACAGCATTGCTATCTCGTAGTACTAAGAAGGTTTCTTTCAGGTGCTGGAATTTCACTCCTAGACATAAACGGTAAAGATATTATGGCTACCACTTCTTTATGGCAGCTGGCGCTCTACCATCTAAAATACTGGACTGGACCTCAGGAAATTCTTCTTCAACCACTCTTTTTCAGAATGGAAATGATATTTAGGATCTCATTTTTCAGATATAGTTTTTCGGGAGCATAAGGTAATTCCGTTTGCAACCAACCTTTTGACAGGTTACTTAACTGAATATAAAAAATATACTGAACCAAACAAAATTATAGAATATGTTGATCTCCCTTCCTCAAGTCCTTCAAAAATCTGCTTCTGCCTCCAAAGTAATTCAGGTTTCTCTGCACTATCAAAAAACTTTCTCCTACAGCACATGGAAATACTTTTATTATTGATCTTTTTTCACATTAAGTTATTATGAATGTGAAAATTAGAAGTATCAGTTCTACCTTCCATATGTGTGCCTTTAAAATATTTTCTTCATTTATCTCAAGGTCAAAGACTGGAATCAACACTTCAGTTATGTCATTCTCTGGAAAGTTTTCCAACTCCTATAACTTTTCAGAAAAGTTGAAGCAAGCTTTTTTCCCACTAGCTTCAGTCAACTCAGTGTCCCAAAGCATTACAGATGACATTGTCACTCTTCTTGAAGCCTTGTACTACAGTTGTATGAACAAACACAGATATGCTGACTGCTCAGCAGTCAGTTCATGTCACAGTTCTTGTCACAATTTCCTAATGGATGTTGCATATCTTGAATTATGATTCATGATTCTCATATGGTTAAAAGACTCCCATACTATCTCCATGCCGATTCCACACTGTGGAAGAAACTGAAGGAGAAAAAGAATGGGTTTTTTTAATACTATTTGAATTACTCAAGCTAATTAATCTATTTCTATGTGTCACTTAAAACATAAACCAGACTGAGAACACAATGTTCATAAGCCTCTTATGTGGTCATGACCAACACTGGTTTTGCATGAAATAAACATAAAACATTTGTTTTTCCCTATTTTAAGGAAAATTTCATCTCAATTGTGTGAAGGGGGGAAAAAAAAAAAAGGCAAAAAAAGCTTTCCAAAAGAAAGATTTGGTAGAGAAAAACAATTCCTGAAATAAGAAGTAGGCCAGGGTTAAAGGTTTGAAGTCACAAGTTTGATTCAGCATATTATAACAATGAAGGCTAAAGATGATATAAGTTTATAAACTTGCTTCTAAAATTCCAAAAGATGATCGTACCTTGTGGCTGAAGGCTTAGTCTATACAACAAAAACAATTATATATGCATATATCCTTGGCAGCATAACAAACTCAAATTACATAAAATTCAGATCAAAAGATAGCCTCAATGAAATTTAGCTCTGTACCTAAAATTATTTGTGTTCAATTATTAGTATTTCTCTACAGACAATGGCTGAAATGATCAGAAATTTTAAAAGTGCACTAGATAGACGTATTTAAGAACTATCACTGTGATTAAATAATTACTGATAATTAAATTGGAAACCCCCCAACATCAAAGTTTACTGAATTCAAATCACTTAAAATGTTATCAGTTCAGATGAGTCTTCTTGAGCTGTACTTTTTGCAGTACAATTCACATGTTTTCATTTAGCAGTATAATTATTACTGGTGATTAAACCTGCTTGCTTTAGAAAACTGTGAGATTGTGATGACTGGAGGGTATATCTTTACTGTTTTGTGTTAATTGAATGTAATGAAGCTGACAGAAACAGTAATCATGAAGGAGGGAAAAAAAGAAATAAAAAGTCAGTTTATATTATATTTATATTATTACATCAATAATATTAGGAGTTGGAATGGAAGTATTTATAGCTGATATACTCTTGGGTTACAATTGCTGGCTATGCTTTTGTCAGAAGATAACAGCAGCATGTGAAATTCTACATTAATTTGAAAAAGGTGGTACAAAATTGTAAAATCAGGAACAGAGTAAATAATGTATTATCTAGAATTTCTCTGGTCTGTTTTGCCACAGTAAACTTCAGGAGTCACGTCTGTCCTCTCATATTTCAAGAACTCCTTTCCTGCTTTGGACATGAAATAAAAATATATATGCCTGCAGAATTAATTCCAGTTTTCATAGATCTCTGTGTCCTTGTGATGTATGACTGAGCTGTGATACTCCTCCTTACTGATATATCCAGTACTAGAAAACACATAGTTAGGCAAACTCCTTTTTATATATAGTGAAATTCTCAGACAAAGATAAAATGAGTATTTTCATTACCACACCCACATCGTGCAACCCACTTTGTATAGTTCCAAGGCACTATCGAAATAAAAAACAGGTTATGATTTAAAACTGGTTAGGATTGCAGCTTAGTGAACTCCATTAGAAAGCTAATTAGCTGACTCATATCCTTAATGTACAATTTCTCTGCTATGCTGTATTTCTAAAAATTATATGTTATGGTGACTACTGGTGCTTCCTCAAGAAGCTGAGGAAAGTAAGCCACTATTCCATGCCACTATTAGTACTTTTGGTAGTGAAAACTAAAATGTATTTGGAAAAAAAGTTATTATTTATCCATATTTCAGTAGTGGATAAGGGTTGCATGTGTATGTAGTAAGTAGCAGTACATGAGCTGAGTTATTGTTCTACATATAGAAGACAGAAAACAGATGAGAAAACGAATACTATATAAATCCAAATAATTGGAACCCACAACTGGTGTGTTTCTTACCAAAGCATAGTTCCTGCCTTTTGGTTCTTTCTTTTGTGGAAAGTACAGTCATTCAAATGAGCAAGATCAAAGCTAGTAGCGGGGCTACACTGCTATGTTTAAATGCAGTCTAATGATTTGAGATTGAGCAATGAGGATGAGAAATGGACTCACAGAGAGTTTTCTTTTAAGAAATTAAAGTGCTAAAACTTACTCTCAGATGAGAAGTTTTAAAAAACGTAAAGATACAAACCCAGAATGACATACCTTCTAATCACAACCTTATTTCTAAAGAAAACAGGTTAAATCAGCAGCAATTATTACAATGCTAATGTAATGGTGGTTTTTAATTATGCAGACATCTTTAAAATTGTTTTCTAAACATAAAGATTACTATTGTTATTTGTATAAGAAAAAGCTAGGAATTCTAGCAGAACTCCTCCCTGGAATTATTCCTGACCACAAGAAGAATGTTCTACAAGAAAGACATGGATTAATGGTCCTAAATTTTTAAAGCTGTATAGTGCTCAGCAAGTTGCAATTACAGCAGAAAATAATATTTTAATTGTTGGGAAAGAATGCCCTGTCTTTTGGTCAATACTACATTTGATAAGGAAATACGAAAGTGCCTTGTCATCCCTCTTGTTCAGTAACAGATGTTTTATATCATATTGCCACAATTTCAGTTTTGCATAGGCCTTTCACAGTTGTACTCTGTTGGAGATGCTGTGTAAAAGACTCCAACACCTCTAAGTCCCTTTTACTACTTATCCCATTTCGTAAGTCACATAGTTCACACTGAACTCACGTCACATTGGGATACGAGGGTATCACGGTGCAGATGTAGTCTTTTAATATCTTGAATTTTACTTCTCCCTTCTTCCCCACCCTAACCTGTGTATACTAACACTTTCTCTCTACTGACATAAGCTGAAGTTTCAAAGGGAAACAAGTTTAGAAGACTAAACCACACGATAAGACAAAGCCAGGAACTCCTTGCAGTCTTTCTTCTGTCTCCTTATATGTAATGTCTGCAGACTCGCTAGGTATGTAGGGCAGGTGTTCTTGTATTCACGACCAAACTTCACTGCCAGCTCAAAAGTTTTGTCTTTAACCTTTGTCTGGGCTTGAGTGGTCTGGTCTCAGGATTCATGATTTTGCAGACAGTGATGGAAATATTTAGACAGCTGGCTGCATCACAGCTGTGCCTGAATGTAAGCTAGATATCTAAATGGGCCCTGTGCATAAGCAAAGTAGACACTCAGACATTTAAATCAGATGACTTCTAGATACAGACATTATATGAACCTTAAGTTTGTTTTAAAGAGGAATGAGACAGAAGATGCTGAGCAAGACAGTTAACAGTCCTACTTGCAGTTATGAACGTCTCGCTTTGAGTAGCCACATTCCACTGAAAATTCACCATCTATTCACTGAAGTTTGTAATAAAGGTATTGTTAGGAGAACAGAAGCACCAAGAAAGTAAATTAATGAACTGCCAGGTTAGACATCCTTCATTTTCACACCAGAACTGAAGTACTTAGGAATTACTTTTAAAACTTCATAATCAAATGACTCTTTCAACACGGAAGATCCATTATCCGGTAAATATTAGAGGGCTTTTTGTTCTCTACGTGGGTAACCTAATAAGCCTATAAATACTAGAATGAAAGAAGAAACAGAGGTCAAACTACAACCTGAATGTTAAATTGCATGTGTTCCTGAGACAATGAATCCGAGTTTCCAAAGAGTTTTCACTGGAGGAGTTGGTAGAGATATATACCTATAGGAGTTTCTTCATGTCCTCATGGCAGTCCTAAAGCAGAAAATAATATTTTTGGTTCATCCATGTCGTCAAAGAAAATAAGTCAAATGAAAAATTAGACTGAATTAACCCAACACTAAAAAAGGAACCTAAAAAGAAACTAAAAAAGCCTCAAGTACACCCCTTCCTCCAAAAAAACCCCAGAACAAAATAAAATAAAATCCTCCTCTCTGCTCTTTTGAGTAATGTTTTAAGAAATTTATTTCAGTTCAGGAATAATTCAAAATGTTTGCAAGTGCACTGATTTTGAAAATAAATATTTGCCAAATAAGTGAGGCAACAAGTTGTTTTTAATCTGAATGTAACAGCGACTGCCTTCAAGACAGAAGTCAGGATGAATTGCAGGAGTTCTATAGTCCAAACCTGGCTCTTGTCCATACAAGTAGATGACATTTCTTGAAGTCATTCAAGATATAAAATAGTAGAATGTGACAGCTGATGTTGAGATCCATCGATTAATATATTGGGACACAGCTAGAGCTTTGAGACTTTGTTTTCCATCAGTTTGTGATGGTGTAAAATAACTAGCACTTATATTGCTCACATCTATTTAACTGCAAAAATACCCAAACTTATCCCAAAGAGAGGAAACTCCTCAAAGATTTTAAACTCTTAAGCAATACCTCAAAATTATAGCCCCTATGAGAACTAATGAGAAATTTTGCTTAGGTAAAGGAAGTTCTAGGATCAGATATCATACCATTCTAAGTATCGAATAGATAGTATAGAATTGACTTGTACTGTAAAAAGGTAAAGATGATAGAATTTGCTCCATCAAATTAATAAACTCATCTCTATTCCTAGCTGCTGTTAATACAAAAGCACTTTTTCTTTGTGGGAAAAAATGAATGGTAATTATTTCAAAGTTTACATGTTGATGAAGATCTACTGATGAATAGGATGCCATTTATGTGTGATCAGTTTGTTGCCCATTTCACATGGCTAAATTTTTGTTTGTTTATTTGTTTGTTTTTTAAAATACAGCCAGAGTTTCAGGTGACAGATTGCAAGCTTGAGAATATTGTAAATATTCAGTCATATGACTGACAAGGGATGTATTAAAAAGGGTGTTATTAACTGTAGGAAATGCCAGCTGCGGTAGAAGAAACAACCACTCAAACTGGATGATCTTCTGACGTGATGATTTCCAGCACAGCTTTGTGCCATATGGAAAGTGTTCTCCAAAGACCCGGAGCTGAATGCAGGCTTAGCAGAATGCATGTCCTAAAGAAACTGAAGAGTGGAGTACAGACTTTGTTGCAGCAAGAGAACAATGTTTTTCCCTGTCCCTTAAGTTTCATAATGTACTATGTCTAGGGGTCCTAAATTAATTTATGAGTCTAGCTAGGATGTTGCGGAGATGTAAGTGTAGTTAGAGAGAACTATTTTTTCTGGGTATAGAAATTTTTGGTATAGAATTTGGTTGCCCAGTAAATGTTATTGATTCCCAGATGCATTAATTAAAAATGTAGTTATAATACATCTTTTGTATCTCATCTGGTGTGATATAACTGACACAAAACCATAATATTGCATTACTGTACTGTTAAGTAGCTTTGTTTCATACTTTTAGGAATAAAATTGTGTCGTAAGACTACTTTACTAATGTGATTTACAAGGAGATTGGGACAAGAAAAAATAAAGATGATTTTACTAACAAAGAGAAAGGAGCAACTTGGGAAGGGGAAAACTAACACTGTGTCATTCTATTAGTTCTATCAAAACAAAAAAGAAAAAATTCTGAAAGATTAATAGTGTCTGGAAAACTCAAAAAGCATTTCTCAAGCACAAAAACAGCAATGTACAACTTCAGAACGTTCTTTGCTTTAGAAAATAAACAGAAAATTACTTCTCCTTCTTATGATTAACTACAGAAAACAGAATCTATTTTTGTATGGATGAAAAATTCATAACGCATTTTTCCTGCAGTGAGTGAAACTGAATTCAAACGTCATTACAACACCCACCATCAATACACATCAGTCATATAAGTCTTAGATATAAGAATCCCAAGAAATATGATTTCTTGAAGTAAGATGGTGGTGATGTGTACAACTTTGCTTTTATATCACCTGATACACACTGGGCTGTATCTTGCAATGGCAAGTAATAAATGTGGCAGTCCTTGAGAAAAAATGCAATGTTTCAATCTCAAGATGTCTGTCAGCCGATGAGCAATACAAATCCGTGGGCCTCGTGTTTATTAGCCTGCTAACCCTTTGTCATGGCGTTGGTCGTGACCTTTCTCTTAAGGCTGGTAAAATTATAACACATTAGGCCACATTCTCCTCAAATGTCACAAACACTTTTTTCTTGTTTTTATTTATTTCCAATACACTTTTTAGAGCTGCATACAGCATTGGAATAAAGCAGAAACTTTTCATTTTTGGCCAGTGGAAATTTAAAGTAAAATACATGTGCATTAGGCTGTAAGTAAAAGTGTATAAATATCTTCGCCTTGATTAACCCCTTTTACAGAGGGTTGTAATAAACTGGAATTCAGAATAATGCATAGAATTTACATTTCTTTTTTTAATTAGGAGCAAATAATTATGAAATTCAAATTTGCTCCACAGGAAATTTAAACCACTACAATTAACAAACTTTAAAGCAAAGTCCAGGATAGGAGAAAAAGTAAAAAATAGACCAGTAACAACTTGAAATAAAAATATACTGATAAAAGGAGTTAAATGATTTTTTATTATTTCAGGTTTAAATTGTAATTCTAGTCATCTCAATAGTCAGATACAGTGTTCCTTCTGCTGCTGCTGCCAGCAGTAATAAGTGACCAGGGGTTGTCTCTCCATGGAAGTAAAACATCCAGACTTCCAGCTTGTGTATGTCTATTATTATTCTGAAAGTTGCCTGAAACGGAAAGAGAAGTCTGTGAAAAGCAAAGAAAATAATAGATTTTTCCAACTTTGTATTTATATAAACACTAGGGTGGTTTGACTGGGTTCTATTGAGACCATATTTTCTGAAGTATAATGGATGTAGGTGTATTTTTTTCAGAGATATGGGCCTCAAAATGTGTTTCAGGAGGTATATATTAGTTCATGTTTGTTCTGCACTGGAGGAGGTGCCAGGTTCTTTCTGGATCTCAGAAAAAAATGTACAAGAGCAAATAGCACAGTAAAATGGCTTTAACAATAAGACAGGAATAAGAAGAAAAATATAGATAACAAATAAATTTTACCTCCCTGCAGATACTGGGAACTTGTTCTCGTGCAGCATCACATGGGCCCCAGATTAATCCTTCCATAGCACACTGTGCATATCCCATCTGTGGAGAGGCTCACCCTCACCCCTATACCATGGCTCTTTAAATCTGATGTAACAAACAAAATTATACATCTTGTTTTGACAGGTAGGAATGTTATCTCTTCCATAATGCCCCATACAGAGCACATCTAGCTACAAGTATCTAGGAACTGTACCCAGGAACAGCAGTTATTCAGGGTATTCCAACATATTTCCTTACATTGTTATATATAGGGGGTTGCACTGTGGTCACTCAATATTGTGCAGACTTTTCAAGCCCTAAGTGCAAGCCCAAACAGAGTAGACATGGCTTGCTCAAGATCACTAACTCCTCCAATTCAATATCTTCAAGACTTTCAATACAATCTTGTTGCTCACATTGACAGTTTTGTAATGAGATCAGTACTAGTAGGCTGATACTCAAAGTGTTAACTCCTCTTGGTCAGGCTGTCTGTAACAGACCCTCTCCATGATATGCAGAATACAGCTTGACAGGATACTAACAACAGACATATCCTCATTTTCATTTTGGAGTCAGTGAGTGAGGTCCCAAATAGAAAGTTCTTTCTCCATTCATTCCTTGCTTGTCCTTCATGAGCATCCTATACCCCTGGGCTATACTGTGTCGACGGTGAGCTCTAATCCTATGCACTATCCCACCATTCTCCAGGATTGTTAAATTGTCAGCCACAGTTACACTAGAGGTGCCCATATTTATTTTCTGCTGCATAGAGAATCAGTGTTTCTACCACACACACACACAAAAAAAAGAAAAAAAAAAAAAATCCACTCAACACCCACCACCACCATCACCACCCCACCAAAACTTGCTGTATTCCATTACTTAAAAGAATGCTACTTTCATTATATTATGGTTACCAATGCTTACGGGAAAATCCAGTGACCCTGTCAGCAAAGAGATAGGGCACCACGGTGAAAAAAAATCAGTCTATTTGTTACTCTTTAAGAAAGACTCTGCAAAGATCCTTTGCATATTCCTATGAAATAAATTTTGAGAGGCAAAGGTGGAATACATTGGGTTTCATGGATCTAACACTTAGTGCATTTGTACACTTTCTTGTATGACAAACTGCAGCATTGCTTGTAGCTGGAAGGAAAGCATCCATTCTGATTTGGACACAAGATGAATCTACATACAATCTTCTAATCTGAAGGGGTGACTCTTAGCCTGCATTTCCAGGCATACCATGACTTAGAATAAATACAAAAAATCAGTATTTTCAACATTCCTTTGCAAACAAAACAACACTTGCTTGCAATATTCTAAACATCATACAAATTTCTCTTTTTTATTGCAAATTATTTTAAACATACTCAGCATCAAAATTAATTTACTTAAGTATTTGGAGATCTAGTATTTTATTGTTTAATCATCAGCATTCCTATTGTAATAAAATAGTTACACAAATGTGGAATAGTAAATAGTTAATAATTTTTCAGATAAAATTTGCAAACATTTCAATGAAAGAAAAAAACCGCAGGTTTTTCCATATAATAAATTCCAATGGGTGAATGATTTGCTTGAAACAAATAGAAAAAATGTATGCAGATCCACAAAATAGAAATCAGCATTTTGGTATTGCTGATGTCTAAAATAAAAATTAAACTAAACTAACAGTATTTTATATCTATTTCTGCAGCTATTTATGTCATCAAAAGCAAGGCTGTAACAATTATTTTGTATGTCCCCTACAAATTTGTACATATTTTTCATGTAATAATGCACAGGAAAATAACACATTGGCACATGAAATGAGGTCAAGTCAGTTGGCAGAATTCGGTAACAGGGTATAATTACTTGAATTTAAATCATACATGAACATGGTATTTCTGGATCAGATGTCTTTTGTTATTGGACACATTCCATATCTAGAGAATCTGCAACCGAAAAAAAAAAATACAGTTCTTTGCTCAAAATAAACAGCATTTATTAACTGTTCAAAGTATTTCAGAAGATACTCTTTCGTTTTCATTTTTGACCTTTCAGCACCATGTCTAAAAATCAGGTTTCTGACTAGTTTAATCTCTGTTAAATTTTTCCCTGTTATCCTGACAGCCAAATACTGAAGTGTGTATTTTGGAAAGGTTTGTGTTTCAGTCATGTTTACTGGCACTTAAAGTGAAATAAGTGCAAACAAGGAAGTTCCCTGCATGCAGGGGATCTGGAAGACATTAAAATTAACAAATATTTTATGAACACTTTTTTATCAAATATCTATTTTTTATGCCTGATGATGTGGTGTCACGCCTGATATCGATATGATTTAAGTTTAGTAAGTATGTATTTCTGATTTCAGTGTATATGCCTGATGACCCATTGATAGGGCAATGGAATGCAGACTCAACTAAAGATCCGTCATTCATTTCAGACACTTGACCCTATCAGCCCACCTAATGTTTCTACATATCAGTTTCCACCTGTAAAAGACAAATAATATCACAACTTTAGTTTTTAGGTCATTGAGTACATTCATATTAAAATAGCTGATAATGTGCTTTTCTTATATATACATCATATATATATATACAGCAACATCAGAAATTTAAACATAATATGTCATATATTTGAAATCAAAGAAGTTCTTAAGATTTATGGGTGTTGGAGGGCTAGTGACATTTTATTTTTTTTTAGAAGGGGTGCAGTAAAGCTTCTGACAGTAATGAATGATGTTGAAAGAGGTGTAATGTCAGTTCTAGATGAGAAGCTGCAATATGTTGTGAAGAAACCTTCCAAGCAGGACATCACGGCTGAACTTAAGTGCTCTTTGAATGCCCACCTGAATGAAAGTCCATTAAAAGAAACAGTTTTTAAAAGAGCCTACAAATATTCACCACAGTTACCTCAAAATCTATTTGTGGATGAAAAAGAGCACATCATTTATATAGAGCTAAGAATCTATTGACAGTGTAATTAATATTTTAGCAGCATAATCAAAATGTGACAATTATTATTAATCCTGTTACAACAGCATTATCACTTATAGTCCTAATTAATATCAAGAAGTCACATTAATAATACCTTCATATTATTATAAATGTTAATATCAATTGCCTTTGTCTTCTGTTGTGCACTAAAGCCAGATCAGGCCAAGGCAAGCTCGGGGAAGCCCTGAGTGCCTGCACTGCGAGGTCAATGCAAAGCTCAGGGGTTTTTCCTAGCAATGGCAGAAATCGCATTTGCTTGTCTATAACAAAATCTATGTGGACCTAGTTTTTATACCAGTCCTTGCAAGCTTGTTTATTTCCTCATGTGTCTAGGCAGTCACCTATCCAATTTTAATGTCCAGATGACTTTTTTTTGCAGATATATTCAGCTTTGTTTGAGCAGAATTTGCATCTGATGCTTTTATATATTAATATTAAAGTCAAGCCTAGAAGAAAAAAAATTTGAGAGAAATCTAATTAATCTGAAAGGAAAGAAAATCAAGAGGAAGCTGAAGGACAGTAAAATTTAAACAATGCAAAGGAATACAAATAATTTTGCTCTGTAGACAATGAATGTTGACAGTACATGTAGTCTGCTTTCCCTTGTGCAAGTAAATAATATCATATTCCTGTACAAGAAACTCTCTGCTAGACATTTTGTGACACAAACAATAATGAAAAAAGGGGCTAATAATATCTGAGGAAAATTTTGACTCACGGAGACATGCTCTCTAACTCTTGGGAGTTTTGCAAATTGCAACTCCCAACTTGCAAAGAATTATTATTAAACACTAAAGAATTGATCCTGGGAAAAAAGTGTATTTTCACAGTAAAAGCTTTCTCTTTTTTTAATAGTGTTCTCTTCCATTTCCACCAATTGTAATTTCAAGGTAATTTTTTGTGGACACAAAAATGGTATTTAAGGCACCTGTTGATGTTATTACAGGTGAGTGGTAAGCAACTGAGCTGCACTGGCAGGTTTAGCCCTGTATCAGTCCTGTTTTAGAATATGAAGTTGAACCCACCTTCACGCATGCTGTGAAAATATATTGTCCAGGAACTGACTCATCTGTTTTCTAAGACAGGTCTCTCTCTCTCTATGTGTTCTTGTTGAACTTGTTCTACAGTTTATGACCAGCTGAGTAACAGCTGGACAAAGACACGAACGTGTTTCCCAGCATGTGAGTGAGGGCTGTAACAAACAGCTATAGAATCGGTGCATTTCATAGGCTCTCTCCAGTGTACTGAAAATTTAATTAAAAATTGGAGCAGATCCAAGGCCACGGCACCAGAGTATTTTGCACTGCAAATTTAAAAGGACACTTTACTGGTTTACGGGAAACCTTAATTCATTAAAAATTGAAAATTAAATAAGAGGGGTTATTCTTTGGTCTATGTTCAGAGTAGACAAACTTACAAATTTCTATGTAAAATAGTGTCTGAGGTTGGTTAGATGGGCTCATGCATTGCCAGTTGCTTTTTCACATTTAGGAACTATCCGTTGAAAGTATTCATTCCTAATTAATAAATAGTAGTTAGAATATTTATTTATGGCAAAAAACTCAGTATCAGAAGATCAACTAGTGCTGCGAAAGAACTTACCTCTCCATACCCAGATCACCATATCATTCATACTGTGTAACTGTTAGTTTATTCCCAAACAACATTTTTAAGTTAAAGAACAGGTTTCCAGTGGGGAAAAAACAACCTTCTGTATGGTTCTTATGACAGAGACTGTTTCATGCTCACACTCTTTCAATCTACGCAATCCTTCAGTGCCCTTCTAGTAATCCTGGCGCCCTTATACAACACTGTCATATAAGCTATGCCCATAGTTTTCTCCTATAGAAACAACACTAGGATTTGCTCAGTACTATTATTTCTGACATTTTATAGTGAAAGAAACATAAAACATTATAATCACACCTTAGAGCTATAGCGCACCACGTGGGGCTTGGACTGGGATCCAGTGTCAAAGGATTTGTAACACGGATGTGGCCTGTCCCCTCCAGAAGAAGCTACTGCCTCTTGGCTTGCAGATGAAGAAATAGACACTAGAGATTATGCACCTGGCAGTGTATCTGCAATGATGGAAAAAAACCCCACCCCAAAATCAAAGAAGCAGGGCCAATTAGTAGACAGTCAATTGAGGAAGGAAGTACAGGCATCCTTAAATGCAAAAACTATTGGTGACACTGATTTCAGTATCTGAAATGGTTAAATATTTGCATAAATATTTACAGAACAAGCCCCTAAATGGTCAAAGCCATTTTAGGGATAAAGAATGTTGGAGATTCTTTGATGGGTGTTCTCCTGTGTATGTTTAGTATGATTCCTATGTGATGTGACTGCCACTGTTAGTAAATCTAATCCTTCCTTTCTTCCAGAAATTACACCAAAGAGTTTCAGGTCCTCCTAAACTGGTTTGAAAATGCTTTGTTATTAATTTATTATATGATGCTTTCTTCCTCACTTTTAAAGGTCTTACTGATTTGAATTAAAATGTCCCCAGGCTCAGCTTGGCAAATGTTACTCTTTTTTTCTCTTTTTCCATTTTTGGTGTTTTTATTTTTTGGCAGCATGTTTGTTTCCACTGTTTTTTTCTAAGGTTTCGCAGTTCCATATATAATCCATTTCTATTAATGATGGTGAAATGCTAACTGCAATGAAAGGACTGCTCAGTTTTTAAAGATTATGAGGTCCCAGTCATTAAAATGACATCTGAACATTTTAAATCTAAAATGAGTTTTAATGGACTTGGAGTTTGTCTGTTTTTTACCTTTTGCTCCTTCAGGCAAAATATCCTCTCCTATTTTAACATGTTAGAAAAGACCAGGAAAATGCTGGATGTTGCAAATTTCTGTGTTGTACTTTTCCCAGTGACAGGATGTTAAAATACAAGAAGCCATTATTTACTTTCTCATATTTCTTATCTTTTTTAATCTACAAGGTGCAAAACAAAAATATAAAGATACTACATGTTTCTAAACTTTTTTACATTCTGCTTCTTTTTATTTTCCTTTAACACTTTGTTTTATTAAGATGTAGCATTTTTTTTGTATGAAACCATTTCCTTGGTAAATGAAACCATTATGTTTTTATAGTCAACCTCAGGGTCTGGGTTTTTTTGGTTTGCTTATTTTTACATTACACAAACAAACATGAGAATATTGATTTCCGTATTTATGTTTTATACTTCACTAAGATTGTTTGGGAAGTTCACAGAATCAGAGCTTCTTAATGGATGAAAATGCTATTACTTTTGTAGTTACACTTCTCTGCACTATGCCATTTGTTTGAGATTATCAGCAGCTTATAACTGTTGCCCTTGAATTTGTTAGGAAGATATAAAGTGACTTGGACCATATATTGAAGACTGTACTCCATCACTACCTCTGCTGTATCTGTTCTGTTGGTAGAGAGATTAATTTTCCAGTACTGTGACTCTACGAGCTTTAACAATTATTAAACTGATTTTTAAAAGACAACCACTCATGTAATACAGAACTACAGCTACATCACAGAAATTTTTTAGAGCACAGAAGCAGGGCTTGAATTTGTGTGTTTGATCGCCAGAAACCTAAAATAGACTTTTTGTCTTAATTACAATCATTCATGTATGTTAATACTTTTATGTTAGTGATAGTCCATAAATCAGACTACCCAATGCAATATATGCTTATTCTTTTTATCTAACACAATAGCAATGTTCACGTTATATAATTATTAATTAGAATGCATAATGACAAAAATATTACTAGATAACAAATGACATGATCTTGCTAACAGCTATAGATGTAAGAACTTTGTTTATACCCATAAACACTTAAGGAAGGGAGGTTTCAATAAAGCCACTAGAGACAAACTTTTCAAAAGCTGTTAGTTGTCTTTTTAGTCCTTCAGCTTCCTAGAAAAAGAAACAGAAACATTGAAAAAGTAATCAATTTTATTTAATTGATTTAGAAAGATTAATTTAAAAATACATTAACCTAAGGTGTTTACAAAGAGCAGTGTGTTGTGGCTTAACTGAGATATCTAATTAAAACTATAGTTGTCCCAGCCATATTTCTTTTTGGCATAGACTGCACTTCTAAAGTGTCTATTTCCAGCTGGTTGTGAAGGTAGGTACTTCAAATTTAAACATCTGATTTTCAGATGGTTACAGCTAGCTGAGATGAATACTTCCCACTCTCTGTGTCAGTATCAATGATTTCCTGATTATGAACTATCATGACACAATCCTCAGACAAACAAACCCTCAGTTTCAGCATCTTTCATCTATTGTGAAAAGCATAAAAAAAGAGGTGAACCAGTAGTATATAGAATTACAGAATAGCCTGGCTTGGAAGGGATCTTGAAAGATTACTTGGTCCAACCTTTCATGGAAAGGGGACCTGAGACAAGATTATCCAGCACCCTGTCTAACTGCATCTTGAAAGAAGATCATGAAGAAAGGGCACAGAATCAGATCAGAAATCAATGATAACCGAATACATAAATTCACAGAGAGCTCTAACATAGATATGTGTAGATGACAGTGAGGAGCAAAGACATCTTCCACTTCGTGGTTCCCCCTGCCTGTTCACCCAATGGTCTTATTGTAGCTAGGATTTAAAACACAGATGTGTGGCCTTCATGGGGTATATGGGAAAACTCATGTGTAAACATCTTATTGTCAAGCACAGTAAAAATGAAGAGAGGTTGAATTCAGTGGTACAAATCTGGTCTCACTCTTGAATTCGTATTGTTTTGGGTTTTTTATAGAACTACAATTGCTTGATATTCTTGTTATGAAAAAACAGATACTGAAGAAACCTTAAGCAATACTCAAGGGTTGGAAGCTGCCTAAAACCTAGACATGAACTGCACAGAGATAACCCCTGTGCTTCATAAGCTTGTCTTTAAAATACATTAAACATTCTAGCTACAAATCCTAGATTCCTTAGTATCTTAGCATTTGAAGAAAGGATTATCAGCATCCTTTTAAGCAGCAGAAATCATGTTTTCTTTGTGCAAATAAAATAGAAACCTGAGTTTCAAATTATGGTTATCTAAATTTGGATATGTGCAAAGTTGTATCAAATGATTAAAACACCAAGGAAATTAAACCGAAGTATATCAAAGCTACTTATAGGCAAGTATCATTTCAACAAAATGATAAAGTTAATGGTAATTTAATTATGTATTTGAAGGTAATGAAAACTTATAGTCAAGAGGAAAGCACAAGCAATGCAAATGTTAAAAGTTTATGTGATCTTTAAAAAATTACTTGAAATGCAGGTCTACATATGCCTGTCCAATCTCTAAACACTAACTACTACACCAAGTCCTATTTCACTGGTACTTCAAGAGCACTTTCAGTGTCTTCATTTTCCTAAGCTGGTATTTGAAGTATTTCACAAGTACAACAAACATACACTGCATCAGTAATTTAACAAGATCAGTGCTGAGGTTTCCAAGGTTTTTTATTTTTATTATTTTAAAATCTTCCAGATGATGTCACAGTAGAAACACTTAGATGCTGAAAATTTTAGACTGTGTCTCTGTTTGGGAACCTAGTAACAGTTTAATGTTTTTGTAAAACCCATCCTCAGTAGTGTTCTGAAAATCTGATTCTAAGCACTGGACAATCTGCCCTTAATAATAAAAAAAAAAGTTAATAAGGAACTTCATTTCCAACTATGCAGACTGCAGCAACAATTAATCAAAATCACACCAATCTAACAAATTATTTTCCATCTGAATAAACAGAAAGCTCTGGAAAAAATCCAGACTATTTTGCCTTTGCACTGTAATGGGTTTTGCTATCCCAGCCATTTGTTCTGTACTATAGCAAAAGCATTTTTTCCTACCTGTCAAAAAAACCCCAACATTTTGTCCTTCTTGTTTTAAAATGACAGATCAGATTGGCAGAGCTACAATATCCTTTTCCCGTGACATTGTTCTCCCATTGTTGATGTTAATTAATAATTTTTAAAATATTATGTGCTATCCTTTAAAATATTCAAATTCATGAAGTACATCCACTCTTTCTATAATATTACCAGACTTGTATAACATCTACTAATCTGCCTCATTTAAAAATAATAATAGGAAACAGATCAGTTCTATCTCATGTCTCTGCTGCATGCAAGAACTGAGCACATTAGGAACATTCACGATGGGCATGTGTTGCAATCCATCTGCCACAAGCTTATGCTGGCAGTGCTGGATGACAGAGATGTGACATTATATTAGTTCCCAACATTTTCCCAGTGTCCTGGTTTCAGCTGGGATAGAGTTAATTTTCTTCTTAGTAGCTGGTGCCGTGCTGTGCTCTGGATTCGGTGTGAGAACAATGTTGATAGCACATGGATGGTTTTCGTTGTTGCTGGGTGATGTTTATACTCAGTCAAGGACTTTTCAGTTTCTTAGGCCCTGCCAGCAAGAGGGCTGGAGAGGACGGGACATTGGGAGGGGACACAGCCAGGACAGCTGACCCAAACTAGCCAAAGGGACATTCCATACCATATGATATCATGCTGAGTATATAAACTGGGGGAAGATGAAGGAAGGGGGGGAACATCTGGCATGGCATTTTTCTTCCCAAGTAACCTTTACGTGTGATGGAGCCCTGCTTTCCTGGGGATGGCTGAACATCTGCGTGCCGATGGGAAGTGGTGAATGAATTCCTTGCTTTGCTTTGCTTGCATTCACAGCTTTTTTTTTCATGTTTATCTCAACCCATGATTTTTCTCACTTCTCTTCTGATCGTCTCCTCCATCCCACTGTGGGGGCAGTGAGCAAGCAGCTATGTGGTGCTCGGTTGCTGGCCTGGGGCTAAACCACAGCAGTCCCTTTTTGCACAGACACTGATGCTTCAAGGCCTACCTGCCACACCATGGACTTATCCACAGCCACAGATGCTTCGAAGCATATATTCTCCAGCATGGACTTGCCCTTGGGCTACAATTCCTTCAGAGGCATACCTGCTGTGGCACGGACATAACCACAGCCACAGACACTCTGAGATATACCTGCTCTGGCATGGACTTATTCATGGCCACAGGGGCTTTGTGGTGTCCTGCTCCCACATGGACTCCACAGGTCACAGTCTCTTCCATTCGAGTTCACACTGGAGTCCCAGCCTGTCCAGCACAGCAACATAGAAACAGCAGTGATGTCCTGGCCATCTGCCAGCTCCAGCACATCGCCATGGCTGTTACCAGAATGTTCCCGGGCACAGCACAGTGAGATGATAAGCAGTACAGCAAGCAGCGAAAGCAAGAAGCAGCCACTAACAAGCACTAGACTCTAATATACAGTAAGGTAAGCAAGCCCCATGGCAAGCACAGAAACCTGTCGATTAATAGCTAAACACCAATAACAGCTATAAATCCATTCTAGCACATTCCAATCAAATATGTCATTATCTTGAACCCTTCAAGGCCTCATGTTGGGTGCCAAAAAGAACTGTCATTGTTTAACCGCCGCTGGTAACTAAGTACCACGCAGCTGCTCACTCATTCCCTCCACAGTGGGATGGGGCAGAGGATCAGAAGAGTAAAAGTGAGAAAAATCATGGGTTGAGATAAAGACAGTTTAATAGATAAAGCAAAAGTTGTGCACAAAAGTGAAGCAAAACAAGGAATTCATTCACCACTTCCCATCGCACACAGATGTTCAGCCATCCCCAGGAAAGCAGGGCTCCATCACACGTAAAGGTTACTTGGGAAGAAAAATGCCATGCCAGATGTTCCCCCCCTTCCTTCATCTTCCCCCAGTTTATATACTCAGCATGATATCATATGGTATGGAATGTCCCTTTGGCTAGTTTGGATCAGCTGTCCTGGCTGTGTCCCCTCCCAATGTCCCGTGCCCCTCCAGCCCTCTTGCTGGCAGGGCCCAAGAAACTGGAAAGTCCTTGATTGAGTATACACATCACCCAGCAACAACTAAAACCACCAATGTTATCAACATTGTTCTCGCACTAAATCCAGAGCACAGCACTGCACCAGCTGCTAACAAGAAAATTAACTCTATCACAACTGAAACCAGGACACCCAGACACTGTGATTCTGGGGTGGGGCGGGGAAATGGATTGCGTTACCTGTTGCAGATATGTTCATTAACTCAGAAATGCAGCATCAAGAATGAATCAATTTTCTGTGATTTTACTTTGAGAGCTAAAAACTATCTGAAAAAAATAGTGTAGAAGTATAACTTTGATTTGTGTGTGTGTAAACAAATGAACAGTATTGCTCTTCTGACTTTTCATGATTTCTAGTTGCTTGATGTGCTCCCATACTTGAAATGACAGAGTTGAAAACTCATGCTTCTCTGAATCACCCAAACTAATATTCACTATGAGTACAATGTGATATGAAAATGGATTTTTATGATTAAATTTACACAATATGGGAAAGGTATTCCAAAATGTTTGTTTGGAGCATAACTTTATTCCAGTGAAGTTGTGTGAAACAGTTGCCTGAAAAACTATTTTTTTGCTGTGGTAGCAATTACGAGTGGATAGCATGGAGGGGGTTGCCATTTGAATTTACCATTATTATTATATTCAAGTCCAAAAATACTTACTGCTAAATCATAATTAATTTAATTTATAGCTTTGAAAATAAATCACGTCATTCCAATAAATTGGAAAATCATACAGAATACTTTAACAAGCACTAAGTACAACAAACAGATTGAGCATTGCAATACATGTGTTTGTGGGCATATATATAGATTCACAGGAGAAGTGTGCTTAACTTTCACCTTCTGCAGCAAAAAGACTAGATCACCAAACAAGAACAGTACAGTTTTGATGTAAGAGGAATTAGTTCAGAAATGGAAGATTTTTATATTTTTTTAGTAACTAGCATATAGCCAGTTACTTGGATTTCACTCTCTTTTCTTCAATTTTCTCTTCACACTACAGGCTACTCCTCTTCCTCTTATTATTTTGATTTTTAAAATGTTAGAGAAGTCTTCCGAATCCACTAGAGTGAATCTGATTCCAATGAAAAGCTGTGTAAAATTTTCTATGCAGCTTCATAATCCTTCTGCAATTTGTCAGCGTAGAAATATAAAGTCTTACCAACTTTAGAAGTAAAGACAGATGTAATTCCTAGTGACATTTGACTTTTTTATTGATCTTTTACTAAGCCATACTGTTTCATACTCTGTGAAAAATATCCATGTAAGGGTCAAAAACATAAATAAGATTGAAGCTGATATTTTTTGCCCCTTCAGAACACATTCGGAAAGTGTGATGGCAACGCTTGTGATGTGACATATCCTGGTAGAAGAGTTAGACAATAAAGGTCCCCAGCTTCCTCTTGATCATGATACTGACTTTTTGTATTTTTTCATTATTAAATTGTCTGACCATTGTGAGCAGTATGACAAAGTTACTTGTTTAATCAATAACATATTCTATATTTCACAGTTTAGCTAATTCACCTGCATTTGTCTTTTGACACTTGCAATTGGGGATTTCTATCGTTTAGCTCATAAGAGTGCAAAAAAATGACATGTATCAGTTAAACAATCTATTTCTTAAAGCCTATGCATATAAAAGATTCTAGCTATCATGGAGTCACAAGTACAAATCAAAGAAATTGTATCCTTCTTGGCACACATGCACACACAAATGTGATTATGTTGGTGTTTGTATAGTACCTGACTTGTCTGATATTTTATGCTGTATTTTAATAAAATTAATATTTTAATATAAATATTTTATCCATTTTTTGAGATCGTATTTCATCATTCTTTTTTTTGGACTGCATTCTTCTGAAAGAAATTTTAGTTTTAAAGATTTTGTTGGGCGGGTATGTGTGACCATTGCCCTTTTATTCTAGTCCCTATCTATGAAATGACTTCTTGTTTTGAAAAGCTCCAAATCAGTCAGTCAGCCACATTCATTGGTTTGGTTTATTTTTAAAAATTTCTGCACTTAGAAATAAGTATGCCACAATAGGGTCTTTATAACCTGTACTAAATAACTGAGTAATGAATCTCTTTTACCTCTTTTATCCCTCTTGTCCTTTTTTTCCTCCTATAAATGTCTGAAAAGCAGTATCATTATCTTGTGGCTTTGTTCTTAACATTTATAGTATTAAGTGTTAAAAAACTGAACTTGTGCACCAAAACAAATACCTAACATCATGACCAATACCATCTCACTGTTTCTTTGTATTCCAAATGAGGCTTCTTACATCAGTCCGTAGTATCTTCTTTTATACTTAGCTTGTGAAATGTCAGGGATAAGTTCATCTTTTTGTTCAGCGTTCATACTGCTCAAGGGAGACTTAGACTGTGACAAGACCCCCTAGGCAGTACAGTTATATAAAAGGTAATTCAGGAAAGCAGGCATATTTCAATGTGACACATCTAAGAAAATGGAAATTCTACAAAATAATGGAGAAGACATCACTACATATAAAATCATGAACTTTCCAGAGACTAACGCAATGCAGTGTGGATCAAATATGAGTACTGCAAATTGAGGATATAGACAGAACCTTGTGTTAGCATAAACGAGTCTCACACCTTCCTATTAAAAGAGTGTATATATATGAGTATTGCTGACATTTTTATTTTGCCTAAATAATAATTGTGGTGGGTTGACCCCCAGCTGACGGGTAAGTCCCCATCCAGTCACTTGCTTACTGCCCCTGGTTTTATTGCTGGGCATGATGTTACGAGCTGTGAAATATCCCTTTGGTCAGTTGGAGCCAGCTGCCCCAGCTGTGTCCCCTCCCAGTCTTGGCCACCCTAAGCCTCCTTGCTGGGGGGCAGACTGAGGCCTTCACATCGTGCAAGCACTGTTCAGCAATAGCTAAAACTGTGGTGTGCTATCAATCAACACTGTTTTGGTCACAAATCTAAAACACAGCCACACAGGCTGCTATGAATAAAATTAACTCCATTGCAGCCAGATCCAGTTCAATAATGAAGCAATTGATTTTTATTTTTTTTACCCTTTTTTAAATCTGAGGTCATTAAAACAATACATTTAATGACTTTCCTGAACTGCTTCTTGATAAATGTTATTGCTTCTTGAGAAAAAAAAAAAATTGAATACCAGAACCTCCTGTCCCTCTTCTACTTGCACCAAAGAGTCTGAAAATGAAGTGTATGTTTTATGGTCACAAAATCACCTTTTTATACTTTATCTACTATTGTCTCATTGTTCTTCTTGCTAGCTGAACATAAGCCAGCACTGTGCCCAGGTGGCCAAGAAGGCCAACAGCATCCTGGCTTGTATCTGAAATGGTGTGGCCAGCAGGGCTAGGGAAGTGATTGTCCCCCTGTGCTCAGCACTGGTGAGGCTGCACCTTGAACACTGTGTTTAGTTTTGGGCCCCTCACTACAAAAGGGATGTTGAGGTGCTGGAGCGTGTCTAGAGAAGGGCAACAAAGCTGGTGAAGGGTCTAGAGCACAAGTCTTATGAGAAGTGGCTGAGAGAACTGGGGTTGCTTAGTCTGGAGAAGGGGAGGCTCAGAGGGGATCTTAGTGCTCTCTACAACTAGCTGACAGGAGGCTGTAGACAGGTGGGGGTCGGTCTCTTCTCCCAGATAACTAGCAACAGGACAAGAGGAAATGACCCAAGTTGCACCGGAGAGGTTTAGATTGGATATTGGGAAAAATTTCTTCACTGAAGGGATAGCCATGCATTGGAACAGGCTTCCCAGGGAGGTGGTAGAATCACCATCCTTGGAAGTGTTTAAAGAACACATAGATGTGATGCTTAGGGACATGGTGTATTGGTGGGCTTGGCAGTCCTAGATTAACGGTTGGACCGGATGGTCTTAAAGGTCTTTTCCAACCTAAAAGATTTTATGATTCTATGATTAATTTCATGGCTGGAGTGAAAACATAGGAAGAAATTATCTTCAAATGAGAATACTGACGAACCGTGAACTATAATTATTTGGGTTTGATTTTTTTATACATGCCAAAACGTGATAGTGTTTCATACATATTTAGTTAACAGATCTGCTCTTCTGTGAATCATATTATTTATTCTGAGGTCTCAATAGGTTTAAAAAATAATTACTTCGTGGAAAAACACTTGCAGATAAATAGCAAGCTCTGGTACCATTCTGCTATATTATGGTATTGCTAGAAATGTAAGGAAATAAAGCAAAGAAATTAAAAAAAAAGAAAAGCTTATCCAATTGTATATTTCCTATTCTTGGAACTTAAAGAATAGGAAATTTTATTCAAAACCACATTTATATGCATTAGTGTATATTCCACCTAGAATATTTCTGTATATTTTGTTTTAGAAGATGCCAAATTTATGTTGCCACTCACACACGTGAAATCCCACCTTTGTTTTAAGAATCATTAAATATGATGAGAGATGTTTTGAAATATCAACATGAAGCATGCATATGCCAAAACATCCAGCAAGCAGAGCAGTATTTAATACATCACCTTAGCACAGAAAATCCAAGTTTAGTCTCTTACAAAGGTACTTAATACCTAGCTAACAAGCCATCTGGGTGTAAGAAATGCCTCAGTTAAACCTACAAAATAGTAAATAATACAGGGAATGATAGGCAGAGAACATGTGGTGAGAGATCTTTGAAGAGAAGCTTAAGTTACACTTCAGTTGAGCCTAACAATTACACAGCAAATGATTCCTGGCCTTTGTTAAAGCAAATAGGCTAGAGTCCTTTATTTATCCAAGAATGTAAATAGAGAAGACCATTGGACAGATGGAAATCCTGCAGCATTTGAAAGGCTGGAAAACTTTATAGAGCTTCTAGTGATATACCTGATAATATTAATAGGGCTGGCACTGAGATACAAAATAGCCTGAATGAAAGAAATTCTAACTGCTCTTGGTACCTTAGACAACAAGAAGTTTGAAAGTGTTTGTAGATATGCCCAGTACTAAGAACACAATAATTTTGAAAGAAATCCATGCACCAGTTTTGTGTCTGTACAACACACCAAACGCAGCAGATATGTAAGAGCAGCATGGGTCATCTTACTCACTGTTTTTAAAGTGGCACTTTTAGCTTGTCACAGTTATAAGGTGTCAGAGAATATCCAAGAGTATCGCTTAATATGTTACTGGAGCTGATTCCCTTTTTCTTTCTTTTCAGTTCATGCATTTTCAGAAGTATGCTTTTTAGTCTTCAGATAATTAGCAGTTCAAAACCTCACAGTTAAAAGGAAGTAAAAAGATATATGTTGCTTTGAGGTGCACCACAACTTCTCCACTTTACTTGGAGGCTATACGTTGATGAAAGCTCACTCAAATTTCTCACCAGGTTTTTTTAGAAGCTTTAGAAACACTGGAAAGCCTTTCATTTGATAATAACCATATTTATTACACGTCTACTCTTTAAAACGGACAAGCCCTTTGAAGTTTCATCACAGAATTTTCATTTAGTTCTAAAAGCAAATTAAACACTTTTAATTAAGTAGAAATAATTAGAGCAGAAATTACATTGTCTGCTTGCACTTTTGCCTTCACTGTAGCTGTTTGTTTACCTCTGTCTTTATCAATATTGTTTATTTTCAATTCTGTGGTACATTAGGTTCTTGAATCTGAAATGCTGTTGGTTATATTCCTGTTTCACACACTGCCAAGCTCCTGAGGCTTGCAATACACATGGAAAATGCATGAATAGTTCCTTATTTTCTAGAAAAGGTAAACAGAAGTAACAATAGCAGATAATATTGCACTTGAACAAAGGTTCAAAGGAGAACTTTGAAATGAGATTCAATTTTGACATAAAAATCAGGAAATATTTTGTTTTTCAAAGTACTCTTTATTAAAAAAAAAGGCATTTTTTCAATACTTACATTTGCAATCAGATTCCTCTGCAACTTAAACTGTCTGTTCTAGCTGTCTATACTTTCTCTACTATTAATAGTGAGAGATAATCACTCCCAGAATGGAATTGTTTCTATTTTAAGGGAGGTATTTAACATATTAATTTCAATGTAAGGAAAAAAAATATATAAATTGGACCTTCACAGCCTGGCAGACATAAGATAGCAGGAGACATTGAACAGGGAACAGAGGTCTTCTTCATTTTATTAAGAAAAGATTTTTAAGACATTAAATGACATTATTGAGCAGTATATTTAAGAACAGAAAAAATACATAGTTAAGCTACAGTACTCTTTGCCTTATTAGACAATGGGAGAAAAATCTATCAAATCTTTAACAAATACAAAGAGAAACATGAAAAAGTCTGACTCCAGAAACCCCCTAACAACAGAATTTTGGCAGGTATGGAAGGTATTCTGAGGGAGGTATTATTTCATATGTTAGAATTTTTCTAGTAGACATAATAACTGTTATAAATAGTTATTAGTTACTCTAACAATTAGTTACTTATATATGTACTTACATATATTTGTGTACATGTGCATGTGTGTGTGTATACACAGTTAATTATGACTCTGACAATTAGTTACTCTAATAAACTTTAATAATGTTAGAGATGTGATACTTGGCTGGATGTGTAGCCTGACATTGTGTAGCTGCACCAAAATCACTACCTAGATAGCTAACTTGGACAGTAAAGTTTTAGTGGTTGAAGCTGGAAGAATTACACCATTAAATGGCTAATTAAACAGAGTGAGAGAAAAAATTAAAAGTGGTTGTTTGGGGTTTTTTTAATTCATAGAACCAAATTGGTATCTTGATTATGACTTATCTGGAAGCTGGAAGAAAAATTTGTGTTCCAGATAACCAGTTCTGATTTAGATTTAGTTCTTAGTCATT
>JAVJGI010000014.1:50062353-50078560 GCA_035590275.1 Ibycter americanus | reverse complement strand
TTTAGTTCTTAGTCATTTTCAAAATTAGAAAAACACATTGCCTAATATGACTATGTAAAAAATTCCAAGAAAATTATATTCTTTGAGTGACTGCACTGTAAAGTGGAATGAATAACATGACATTTCTTATTCCTGGCATGGTCCAAAATGCTAAGAATAAGTAATATTAACATTATTGGAAGCTGCTAATAATATAGTATATAGTTTCTGCCCGAGACTTTCAATTTCATAGTGCAGAAACAGTGCCCTAAAAGGTTTCATTTCAACTGTATGAATTAAACTGAGATTATAATTCTCATCACTCTGAGCTCCCAATAAATTTAAGGAAATATAATAGGCACTTGCATCAAGCAACTCATCCTATCTATGAGCTGAATTTCACTCTGGAGAGGCATGTGTCTTCCCATTGCCTCACTGGAAATTTCTTTAACAAAATTTAACTTTATATGCAGCAGAATTCGTTTGGAAAACCACTTCATACTGTCCAAAATACTCTAGAATTTAAAGTAGTCGTCAGTTGTATTTGAGGATAAAAATCATATATATTCATTTATCTAGGTCTCTTTTATAATTGGTTCAGCTGAAGCATGTTCTTTCACTTTCTGAAAATGACAATTACTAGAATTATTTTAACTGAAGGTTTTGATCAGGAAGGAGAAGTGAATATTAGAATTATGGAACCATTATTTAATCCACACTTCATCAAAAGCCACAGCCTAGAGAACTAGCTTCACTTTCATTGTTATGAACTTAAGGCATTTCAATTATGTTAACATTCTCATTGTGAATCTGTATTTTTGTTCCTTAGAAAACATAGCTTTGTTATAATTAACCTGTGCTTTTTTTTTCTTTTTCTTGCATAATAATGCCAAATGCACATTCACATTTGTCAACTGTTTCAGAAGCTATCTACGTAGTTCCTTTTCTTGAGGGATGCATATTTTTTACACCTAAAAATATGTTTAAAGTGTTTGCAAATGGCTGTGTGCTTCATAAAAAGCCTTATACAGAATTGTCTTCAAGATAAAATAGTGCCTTTTTAATATCTAAAAACTTCAACAGTAGCATTCTGAAGAATCTAGATATGAATCACATTCCTGTTTAAGTTCAGCAGCATGCAGTAAAAATCAGTCACTAACAACATCTACATATGAATCTAGGATACTTTGGGTTACTTGTTTTATTGACAATTGTTGATAAAGATATTATCCATAATCATGACAAACAACAAAACCAGCTGATGTACTATATCTTCATATTTCAAATATCTCAACTAGAAGCATAATAAAAAATATTCCAACAAATTTTGACTATGTCTAAGGGATCTGAAAACAGTAATATAATAACTTTATTAAAATGAACAAGTGAAATGCTAGGATAGAAGTGATAGAATCCAGAAAAAGAAAGAAAAAAGCCAAAAATATAGATTTTGCGACAAAGAGTAAGAGATATATCACAGTCCAAAACATTAGTTTTCACCTCTTTTCAACTTTCATATTTGACTAGGACCTGCTTCTGCTTATGAACATGGAATCAGACTAATTTCTGCCTTTGACAAAACACATTTGTAATCTACAGATTATATAATCTAGTTTAGGAACCATGGTAGTCTGCAGTCTTTCTCACTTCAAAATCTAATTTTCACCTATATTTTCAGTATCTAGTGAACTGGTTCTCCTAAAGTAAACTCCCTGTGCAATAAGTTGACTAAGATAAACACTTTTCTGTCTGGCACAGAAAAAAACTGGCTATCTAGGGTACCTAAACCTACATACTCTCAGTAAACGTGGAGCCAGGATTCAGTTGCTTAAACATCAGTAGAATCATTTCAGACTTGTTGGAACATCCTGCCTGGTCTCCAGCTCCTCCACTCCAGATGAGTGTGTCTCCCATAAATCTTCTGTCCATTCTGCAGTCCTATGCCGATACCTTGGTAGTCTAGGACAAGTAAAGTAATGAATAAACAAAATAAAATGTATATTTTCAACAAAATGAATCCATGGGAGCTGAGTCTTTGAGATGTAGATATCTACATTATAAGGACTCAATTCAGTTGCCCATACATGGGTGCTTAACGTCATTAGAGGCATCTAGCATATCTGAGAAAGCTCAGTGCTGTGAGGCTAGCAGAATCCCTTGGGATAGTTTGGATATGTATGCGTGTGAATGGCATGTAAGTGAAACCTGTCCCATTTTAGAGATCTAGCTGGAGACAACACTGAATACTGTGGGGCATTTCAAATACTGGTAGTTTATGCACAGGCAACTGTATTGAAGCCTGATAGGTAGGATAAGAATAACTCCAAATTAAGTTCCCTAAATCTCTGTGTCTATATGTGGGTATTAAAGCTCCCATTATAATTACTGGAAATCTAAGCCTCAATTCAGCTGCCAACTGTACACATCTAGTGCCAACTGTCAGATCCTAAAGTACCTGAGATGTTGACACTGAGCTGGCATATACACCACAGATCTTCTAGAACATGCATGCTCTTCTGGAGAAGAAACTGACACTATATCATAGAGGTGGAAACCTTTCTGTTCTGGGATAAGTAACTGAGTCTCACCTCTCTGAGTGGGAGTACTTCATGAACTGAGGTGCTCTTTAGGTTTTACTCACTTCAACTAGTTTGCTGTCCATGATAGTGGGAGATCAGATTTCTGCCTTACATGTCAGCAGCTGCATGTAGATCCCTAAATATAAATATCCTGATCTTTACCACATCTAAAACTAAGTGATGAATGGAAATGTCGGTTCACCAAAGCTCCATCTACACAGTGGGACCTAAGACACTTCCCAGTTCCAAGTATGCATCAATTGAATAATTTCTGATTTCTATGTGAAAGAAACCCAAACAGTCCAGCAGACTGGGAATCAGAGTGCTCTCAACAGATTGTCCTTCCTGAACAAAGTGGAACTGAGGGCTGAGAGGTGAGAAGGAGCATACATCTGTTTCAGTTCAGGTGCAGCTGAAGTATCTGAAATTGGCAGCAACTGGTATTGCCATGTTTCACCTCATGACTGAAAGATATTACTAAAAAGCCAACCCCGAATAAGAGAAATTCTAAGTGATCTTGGTACCTTAGACAACAACTGAGCTTGGCTGGGTGGTCCGTAACAAACTCCTACCATGCTGTCACCTGTATTGGCCTCTTGCCTGATCCTGACCAAAAAGCTTTCAACCTGCCGGTTACCCGTGCCACACAACAGCTCTGCACATTTGACTGGCTTCTGCAGATAGAGGGCAATCCCCTTGACTCTCATTTTCCCTGCCTGTCTTTCCTGAAAAGCCTGTATTCATCTATTGTAGCGCTCCAGACGTGAGCTATTCCAACAGCATTATACTATGTGACTGTGTGATTTGCTCTAGTTACTCCCGTTTGTTTCTCAGGCAGTGTGCATTTGGGCATGCACATTTGAGACTGGTGTCCTTTCTCCCCAGTATACTATTCCTGAGGTCTCTTCTAACTCTCTTTATGCACCCTTTGCTTTCCACCTTCATGAACCATGTCCTTACTTAACTGTGTGTGTTTATCTCCCTCCCTCTTTATCCCCGGTTTAAAGGTCTCCTCACCAGCTTCACCAACCTGTCGGCAGAGATACTTTTGCTGTATTTGGTCAGGCACAGTCCATCTCTTCCTAGCAGTCATCGATCCTCAGAGAGCTCTGACTGACTCCAATGCCCTTGACCCTTACATCCAGAGTCAAATAGTCCCTCTTGATATGCTTGAGGTCACTGCAGAAGTATCGTTGGTGTCCACACAAATGAGCAGCAAGGAGGCTTATCTGAGAGTTGGAGCAGTGTCAGCAGTCTCTCCACAGCATTCCTGATCCAAGCCCCTGGCAAGCAGCAGTGCATCCCCAGGCAGAAAGTCAGGTTGGCAGATGGGGACTTCCATTTCCCACAGTCAGGAATCTCCCATAACTACCACCCACTGCTTCCTCCTGACGCAGATGCGTAATTCAGGCTTGGCCCACTGTGGTGCCCATCCAGGAAGAGCTTTATCTTTCATGTGTGATACCAAGGCACTAAACCTATTCTGCAGTTGCAGGTTTGGGTGGAGAAGGAGCTGTCCTCCTGCTGCCAGAAGTGACATGCTCCCAGCTTTCACCATCGCAGGAGTCTCCATTTGCCACCTGGACAAGCACAGTCTCTGGCTCTTCCTTCTTCTGTGAAGCCTGGGCTTTTGTCTCTGCAGAGCCTCTGTAAGAACTCTGTCAATCTATTTTCTCATTTTTCCTGATGATGCACAGTCTGCTCATCTTCTCCTGCAGCTTCTTTACTAGATGACACAGCTTCTCAGCCAGAGCACAGAGATGCAGGCATGGGCGTCATCTTCACTTGCTTGAGACTCGGTGGGAGACCCCTGGACTCCCTGCAGCCCAAGCTTTGTCTGAGAGGAAGTCTCTGATGTGCTGGGTTAGCTGCTTTTGTTGGGGCTTGGGTTTCGTGCCCTGTGACAGACACATCATCACATGTTGAGCAGTCCCATGCTGTCCTCAGTAGTTGCTGGCTCCCTTCCACATGCCCTTCTGCATAAACTGCTGCGCAAATTATTGCATCTGTGAGCTGCTTCTGTTTGCTGTGCTCATGTTTGATGGTCATCCTCACTTTAGCCTGCAGGGATATTGGCCAAGAGTGTGCTGGGGGTGCAGATTTTGCATTGGCTAGATTTATCACATTACCAACAACAAAATTACACAGCAGGGAAAAAAAAACCCTCAAAAATTACTGCAGAGAAAGAGTTTGTTTTGTTTTGGTTTGGTTTGGTTTTTAAAGTAAAAATTACTTGCATTTTAGTTAGAGATCACTACTGACATGCTGGCACAGCTCAGCATACTTGCTTTTATGTCTAGCTGTACTGGCTCTTTAGCCCCTCGTCCCTTGTTGCTTATTGCCTGGGTTTGGGGATTTCAGATTTCCCATTTTGGACCATCACAGGCTTGCCAGCCCTCACAGAAATCTTTCTGGAGAGCTGGGTGAGGGGTGAGACACCAGTAAGCGCCTCACAGGGTGATTTCTGTGCTTGGAATCACAGAATCACTCTAGGTGGGAAGGGACTTCTGCAAATTGCCTAGTCCAAACCCCTCTGCTCAGAGCAGGGTCAGCTACCACGGGTTGCTTAAAGCCCTGTCCTGTTGGATTTCAAAGGACAGAGTCCAGAACCTTGGGGGGCAACTTGTTCGCTCTTCGACCACCCTCACAGTAAAAATGTTCTTACGTCTAAATGCAATTTCTCCTGTTTCACATTGTCTCCATTGTCTCTTGTCCTCTCATCTGTCAGAAGAGTCTGGCTTCAACTTCTTTACTGCCCCTCATCAAGTGTTTATGCAGACTGATAGGATGTCCCTGAGTCTACTCTTCTCCAGGATGAACACACCCAGCTCTCTAAGCCTTCCCTTACTTGGCTATTGCTCCAAGCCTTCAGACATCTTAGTGGACACATTCTAGGATGTCCATATCTCTCTTGTGCTGAGGAGTCTGGACCTGGACCCAGCACTCCAAGTGTGGACTCACCACAAGGAAGGATTACCTCCCTCCCAGGAGGGGAAGAATCGCCTCCCTCAATCTGGAGGCTCTTGGCTTTCTTTTCCACATGAGCACTTCTCCGTGATTCCACTGCAACCAGGCTGAATAAAGACACTCCCTGGGAGATCTCTGTTGGGCTTGAAGCTTGTTTTCAGTGTTTGCTGGTGAGGAATATGGGACAATGGGAAGGAGATGGAGAAGGGAGAGAACACCTATAATCTGGTGTCTGGTGTCCCTGCATGCCACAGGCAAGGTAAGAGACCATTCAACAGAAACTCCTTACCTGAGAATGTGGCATAGGGTCCTTGAGATCCCCTAGCAGTGCCTTATGCGCCATGTGAGCCAGAGCCAACAGATGCATTGCATAGCATGCTGCCGAGTCATATGGGTGAATGTGTAGAAATGCCAGTAGGATACGTTTGGTTGGTGTTAGGGTCTGTGCCATGTGGGGCACGGTGGGGATGGGAACACGGCATTTTAAGGAAGGTAACTTGCTAGCCTAGGCACAAGCTGTGCCATGACAGCTAATCTCAATGCCAGGTGTTTAGTGTACTTGTATAGATGTGGCTATAGAAACAAAATTCAAGTGATCGTTCTAAATATTTTATCTTTATTGTCTCCAAATTAGTTGTATCTTACTTCAAAGAGTGAACAGTACTTAAGACAACTTCCAAGGTCCAGTCCACAGAAAATGATTTTTCTAAAAAGATGGCACAAACACAATGTATTTTAGATGCCAAGAGGAGTTTCAGATTAGAAAGGCAGAAATATTTTAGATAAGGTTAGTACAGTGTTGAATTAGGTGATCTGTTGTATCCTATCGTACCAGATAAAGGACATTGGTTTTAGGTAAAGCAGATTGCTTTAAATGGAAGAAATTCACAATGGATTTTAAGAAATACTACTCTGCAGAGAGCAGTCTGTAGGTGGAATATCTAAGAACTAAAGAGAATAAATGTCTTTTAGGTAGTCAATGAATACATCAACGTTAACTGAAGGGTACTGAAGGGTACTGGTAAATTGGAAAAGCTTGGGTTTGTGTATAGCCAGTCACACTAGCTAAATGCCAGAAGGGAATTTCTGGTTGTATATACAAATTTCTTCGAAGAATTGGGGAAAAAAAAAAAAAAAGAAAAAAAAAAAGAATTGCTTTTTTTGCTTCCACATAAACAAGCAATGAATGACTGTTCTTTTATGTTTTTAACTTTCAGTCCCTATAGATTGCTGTGGACAAATTACTTGGCAAATTATCCCATTGCCTACATCAAATTTGACAATTCTGTGTAGTGTACTATTTCTGCTCTTGAAAATACAAAATAAATCTCAAGTCAAAACCATGCAATACTCTTACAAGATGTAAATGAGCAGTTGTGATTTATTGGAAATGCCTTTCATAAATACAATTTTCACTGGGCATCTCATATGCAGATGTTTAGAAAGAGCATACATCTGGCTGTGTTAGTTTTTGGGTTATGTTGAACATGTACTTTTCCATGACAGATTTCAAACAGCCAGTTCCTACGTATGTATCAGCAGGAACATTCAGACCAAGAAAAAGGGCTGGGCAGTTTATATGACTAATTAAAGTGTACACAACTATGTAATTCTAAGTATTAATAAAATATAGTCTGTACTTAAAGTCCCAAGGAAAAGATATGCAAAACAACATTTCTTTTTTAAGTAGTCTGAATCTATGATTAACTTGGTAATACATGCATTAATGTCACCTGCTGACCTTGTACATGCTGATGGCAGTTCTTATCCAGCATCAGACTTGCCTGCTATGTTATAACACTTCCTTCTGAAGAATGCTTTTAGTGGTCAATAATTGGACCAATCACTTTTTTTTTTTTTTTTTTTTTTTTGTAAGTCAGCAAAAGAAGCTAAAACACCTTTGGTGAGGTGCCTCTTTCATATTGGCTTGTCCACTTACCAATATATCTTCAAAATGCCTTTTAGCACGGCTGGAGATGTAGTCCGTGTTAAAAGGATTTCTCTGGTTTTTGAAATGTGGGACAACCTATCTATCTGACAAAATAGATCAGAACACTTTTCAATTCTTTTTGAAAGCAGGTTTCAGGAGCTGGGATGAAGACTGTGGAGATGGAAAAACTTTGATTTAGCTGGTTGCCTATTTTTTGACATGTCTTATAAAGCAGCTGTTATGCATTTACAATAGCATTTACAGATCTACAAATCAAAATTATTTAATATCTTTTTAAGTTTGACAGTTGTTTGTGAGGCTATAAAGAATCCTGGCATCTTTGATAAAATGTTAACCGTTTGTTGAGCTAAATATTTCACATTCATAGTCTAGAGGGGAAAAAAATTCCTCCCAAAGCAAGCAACCTTCTTTGGCTCATTTGTTAAAATTCAGGTTTAATTTTTGCAGTACTATTTTTTTATAATTAAAAATATATTAATGTTACAAAATAAAATATTCAGTAATTTGAAACACTTAAATCAAGGCTTACTATGAATAATTAATTCTTTGCTTTGTGCATTTATAACCACTTTTTTAATAGCAGGATAATATGAACTGCAATTATTTCTCATAAATTAAGCCATCTAAAAGTTAGGTTTCAAGTCTAAGCTAGATGTGTAAGTTCTCTCTATAGTCACTTCAAAGAGATATGGAGTTGGAATTACTTGCTTTTATGAGATATTTACCTCTCTTTACACAATTAGACTGAAGCAGATGTTCAATTTTTACATTACTAAAGCTAGAAGAGAAAAAAGTGTTTATAATTTCAGTTTTGACAAGTGAACTAACAGTCCTGCTTGTTATTAAGCAAATTCCAGGAACCAAAATGTGTACAACGCAGAAAACCTGTTCCTCCCACCTTAACATAAAAATAGCTGTTTCATCAGCTTTCTAGATTCCACTGCTTGTATTACCGGAGGGCTCATTTCTGCTGCCAGTACAGGCACCACATGTTATGAGAAACACGCCTATGGGCCTGGCAGGCATTTGGTGCTGGTGACACAACGTGTGTTCTCTGTGTGATTCAGGAGTGTTACTTCACAGTTGGTGCAACCTGGTCTCAGGGACTGAAAAATTTTGCAGCGGGAGCACAGCAGCGGCAGTTTTATGGCACACCTCTAGTTCAGAGTAATCAAGAGGGATCCAGTTCATGTTTCCTGAGACCCCTACAAAATGACCTAATGCACAGCAAGTATAGCAAAGCAAGAGATTTCTTTCAGAACCTTGGGGCTCATCAGAATTCAAATGCTCAAATGAACATCAGTACATAATCGTGTGCTGCATGGTCAATCTACAGGCATAGGGCTGGAAAATGCTGAAGATTAATGGTTGCAGATAACCATATACACGTCTATGAGCACATCAAAATAGTTTCAGATCTGTGGCTCACAGCTGTTTGATGATATTAACCTTAATTTCTATGTTCTTTACATCTAAGGAAAGAAATCAGGTATAATTGTTTCTCTTGGACTTACCAGGAAGCATGGAATTCTACTTTAATAATTTCTAAACAACTTTTTATGTTTAATTACAGTATCAAAAATTATGTACTTTGATCTCTTACATCTTGGTTATGAGATCAATGCAGACAAATTTTCTCTATCCCATTTGAAACTGAACTATAACACACAAAAAATAAAAAGTCTTGTGTAAGGACTTCTGATACTGTGGAAGCAAAGATTTGCATTTGTTGGGTTGAGCTATGTACAGATGTTAATTTCACTAGATGAAATATAATCATCTTCTAGATATAGAGGCAGGAGCACAGTGAGGTTCCTTTTTGTTTAAAGTTTTCGGTTTTGTAGCTGGCAAACATGTAACAGTTATTACATAGGCAGCTGACAGTTTCATTTCATGTTTTATGGTCATTCTACATTGTTTCTATATCTATTAGCAAATATATATTTATATATATACACTGCATTATTACCTGCTTACAGACACAGATGTTGACACACAAAATCTAAAAATATCTGTAATTATTTTGGTTGATTAGGCAATATGTAGGCATTTTGTAACCAGATTACAAAGATAATTAGAGAATAATTATCTTTTCAACTATAATTGGCCTATATTTCAAGTTAATCAAGACACATCTTGCAAAATATTTACATTGTCAGAAACATACACTGGTAATCTTCAGATCTAGAAACATAGCTAATAGCCCTATGCAAAGATATGAAATGTTTCTGTGTTGTTTTTTCTTAATGATATGTTTTTGTTTACTTTTTTTCTTTTTTACTCTGTGAATAAGGGTAAATACTTTCTTTTCGAGATAAGTGAGCAGTTAAAAAACTTTGAACTCAGTGTTTTCAAGGCTTTTAATAGGATTTCCCAAATATTCAAATGTAATATGTGCCAAGCAGGCTTATCAGGCAAATTCTCTGCTATCCCTGGCAAGAACTCTTTGGAGTTTTTGTGTAAATTTTGTAAACTGGTTGTAGACTCGAAAAAGGTCAATCACTTGACACTCTTTGACTGTACAGTAAACTATTCTGCAAGGATGCTGTTGTCACTTAGTGTAAAAATGCTATTAATTCAATTGTTTCTCCAGTTTCTGTAGAAGCGCATGAAATCAGAAAAAATTTTGGAATTTGCTTCTCCAAGAAGGGGTTTCTGATGAATGCTTATGTTTCTAAAGCACTCGGCCCATTTCCTCAGTGCAAAATTTTCCTGAAGCTTACCTCAAGTGATTATTTTACCTAGTTTGCTTGTGCAAACATAAGGAAAAGGAAATTGTCAGGTTTATATATTTCCCATAAACATGCAGAATGCCAGTAAACTGAAAATCAGTGGGTTTTTTGATGTGATACAAAAAGATGGCTGACTGTTACCATGATTTTGAAGTTAAACAGACAGACTGAATGCAGATTATCCACACTACTCTGCAGCAAATTACAGAAGGAACAAAGCAGCAGGCATTCCACATGCATGCCAGGCACAGCTCAAAAAAAAAAAGCAAAACCAAGCAGAATTAGAGCTGACATCTCTTCTGAGCAAGAGGCTGCTGTGGTTAACTCAACTATTACCTAATTTAAGCTGTGAGCCTTAGAAGGGACCTGGCCTTTACATGCTTCTTGCCGTTGTCATGGGATCACTCATGACTGGCTGTATGACACCAAAAGGCAGCATCAGCAGGAATCACGCTCACTGACACGCTACTGCTCCTTGTTCCTTCTGTCGTGATGCATGAGCTCTATGGCAGCGTTGCAGAGGAACCAACACATTCTAGAAAAAAAGACTCTCATCTTCCAAAGCCTGTGGTTCTGTAACCTTTATTACCATGGAGCAGAGCCATGAGTTTTCCCACTAGTTTGGATAAGATTATATAAAAAATAAGGTCCTTCTCTCTCAAGCAGAGTTGGGAAGAACCAGTTGCCTGGTCAAGGGATCCAAGCAAAATCTCCTGATGAAGTCTGCAGGCCTGCTCCTGATGTGTCTATTTTTTTCTCTTTATTAAATTGTGAAAACCTTTGACTTGTTCTCTTAAGGATGAATAGCACGGATAGAGACAATAATTAAAAGTACTCTTCTCCCACATGGATCAGCTTTCAACAAATGCTAGACTTGCCAGATACATTACTAACGTACATCCACCTGTATCACCACTGAAAAAGTAAAGTAGAGATGAGGAAAAATCTGTTACTGATTTGCAGGTTTTTCTCCTACACATGGATAACATTAGCATTCCACTCTTCAGCTATGATTACCATCAGAGGTCTTGTAATACTGGTAGTACTACTTGTATTCTTACCCTTATTTTGGAGAGAAAAAAGGAAGCATAAAGATATAAAATGACTGGGATAAGGTCACCCAGGAAGTCAATAGCAGATGTGAGGCTGTCACCTGGTGTGGTCTAAAATTGTCTGCATTAGAGTTTTAGTTCAGATGAAATATGGTCCAGTCTACGTGACAAGATTTGAACTCATCAGAAGTGAGCCCTCAAAACCTGCAGAGCGTTGACTCTAGGTGTTTGGCAACAACCATTTTGTTCTGCAGATTCATTCCTACTGCACTGCAGAACGTGATAGTATATATGTTGGGTCTATACGCTGAGCCATGCCAAATAAAATCACAAACTCTCCCATGTAAACAAATAAAAATAAAAAAAAAAAATATATATATATATAAAAACCTCCTTGTGAAATTGTATATGCTACATATCAGTTTTGGTTTTGGTATATGCGGCTAGTCATTTGGAATGCATAATCTAGTGTAACTTTACCTTTTTAGCCAGGATTGTCTCTGATAGAGTTCTAGGAAAACTTGTTCTCTGGCCTCCCTCTGTTTATGGAGAAACAACCATTTCAACAGAATAATTTCTAAAATTTAAGAGCTATCTCATGAATTGGATTCCATCTTCTTATATCCAAAGTACATTCAGAGACCTTTCCAGTGATCAAAATATATCTGTAAGAGAATAGAGAAAAATGTTAAAATGAAACTTTTTTTTTTAATGTTTTATCTGTGACTTGCCAGGCTTTGAGCCATTTGCATAAGGATATATATAGGCTACGCATTATTGCACCCTAAGCAACTGTTTCTCAAACTATGTAAATTTGAAATTTGAAAATAGGCTATATTATTAATATTCAGGCTAACCTGAATATTAATTGATGTTTAACTTAGAGAGTGACTTTGACAAAAGATTGCATATACATTCATTATTAGTTTGTAAAAGGTACATTAATTAAAAAGAAATAACATGCTTTAAAAACACTCAAGTATCCAGAGTAAATTTAAAAGTTGATGGGGCTGGGAGGCAGGGGACAGATCTTTGTAAGTTCAGTTTTGTTACCTTTGAAAGAGACATAAGATCCTAAATTCATTTTTGAAAAAAAACCCTCAATATCTTTGGAAATAAGTTCATAAAATTAAAGTGTTTTATTCTATATCTTATACAATTATATTCCCTTGGAAAATAATATGGTTGCAATTTGACAGTTTTAAATATTTGTAAATGAGCACTGCAGGATATAGTAAAAGATACGCCAGATAAAAATCACAAAAATACAGGTGATGAGATTTATTAGATCACCTCTGAAAAATTTCATTATGAAACTAAGCTTTCATGAAAACAATAGTGACTGAAATTCATACACAGTTAAAAAGATGTCAATACCAACAGTAAGTGGCATACATTCAGCTCAAGAGACAATATCAGCAAAAATTTGGGAAAAAAAATGTGCTAGTGGTGTTACTATTATTTATAGACATTCATAAATACAGTTTTCACAGTTCCATCTACACACAAGAAGGTTTTGCCAAAGGCTGGCTAATTCACTAAAAGATACAAATGAGTAGTGGTAGACGAAAATTGTGTCATTTCATTTGCCATTTCATCCTTCTGAGAAGGTTAGTCTTATCAAAAGACTGTTACAAGTTTAAATGCCATCCCTCAGAGTGTTTGAGACACATGGACACATTTTCTATTTAGAAGGAAAACAGACAGACCATTTCAATGAGGCAGAGATTCCTTGAGGGACAGGATCTACTAAAATAATTGACAAAATAAAAGATTTGCTCACCAGAAGAGAAGGGAGGCATACACTGTTCATGCAATATGTACTATTTTTCCTGTGCACAAAATTATGCTGGCAGCAGGCTGTGACAGTCCAGCCTTACCAGTACTGGTATGTTATAGATAAAAGGAAGGTTGTGAGTCTGGGCAAAGTGTGCACAGCTGAATTTCATGGCTTTGGGTTACTCTTTTCTGTTCCTTCCAGTGAAGCTGCAGCAGGTACCGCAGCACGAAATTTCTTGACTGGCAAGACAAATGTCATACACACTTAGTCAGAAACGTATTTTCATCAAGGATAACTAGAAGTTTATTTCTTAATAATTAGTTTAAATTATATATGAAATATTATAAGATATGGAGTTCTTAAAGTAAATTACTGCAGTGCTTGTGATTGCCTGTCTTTTGTGCTCACCAGGGTAAGTACACATTTCTTCTTAGAAGATAGATCTAGGATAAGAATACAACAGTTTTGGAAAGATCAGTCTCCCTAAATGTAAATTTAAACATATATTAAGCAGAAGGGTAGTTGGAAATCTACATTCAGGCATGTAAATGATATACAGAAGCATAGATCCAGAGTAAAATGGAGCCTGATCTTTTTACACTTCTAAAGATTCGCATGCTATGATAAACATGTTCCTGCCTTCCAGTGCTTTTACTTATTACCTTATTTCAGCACTGCATCCTCAGCTATGGAGTTTGTGCCACTGGAATTTTATGACCAAGGTGTCATACTGCCATCTAAAATAAGATCTCTAACCCTTTAACTCAAGCTTTTAATTTGATGCCTACAGAGGTAATCTGAGGCAGGGCATAGTACATCAGAAAATAGTTTATAAGAGCAGTGCCCTAGGTTTTTATATTGCCAGCAGTTTGTTTTGGCCATTAACCAAGACAAAAATACTGCCCGTTTAATTTTCCTCTCTGACTGATGGACCATAATTAAAAGATTCAGTCCTGTACCTACCAAGATCAGTGAAATGACTACCAGTAATTTCAGAGGCCAGTGAATTAGGATCTAAATTGTCTTCTGCTCTCCTGGGACAAAGTGCCATATGGCAAGCTGACTGCTCTTGCTCACAGTCCTACCTTGGAGAAAGAAAAACAGGCTATGTGATCAGACGTGGGTATCCTGCACCTGCTCCTTTCTTTTTCAGCATCGTTTCAGAGCTGAAGCTGCTTTCACAGTTGCTGAGTATAGGAAGTGAGAGAGAGAAAGGGAGACAAGGGCTAGCTGTATCTCTGTAGTGTCATCACAGTAATATGCATTTTATTCAGAGATACAGAAGGAAAAATATATGCACAGCTAGGATTTCCTGAAAAATGGCAGGCTTTTTTTTTTTTTGTCTTGCTACTGTATCTGAAATTATGTATTTTTTATGTCTTTCTATTGACTTGATGGAATACTTCAGAATTTGTGCTATTCCTAATGCTGAGTTATTAGGGTTTTTTTTAATTCTGCAGCTACATTTTTTTATTCTGCAGTTACTAGTGTTTTCTTGCTTTGAAAAATAATGTCATGACTGACAGTACGGTTCTTTAAATGGTGAAGAGTCCGTCAAAAATATTTCACTTTTTATTATACCTGATGACTCTATTTCTTCTTTATATTGATCAATCTTAATTTAATGAAAAGACCAAAGAGTTATAACTTTTAAATGAAATTTAGCTCTTTAAGATTTATTGTGTGTAGAACAATGCAAATCAGTCCTATAGTATTATTTTCTGAAATATATTACTTAAATGCCACCAATTAAATATTGTAAGGCAAGATACTGTTATCTGTTTTATCAATGTTGAACTTGATTGATACAATATAGGTTTAGATCAGCATAATAAAAATAGCAATTAAAAAATCTAGGCAAGCATAGATTTCAAATTCATTATGTTGTTAAAAGAACACTTTACCAAATATTATTGGTACTCAGATAACTTTAGTGTTAAACTACTTTTTATACCGTGAGGTTGTTATCCCACTCTTTACCCTGATGCTACTCATCTCTTCCCTTCTCTTGTGAATTAATGAACTGGATTTCCAGTGTTATAATGTTCTTTGAAGATTCAGCAGCAGGATTGCTGTTATGATATCTTCCCAATTATTTCCCCATTGTGCCATTTTTCATAGCCTTAGATCACTTCTGTTTCTTTGGATTGCCTTCATACTCTTCATACTTAATGGTGTTGTTGAGAGGCACTGAACTGACGTTCAGGAGACAGAGTTTATTTCTAGATATTAACACATTCCTCTGGGACCTTTACCAGTCATTTAGTCTAAGTTTCAACTCCCCACATGATAAATGAATAAAAAAAAATTTCTTTTTCTTCCTCTTTTCCTCTTCCATCTTTCATTCCTTTCTATTTAAGCTGAAAAATCATCAATGTAGCAATAATTTCTAGCCATACATATAAGCTATACCATAAGAGCAATATACCACAGATCTTGGTTTAGACCAGAGTTACTGTACAAGATATAATTTCCAGGAACAATATGCCAATGAAACAATACTCCATCTTGAACTACACTGACATATCCATGTAGGAATTACCTATTTTGTAGTTCATGGGCTCAGGATTTCCGCCCTCCCCCCCGCTTAACATGAATGTCTTACATCTTAAAGGCTCAGATTTGAGATTTTGCACATTTAATACTAAAGATTTTCTAAGCTATGTCTAAAGCTGATAGTGAAAATAAACATTTAGTAAGCTAATCATAAAATTCTGTGGTTTAGATTGTTCAGATGCATGTATTTCTTTCAGAAAACTTACTTTTCCTAAGTAAAAACTGAAACCCAAAGCAGTTACAGCTTGCAAATTTACAAAATGCCACCATAGAGCTATGCCTTAACAAAAGGCTTAATCATGAAGGTGTGCAACAACATAAATTTAAGAATGTGACACAAAACACCAAGGGCAATATAATTCTCTGAAAATACTAAGGGGTGAATAGTTCTATTTAAGTATATCCTCAGTTACGGGAGATGCAGAACCTGCCTGTGGCAGCTTTCAGAAGGAATTGTGTTTCAGGCAAGTACAACCCTCCTTTAAGCTTTGAGTTGAAAACAGGATGTGCTGGTTTAACCCCGGCCGGCAACCCAGCACCACGCAGCCACCCGCTCACTCCCCTCACCCAGAGGGATGGGGAGGAGGATCGGAAAAGAATGTAAAAGTCAA
>JAVJGI010000014.1:50038271-50062253 GCA_035590275.1 Ibycter americanus | reverse complement strand
ACATCACCCAGCAACAACCAAAAACATCAGCACGTTATCAACATTGCTCTCACATCACAGCCAAAACACAGCACAGCGCCAACTACTAAGAAGAAAATTAACTCCATCCCAGCTGAAACCACGACACAGGAACATGCAACTTGTCTAGCACCTTGCTCCTGCCTTCATCTCTTCATCTTGTTTTTTCTTCAGAGATCCTCCTACCCCAAGTAATGAGAAGACTCTCCTAGCTTATCCGTACTGTCCATGTTAGGTACACAATTCTCTGAAATTTGTCAAAGTCAACATATGAACCAAACACTGAAAACTTACTCTTGATGTCTCTAATCCAAAATTTGGGGGGGGGGGGCGGGGAAGGACGAGAAAAAAGAGGAAAAAAAAAAGGTAAGTTAGTGGTATGACATCAAAAAGTTTGCTGACTCTTCTCTCACAGCTTTGAAAAAAAAAATTATGATAAGCCCTTTCTCATCTGGAGCATTCTTTATGAGTGGAAGTATATGTTTTATAATAATCTCTTTAAGTGAACAGAAATCAAAAGAAATTTATTTACTTATGTACATTACCATACCAGTCTTCAGTTTTATTTGCGAGTAACAGTTCCCAGATATTAGCATCTTAGAAATGGAAGAAATGCCACAATTCCAAGTCAAATAAATTTGCAAGGGATTGGGATTCCTATAGTCAATTTTTTCAAATGTCAAACCCAAAATTGTTTCTTTTCTAATAATTCATTTATGGTTTTTTTTCTGTTGAAAAGTTGAGAAAATAAATATTTTATGAAACTGTTTATTAGGCTATTCAAAATTCAGCTTAGCACTGGAAGCACCTTATGTGTCTTTTGTCCAATTGACATATCAATGTGACTCTAACATATCCTCTCTCTCTCCATCAGAGTATCTGTAGTGAAATTTAGGTCAGCTGTAACAAAAAGTTTCTGCTTTCCTGAGCCATAGGATCTGTTCCTTCTACTGCAAATGATGTCATGCTCCCATGAGTTGCAGAAAGAAAACCAGATTTATTTTTTTTTTCGGTTTTTGTTTTCTGTTTTGTTCTATATGACTGTATTTCAATTTATGTTTCCCAAAACTTTAATAAACTTAAACATAGATATGAAAACTCTCAGTGCAACTCTACCTAGTACTCCTTTTTCTGTCCTTTCTCTGAATGGACAAACTCCTCAGCTAGTGCCTCTGAAATAAGTGTCATAATCAAATCCATTATTCATTTTACTTATATTACTTATAACACACATTGGAAGACCCCCAAAGAAATTATTTTTACTAATTTAATCAATCCATAAAAAAAGATTAAATGTAGATTTTTGTGTATGCAGTTAGTTATATAATGATATACATTTATGCAGTCAACATATTTGAATGCTAACATATTCAGTACCCCCAGCAATTTCTTATAAACAACACAGAAAGCAAAGAAATTCTGAAAGAAAATATTTTTATTCATTCTGAACTATTTTAATGAAATAGTAATTATCAGAATAATACCACAGTTATTTTAATTACAATGTAATATATGTATATATATATTTTTATTTTTAATAAAATGAGGTCAATAAATAGATTATCCAACATGTAGTAATTTGCTTTCAGCAAACTTGCTGAAGGTACACTCTGTCCTTCACACAGGTCACTGATGAGTAAGTTGAACAGGACTGGACCCAGTACTGACCCCTGGGGAGCACCGCTAGCTACAGGCCTCCAGCCAGACTCTGCACCACTGATCACAACCCTCTGAGCTCTGCCCTTCAGCCAGATCCCAATCCACCTCACTGTGCGCTCATCTCACCCACACTGCCTGAGCTAACCTATGAAGATGTTATGGGAGACAGTGTCAAAAGCCTTGCTGGGATCAAGGTAGACAATATCCACTGCTTTCCCCTCATCTACCCAACCAGTCATTCCATCATAAAAAGCTATCAGGTTGGTCAGGCATGATTTCCCCTTGGTGAATCCATGTTAACTACTCCCAATGACCTTCTTTTACCTCCACATGCTTTGAGATGATCTCCAGGATGAGCTGTTCCTTCACCTTTCCAGGGATGGAGGTGAGGCTTTCCTCCAGTCCTCAGGCACCTCTCCTGTCCTCCATGACTTTTCAAAGATGATGGAGAGTGGCTTGGCAATAACATCTGCCAGCTCCCTCAGCACTCAGGGGTGCATCCCATTGAGGCCCATAGATTTGTGGGTGTCAGGTTTGCTGAAATGATGTTTAACCTGATCCTCCTCAACCAAGGGAAAGTCTTCCTTTCTCCAGACTTCCTTGCTTGCCTCCATGGTCTGGAAAACCAGAGGGCCAGCCTTTGCAGTAAAGACTGAGGCAAAGAAGCCATTCAGTAACTCCTCCTTCTCTGTGTCCTTCGTCACCAGGGCACCACCTCATTCAGCAGCAGGCCCACATTTTCCCTAGTCTTCCTTTTCCTGCTGATGTACTTGAAGAAGCCCTTCTTCTTGTCCTTGACTTCCCTCACCAGATTTAATTCCAAACAGACTTTAGCCTTCATCACATCCCTGCATGTTCCAACAACATTCCTGTATTCCTCCCAAGTGGCTGGTCCCTTTCCACATCTCATAAGCTTGCTTCTTCTGTTTGAGTTTTGCCAGAAGCTCCTTGCTCATCTATTGGAGCTTTTATTTCTATATCATCTGAGTCTTTCTGCTCTTTGTTCTAGATATCTGCCATGTCATATTCATACTAATTATTTAACTTTATATTCAACTTATCTTTGTATGTCTATAGGTGAGAAAAAGTGGCATGTGAGAGGCAAAACAGGGGATTTTAAATATAAATGTAGAGTTGTGAAATCTGCATCAGGTGATGTGCAAGCAAAATGTAAATGGAGATGAGCTCATGCACTCTCAGAAACTCCCTGTTGTGGAGAGAGTTCCTCCACTGCTATATTTCAGTGAGGAGGTACCTAAATTCTATCCAAATTCATAGACTGGGTACTTAGGGCACTGTTCCAAAAATTAAGAGCTCTGGGCCCAAGAAAAGGACTTAGATTCCAGGTTTACCCACCTCACAAAAAAATTGTATGAATTTCTAATCTATTTTGAAAAAAAGCCCAAGACAAAACAGAAAAAGACACTAGAGCTCTAAATTTTCAATGAATAAACACAGTATTTGTTTTTAGGCATTTCTGAGACTTTAGTCTGACCTTTGAGTTCCCTATTGTTATTAGAAGGTTGTGAAACCTTTTACAATGGGTGGTCTGAGATGGTTTGAGGATTTAAACAGCCATATTCCACCTCTGTCCCAGTCCAGGTTCTTTGCGCCTGTGCTTTACTTACTATCTGATAGAAGTCCATTTATTTAAGAGATCTGAGAACCTGTTAATAATGATGTTTCTTATTTCTTGGATCCATCAGTTGACTCATTGGTATGAGCTACATAACTGCTGAGTACTTATAGCTGTAACTGAAAAATCAATGGAAGTTAAGATTTGAAGGAATGGGGTGTTACACTGAGTTAATACATAATGGTGTGTGCTCCATAAACCACCAAAGCATGTAATTTTAATCGGTCATTCAAAACTGGCAGATAGTTTGACCTTAAATATTGCTGCCTCTGTTCTTTATAGAAAGGGGACAGCGTTATTTTTCTTATAACAATGTTGTGAATGTAAACTAGGTAATGCTTGTCAATGCAGTGGTTTTGTGGTGCATTAGTCCATAATTCTGCCTTCATAGCAGTGTTCACATAATGTGAGCTGAATAAATTGTGAGATTTCAAATTTAACAATGAGTAGAATAAGAATCCGTCGTCAAAGGTGATCATTAAATCACTGTATGTTCTCCAACTAGATAGCAAAAAAAAAAAAGTATAAACAGGTCATTAAAGTCTATATCACAATGCACACGCACAAGCAATTCTGTCAACACTATAGGTTCTAAATGACTGACAAACTATAATAATATTAAGGTTAGTATATGACGGGAAGAGAAGTTTCACAAGATGTATGGATTTGAAAGACTTGGCTGAAAAGGAATTAAAACTACGGTTGGAATGCAGTTTGTGGTTAGACGTCTAACTGTAAGTAAATGCCTACATGTTACTGTCTACAAATGGCTTAGATATTTAAATTCCCACCATATCAATGGAGACCAGAGGCTTAATTCATCTACCTAAGCATGGAGACAGTTGAGACATCTAACAGATATGACTGTTGCCTGTTGGAGACCTCATTGGTGTGGCACCAAGATGACAGCCAATGTATCCTAAGGCATCGCAAATGGTATGAGGCAGCTTTGAGTGGTCTGCAGTTAAAAAAAATCTGGATACAATCTCTGGAATGGATTCCAGCTTCCTAAGATGTCAGTTAAAAAGCAAGAGTTGGTCAGCTAGGCTTGAGCATCAGCATGAAATTAATCTTCCATACTGCTTAAATTTAGTATACTCTTTCATATAGTCTTGGCCTGTGTACGCTTTGTCAGACAACATCATGGTGTTGGGAAAATAGCATGGGCCAAGGATTCTTCTCAACAGTTAATAGGGATAAGGCCATCCTGTTTCAGGAAATGAAGAGAAGGAATTGGATTGACCTGAGCTATACAATGTCAGTTATATTGTATTTTTATACTGTATTTTCTAGTTTAGATAGATAATGGTGTGTTCTATTCACAGTCTCTTGGTGGTTCTTCAGTGAGGATACTTTTTCAAGCACCTAGCTGCTTTCATGATCAATAGAAGTAAGGAACTTGGAGATGGACTTTGGATTTCATTCTCCACTTTCAACACTTACAAAAGTTCCTCCTAGCCCTTCATCACAATTGAAAAAGGGCAAGTTAGCAAACACAATCTAAGTAAAAGTATATTTTGTAATGTACTGTTATTGCCAGGTGAATTGATGCTAATGCTATTCATATTCAGTTAGCAAATATTTACCTAACAAAAATTATTTGGATTCCTCAGCAGCTAATAATTCACAAGATGAGGTGCACTGTACAAAAGGTCTTTGTAATATGAAGAGAGGAGTCTATTGACTCTTTCTACTTAAATAACATCACAATTCCTTCCAAACTTCCATCTCAATGTGATACTATAATCCTTTAAATTCTCAGAGACAAGTATGATGAAAATGTGCAGGTGACTAAAAGAGCTCAGCTCTCATTAATGAATTGTGCTCTTTTTATGTATGAAGTTGCTTGAAGCTTGACACAATTCCAGAGCTTCTATCTCACAGAACATAGTGTTATTGAGAAGGATAACTAGAGAGAACAAATGAGAACAGGAGTTTTTTTAATTTTTTTTTTTTTTTTAAGGTGCCCAGTTCAAGGTTAATGTGTGTGTGTTGGTGTTAAAAATTAGAGGTTGAATACTGTTCATGATCTATGTGGAATTCAGTACGGTTTAACATTTACTTTTCAGCTCCGTCACAACCCAAAAGGAGTTGTTTAAGATGACCTCCCTCCCCTTGGGACCAGCGACCAAGTTTGTCATACCCTTGGACTGAATTAAGGTGAGATGACACCAACCAAGCAGTTTTATGATTTATTAGTACAAAATACAAGATGTGGTTAGATATGATAGCTTAATGGTGATTCCTTTAAAGGGATAAGCAAGTCCCGTGCCACACATTGTTACTTAGATCTGGTCACTATTCAATAAAAAGAAAGAGAGGAGAGGGGAAGGGGGTGGGAGGGGGTGGGGTAGGGGTAGGGTAGAAGAGATATCACCACCCATGGATCCAGCAGCATCCCACTGGTTCTCTTCACCTTAGGTGTCTTGGTGGTGAGAGTCCCACCCAAGCTTTCCTTGATTTGAGTTTTAAGCTCTCAAGAGGACACTGCATTTACATACAAAGTGAGGGTGGGTCTGGTCTGTGTCTGCACAAGCTCAACATGTAAGCGGTGGTCGCATGGGGTCCTCATTGGTGGTCGTGAGGGTTTTAAGCAGCCCCTGCAGTCTACATGCGCTGTTGCCTTGTGTTACCACAGACGTTTCTTCCAGGAAGCACCAGCTAGATCTCGCCTTTGCGAGATCTAAAGCCATTCCATCCCGTACCACCTTGTGGTTACAAAGTTAGGCAACAGAAGCTCACTGTGCAGCTACAGCTCATTTCAGTTCCTCTCCAATCTTCTCAGAACAGCTTTTTTTCAGCAAGTCTGTTTGAATTTGTGCACTAAGCAATGTTTAAGGCAATTATCAATATATCGGTTCCTTACGAGCGCCCTGTGGTGAGGAATGGGATGTGTCTATCACAGGAAAAATTAAAGCACGTAGCCCACAAGCAATGCATGTTGCCTAGAAGCATTGAACTATAGTGGTTTAACGCTGGTAGGCAGCCATGCCCCGCTTGGCAGCAGGCTGGGGAAGAGAAACAAAAGGGTAAAAGTGAGAAAACTTGCAGGCTGAGATAAAGACAGTTTAATAGGTAATGTAAAAGATGCATGTGCAAGCAAAGCAAAACAAGGAATTTATTCACTACTTCCCATCGGCAGGCAGGTGTTCAGCCATCCCCAGGAAAGCAGGGCTCCAGCATGCATAACAGCTACCGGGGAAGAAAAACGCCATAACTTGAAAAATCCTCCTTCCTCTTTTTTACCCCAGGTTTTATTACCAAGCATGATGTCATTTGTTATGGGATATTCCTTTGGGTCAGCTGTCCCAGCTGTGTCCCCTCCCAAATTCTTGTGCAAATCCAGCCTACTCGCTGGTGGGGTGAGGTGAGATGCAGAAAAGGCTGTGATGCTGTGTAAGCGCTGCTCAGCGATAAGGAAAAAAATCTCTGTATTTGCAACACTTGTTTCCATCACAAATCCAAACACATAGCCCCATACTAGCTACTATGATGAAAATTAACTCTACCCCAGCCAAAACCAGTATAGTATGATTTTTAATTTCTCGTGGCTAAACTGGACAATGAAATAAATTTATTTTTCAAAAGGTTATGTTTTCTTTCTTCTTTTGATCTCTTTCCTAAAGCAACAGAGGGGAATAAATGCAGAGAAGAAAACAGTAGAAATAGAAGCTCTTTTTTCTGCACCACTCACAGCACTGAGGTCAGAAAGGTAGTAGGGAGAGTGAACTTTCTCTTAGGTATTAACTCAGTATCTTCAATAAGTACTCATGATGCAGCTCACCTTTTTCAATTCTCCCTTCTGTAAGACTTTCCTATCACTCACACATTTTCAATTGTGGTTTTTTTCACTAGAGCCTTTCTACATTGTGTAAGTGTTTTAATGTTTATCAGAATCACTGTCATCAGTATCCACTAACGAAGGAACATTTAAAGGTTTAGCTTTGTAGTGCAATAATCAGGAAAATGTAGATCTCTTTAAGACTTCCCATCTGACCCTATTGTGTTTATGTTTTTGACATATTAAATCTGAATTACAGCTTTGGTTGCATGCATTCTACACCAATTTACTACACTGTAACTTATGAAATGTATTTGGACAAAAGAAATAGACCTTATACTTAAAGTCAAGAACTAAAGGTTAATCTAACTGAAATCTTAACAGTTATCTTTAATCCACATCTAATTACTAGAGAAAATTAACTAATGCAAATAAAATTTAGAAAAGAAATGAAACCCCAAACCAGCCAAAACCAAACAAAAACCTCTCTCACTGACATTTTATTTAGGATTACTGGGCTCACGTTTCTTATATCTACTACTTCTTTCTGCTGTTATGCTCACCCACTGCCTCTGTGAGTCCTAAGGCCGACATTCTCCATCAGTGTGAAGGTTTGCACACTGAGTTGTCAGCTTTATGAGTCCTTTCCCAGGAGAGTATGATGTTATGAGGGAGTGCTTCTTACCCATAGGTCCACTTGGGGTTATTTCTATATATTTTCTAACACTTGATTACTTGATACCTTGATTTTAACTCATTGCACCACAGTTCCTCACTGCATGCTTATATACTATGCATGTTGGTTTTTACTTACTTTGCATACTTCCTTTATTCACTGTTACAGCTTTAAAAAAAAATGTAGCTTTACCCAGCTTCCAAGATTACATTTCTTTAATGACAAACAACTGGCCATTAGTGGTTTGTTTATAGTCCTGGGACCTCTGGTATCATGCCCACACTTTCAAGACCTTTGCTGTCATCTGAAGTTCGCACTACTGTAAGTTGTGTTTTAGGGCTACAGAGACTTTCTGTTACACAGAATAACCGCTTGTATTGCTATATGTTAGTTAAAGACCTATTAAAAAAATGGCAAAAATGGGACATCGTCACACAAAGCAAGCTATACTAAAACAAGTTCAGTAATAATCACCTCGTCGTTAGGTAATTGCTGTTGCAGTCAAACAAGCTAAAATAAGGTTCCAGCCAAGACCAAAGTAAGCCCAGACATAGAAAACCTACCGAGGCTTAATCCTGGAGCTTCTTAGAGTTATTATAAAGACTTTGGCCTGTTACTAACACTGACAGTATCGTATTTACTGGACTAGAAGGTCACAGCTCCCTCTGTCCAGGCTTGTTACTCTAGCCTTTTTTCATGTGTTATTTGGTAGTGGCAGAAAAGCAGGAGATGCTTTCAGGGTGTTCACTATGGTTTGATTGTTTCCAGTCACCTTGTTGTTTTTAAGTATTGTGGTTGCAGATGGGGTTTTAGATATCTTTATGGCTTCCCTGTTAATGTGAGATTTTTCTATTTCATGTTTCACTTAAATCCAGTACTGAGACAAGATAAGGCATGCTGAGGAGTTTTGAAGCCCTCTGCCCATCTGTTATAACACAGTTGTAGTTCTTTTACCAAATTTCCTTCTGGTCAGCCTATTTTTACAAATTTCCATAAAGATCTTTCATAACCTGGTACATTGTTTTGATTATTTCTAATACAAACATTAGTTTTGGTTTGTCAATAATGATTCTTCTTTTATTTTTCCTTTTTAAATTATTTCTCTGATTCGGTACTTATCTTTTGTTTTGCTGTTTATCCTTATGATTTTATTTCCTACAGTTTTACTGGACTTAGAATTTGGGGATTCTTCTTTCAGTGCCTTTTTGTTGTTTTTGTTTTGTTTGTTTGTTTTTCTCACTACCTCATTTCTTGGCTTCTTCACTTCTTAATCCATGTCAGTATCCAACTGTGAAAGATACAGGTTGGCTCACACTACCAGTTAGCAATCACCATCTTTTCTTTAAGTCCACCCTGTGTCTCACCTCCTTCCACTTCCAACAGGGACTGAAATCTGTTCCTCAGTTTAAACTGTAATTTCTCACCATGCTGTTGTTTTCATTCATTTTCGTGTTGGTTTCTTTGCTGTTGTCTGCATTAAGTTCAGTATTTTTCAGCCTTAGTTTCAGTATAGCAGTGCCAAGACTTTGTAACTGCTGATACAAGCTGCTGAACATGCCCTTGCAATTTGGTTAGATGACCTGATTTTAAAATTGATACAGATATAATTAGTGTGTGCTAGATTTGCTGATGTCATCATTCTTCATTTTATTTTACCATCTGGCAGGCTCTGCGTTTATTTGTACAAGGAACAAGATACTAAAAAACTAAGCCAAAAACATCAAGAACTGTTCTGTGAATCATTGCTCATTGTTTTAGATACTGATTCTTCTCAGAGGTTAGGTATTATTGGTCATATTGTGGATGAAAGAGTGATGGAACTGGTGTTTGCCCTTTTCTTATGCCACTGATGGGATATCCTGCTGTGGAACAGACATCTTCAGGAATCTGGTCCATATGAATTACAAGAACAGACAAAATTCAGCCAAGGTCTACCTCTGGTAGCATCCAACAGCAAATGCCCAGGAAAGTGTAGAATAACAGAGTGAACTCAGAATAACACTGCTGAAGAATATTTTTCTAGGTCCCAACACTCCGAAAAATTAGAACCTATTAAATCATAAATCATCTTTGTGTCTATCCTACCAAGGATATCCTACAAAGAATAAATACTATCAAGACAATATTTACACAATTTTGGTTATCATAGTCTGTTGGAATATTTTGCTGAGCTTGCAAATATAACTGTTCTCTCAGCCTTTGTGCTTTTCAATGATTTATCATTCCTACCCATATACTCACTTAAGGTTCTTCTCCCTATCCTAGGTATCTTGACATTTTATTTATAGTTTTCAGGAATGGGTAAATGACTCAGATACACACTAGAATAAACATGCATAATAGTGGTTTTGTTTGTATTTACAAAGACCATAGAAGTACAAGATAAAAAGGGCTACTTTAATCAGTAATTATGCTCTAGGAAATAGACTATAGCTATCTTTTTGGACATACAAAACAACCACTGATTTTATAATCTATAATAGACAAATATAAATCCCTCTATACAAATATAATAATAGACATGATAAATACAGTATTAGCAATGCTGTTACAGAAAAGAATTAACGCAATGTTATTGCTAGACAAATACAGCTTTCACAAGTAAAATCAGGTTTTGTCATTATCCTCAATATTGATGTCCACAGTGTTCTGCCAAGCAAGGCATCTCTTGACATTACCTTTTATTTGTAATCTAGCCTTCTGAGTGACTTCTAAGTCCATTTGAGTATACAACCATCACCAGAATTCAATACAATTGCTTACCAAAGAAAATGTTTTTTCACATTGGAGCTGCCACTTTTGGTGTGAAACTTCTCACATAGACTAAAATAGCAACTGACTTGATGTGTCATATTATTATATTTAAATAAATGGAAGGAGGCAAAAACTCAGCAGCTGCATGTTAGCTTTATTTGGAGAAACTGAGGAATACCACAAGGGCTTATTTATGGTAAACCATAATTATAACAAAGGCATTTTTTTAAATCCCAACAGACAAAGTTTCATGAAAGCAAATAAAATGCAACTTGCTAATCATCATCTGCTATGTATTTATATGGCTCTGAACACAAAAGATTTCAAATTAAAAATGAAACTGAGAAGACAGATATACAGTGGCATCAGTTACTAATGGCTGAGAGCTCCGTCTGCATTCAAGGTTTGGTACTCCTAGGTCACAATAGCAGATAGCAGTAAAATATTTCTGTTGTTTCAAAAAATCATTGTATTTTCCCATCAGTTGCCTGCTCAAGATCTCTAACATCCAAGCCTCTGGGACCAGGAAATATTTTATCTATTTGCTGCCCTGATAACATCCTGCATATTCTCATCCACCCTCCATAAACTGTGTAATACATTAAGACTGACTGCTGCAAGTAAAAGCCCCAGGTAGCAGCCAAATTTACCATCACAGTAACAGCTATAAGGGTGCCTGACTGCATAGAGGAAGCTGGTGAACTTACATACAATTCAGCAAAACAATTCTAGTAGCAAAGATGTATTTTAAAGTAAGAAATTTAATCTACCAGAAAGTGTCCAGTATTAACTATCATTTATTTCTGACTTCACTCATGCTGTCATAGACACCAGCCAGACACCTGTCATTTCAGATTAGCAGTGGAAAGAGTCAGACCAGATGGTGCCAGGACTGCTGGCCATGCATCTGAAGCCCCTGTGAGGTTGTCATAAAAGGATACAGAAATCTGATTCATATCTCAGTTGGCCTGTCTCAGGTTGTGATGAGTTAACCCCACTGAGCTCCTGACATGCATAAAAAAGAGTAAGTACTTAGGGGAACTTACAACATGAGTAAACAAGGGTGGTAAATATGTAGATGTGCATATCTGGGTGATTCTTCTCATCTTAAAACAGATCTGTAAAATAATATATATTAATTAAGTTCAAGAAGTCCCTTGTTTTTCTATTCATTGTAAAGGAAGTCAGGCCGACCAGATCCGGCTCAGGTATCTATGCAAAAGTTCACATTATGTGAGATGAATGACACTCCAAGTGTCTGAAATTATGATAGTGGCTCAAACGTGCAGTTCTAAAACCACAGGGAAGCAGAAAATAAAATTGCAGTCTGGCAAGCTTTTCACTGTGCTGTCCTCCCATTTCTCAGTAAGGAAGCCAGGTCATTAGTAACATCAGCCCTGAATTAATGACACTGCTCACACAAGCAGATATATGACAAATATTTACAAAAATATCTTTCAAGAAACTTTCACCTAATTATAAAGCTTATGGGCATGTAATGTATACTTATAGTGATATTGCCAATGCCATTTACATAAACTTCCTAAATCACTTGTGTAGATGATTAGATGTATTTTTCTTCCTAGCCTGACAGGATTCAAACAAAAATGTATCACTTCTGGGCAAAATATTTTGGGAGAAAGTGTGGGCTAAGGAACTGGGTAAAAGTTAACCTACTTACCCTTTGAGCCTCTTAGTAGCAAATAATTCAGAATACAGAGGGGTAGAGAAAAAGCATGAGTCTGTACAGCAATTGTTAATAGACTGATCTGAAGGGAATATCCTGGTTTCTGATTCCTGTTTTCAGGACTATTTATGCGCTTTATGTTAAGGAGTAACTGTCTTAAAAAGCCAAGTACCTCCTTCCTCTCCATCACCACCACAGCAAAAAAGCCCCAACAAAACCAAAAAGCAACGCCCCAAAAATCACAGAATTTATAAGCATAGAATGAAACTCTATTTTCAGCAGGGGCATTAACACACTGCACTAGACAGATGCATAATTCTGACCATTCTGTGATTCTGTGATTTTTAATTACGGTATGCTTAAAGGATTCTCCAATCCAGTTCTGAAGCTTTTGGTCAAGGTTTTTAATTTTTGGTCTATTACATGAAAGATAGGGAGTAACATCTTGTAATCAGTTCTATCAAAGAAAAGATGTATGAATGCAAAATAGTATTCTGTGCTCTTTATCTTAAAGAGGTGAAGATAGTGTCTCACAAACTGATTCAGGTGCTACATCTGCAGAAAGAGACGGGGATTCAGACCTTCTCTGGAGCCCCTGACTTCTAATAACTAACTTTAGACAACTTTATGACCATCTCAGATGGTAAAACCTCCTCCAGCACTAAGAATATCAAACATTAGGTTTGTATTCTACTTTGAGGAATAGTCATTAAAACATCAGTAACATCTTTGTCAAGTTCCATCTGCTGTTAATATCGCATGTAGAAACAACTGGACCTGAGTTACATAGTTTGAAAGGTGGCTACAGCTGGCAGCATAGATCACAAGCAGCACACCTGAAACATATCCAGAAGAGTTTGGGGCTTGTCTGCAAAAACCTCTGGCAGGAACATCCTGAGTGCTTTCAGGATCTAGCAGTAAATTGCACCCTGCCCAGGGGCATATATGTGTGTCCTACATAGGCACTTATATGTGCATGCAACTTTGTGTGTGTTAAAGGAGCGAATTTCCTTCTAGGCTTGGAAATCGCCAGGTTAAGCCTTTGACCTTGAAACAAAAATGTGAACTTCTTGATTTTTATTGGTTTTTTTTTATGTGTGTGTGTGGGTGTGATTTTTTGGTTCTTTTGTCTTTGAGGTGGTTTTAATGGTTATATTCAGATGGCGTTTATTACATTTGTCTAGCCTTTTGAGTTAGAAAATCAGGTATCACCATACCTTGGCATTCAGGCTGCATTCACTCAGCCGTAAGTACATACAAAAATGTGTTTATAAAGACATGATAATTATTACCTAGAAATCCCTGAGTATCCAAGAAAAAAATGTTAAAAATATCAATTTTATTAATTTTTCATTCAACCCATCACCCAAACTAAAAATAAAAAAGAAAGAAAGAAAGAAAAAAGTGTTAAGGCATGGTTTAGAATATGATAAAGTCTTAAAGTGGCAGAATAGACAGAAATACAGACTTTTATGTACAGTTTCCAAATTATTTTCACTCTGACCTGGGAAAACCTCCAAATAATATGGCTTTGTTCTAATCAGTGAATACCAAATAGATGTGACAAGCAACGACAAAGCCACCTATGAACACAGAAATTGCACAAAAGTATCCTCAATATAAATGAAAAATTTATTAGAATCTCCATAGTCCCAAAGATAGGTAAGCTTCATCTAGAGAATACCACATCATTTCCAGGAGTTATGGTTGCCATATGCCTAAGTAATTCTGATGTATAAACCATAATTTTGGGGGGTTATATTTTTGCTAATAAGAAACTAATGAAAAAGAAATGCAAAGAAAAGGAATTATTTACTAGAAAAATATTAATCTTAACAACGAGGCATACTAATATGATTAGAATAAGTATTACGGTAAAAATATTGAGTTGAAAAAAGGGATAGGTGGTCCTATGAAACCAATTGTCTACTAGAAAATACAGTCTCTGAGCACTATAGAAATTCTAATTTTTTGATATAGGTGTTTTAGAGTGAGCAAAAAGCCTCTCCAGAGTCTATACTTAATTAAATCATGTAGACATTGAAATTTTATGCCATTTGAGATGCCAAATGTTTTTATTTGAGCTAATCAATAGGTTATTCGAAACAGTAACATGGATGTGACAGATATGAGAAAGAGACTTGCAACCTGCCAGATCCAGTACATGGCATGTCTAAAGGAATCTGAAATTGTACTGGACATTTACTGGTGCGCAATTGAATCTTCCTTTAGCCAAGACAGTTAATGTAGAGTTTGAGTCAGATGTTTGTGTGTATGGCATGTGATGTTAATTTAGATGCCCAGACATAATGCCTATAGTTGATGTTCTGCAGTGGCATAGGTCTACCATAGGTCTTACTTGTCAGCTCTGTGCAGATGTCTCACAAGTCATGTGATGTCTCAAACAGTGCTAAATGAAATGTCACATGTATTCACCAGTACATGTCTACATTGATCTTTATTCTATCACTTCAATGAGTATGAGTTTATTTCACTCACTGTTTCCAAAACTGACTTTGAAATTAACGTTGCAGGCACATGCTGATTAAACAGCCACACAATATTGAAGCAGAGGGTCTACATATATCTTTAGAGCAAAGAAAAATTAGCAAAAAACAAATACATTTACTGTCTGCTAACCTTTTAACCAAGACACCCTATCACAAGGACTTTAGTGTATATACTTACTTTCTAGAAAATTTTGTGTCTGCTTCAAGATCAATGCTTAAAACCCTGTAAAGGGATTCTGTGAAAGATATGGATAAAAGCATTCTCAAGTCAAAGATCATTGTAGCCTAAATTCGAACTTGCACAGACAAATTTTTCACCCATCTAGTCTTTCAAAATTATTAAAGTTTACAAATACTATTATATTTTTATTTTCATTACAGCTGAACTCAATGGGGATGCCACAACTAAGAAAGCTGAGGCTAAAATGTTGAGAATGTTACAGATGGGGATCATAAGAGAGCAAATAATTTCCTACAAGACAGAGGTTTGGCCATTGAGCAAAATGTGTTGGTAATATTTTGTGTTTTTCCACTTAATGTCAATTATAAAAATGTATGATGTGTTTCAGTAACAGACACTAAGTGTCCCTTCATCCAGAAAATAATAATAATAATAAAACTTCCTGCAGTGAGAACAGAGAACAATCACACTCCTAAAATTATCACAGAGAATCAAAAGCAAGGATAGACCGAAATAAGACGACCTTATATTTAGTTTGTACTGCACTCAACAGCTATAACAGCAAGCTAAACAGTATGGAGGAAGGTTTCTGATCCTGACTTCTTTTACTGTTTTAGATGTAACCACAAACTGGCACAATAAAAGATGAATTTGCAATGCCTCCATAACAAGCCAGCAGAAAACCCTGCAGGTTTCTATGGGTCTAATACTTGTTTTCTCAGATAGCCAGTGAGTAAAAGTAGATGATCATGCAGATTAATTTTGCTTCCTTTTAAAGGGTCATGAGACAGGACCTCCTAAGGGAGGAATCATGCAAGAGGTTCAATAAATATTCAGTCCTGTATAAGTCAATGACATTTTGCAAACCTTATAGAATGAAATAGATACAGGAATATGAGAAACTGGGGGGGAAATGGGAGTCTTTAAATAGTCTGCCACAAATAGCGGAAGATATTCAAATTCTGTTCAGAAATCAGATGCAAGCCATTTTTGGACTCTATTTTTTCCCCTTTGAATACTGCTCAACCATGACAAATCAAGCACAAAGTTAGGTACCCAGAATATAGATAACTCTGTGGTTAGTTTGCTTCAAGGAATCTGAGTGAAGCTAAACAAAGAGCTGCAGGCAGCCTCAGTCTTACTTAGCTTCTGTCAAAACCAGTGCTGTTCCCTCAAGCCCCCTTTAAATGGATAGATATTATTAATTCATACTTTTTTCCCTCTTAAATTGATATTTATGACACTTCTGAAATCTAAGACAGTAAAAAAAGGGAATGATCCTTAGTATCAGCCGTACTTTCAAAGACATAAATGCACAACTCTCAAGTATCTTATAGATTAATTCTCCTCTTTTTTTCAGTTTCCACATCCTTCCCAATCATTGAAAGAACAAAGACTTCCATTGTTTCAGAACAAATAAACTAAGACTGCTGAGCATAATGATTTATTACCCATAATGCCAATAAGAACTTGTAATGAACAGGTAAAGTAGGAGACATTAGTTTTGCATTCCTGTAAGTACTTTGCTAGACACCAGCTCTGTCATTTGCACAGATCTGTCGCCAGCATAAAAATTTTTTTCCTTCTCTTTTTCTCCCCAGCTCTGCAGGTGCGTAGCTTAAGATAAACCCCAAATACCATAAAACATTTGCAAAAATGTGTTAAAACTAATGAAGTGATAAGGAAAATTTTGACTTCATTTGGTGTATGTCTACTTCCCTCTAGAGCAGATTTTTCTAAGACAAAGGCAAACCAAGAAAGAACTACCATTAAGAAATATGAGTGATCAAGCAACTATTGATTACTTTGATCCGCTCTTATTTAGCAATAGAACATTGCCTATTTTATTCCCTGTCCTGATTTATTTATCCCCTCACTTTTGCAGTTAAACTTCCTTATTTCTCTTCTTCATCTAAGACTGGCTTATCTACCCTTTCAGAATTCTCAGTTTTGGGCTGCAAAAATTCTTAGCTGTTATGGTCTTTGAAATAACTCCACAAACCTTATAACAATGCTTTAAAACTCTTCTGACTACTTTATTTTTTAATTCTCAGATATTTTTTTCCTTTCTTCCTCTTTGTTCTGCTGTCATTAAAAAGCTAAACAATGCAAAATTTTGTTCAGTATTCAATTTGTATGGAAGAAGTTATATCCAATTGTCATGGTTTAACCCCAGCCGGCAGCTAAACACCACACAGCCACTCGCTCACTCCCCCCAGTGGAATGGGAGAGAGAACCGGAAGAGTAAAAGTGAGAAAACTCGTGGGTTGAGATAAAGACAGTTTAATAAGTAAAGCAAAAGCTGCACGTGCAAGGAAAGCATAGTAAGGAATTCCTTCACCACTTCCCATGGGCAGGCAGGTGTTCAGCCATCCCCAGCAAAGCAGGGCTCCATCGCAAGTAATGGTTACTGGGGAAGACAAAATGCTCTAACTCCAAACATCCCCCTCTTCCCTCTTCTTCCTTCAACTCTATATGCTGAGCACAACATTACATGGTACGGAATATCCCTTAGTTCAGTTGGGGTCACCTGTCCTGGCTGTGTCCCCTCCTAAATTCTTGTGCACTCCCAGCCTGCTCGCTGGCGGGGTGGGGTGAGAAGCAGAAAAGGCCTTGGCTCTGTGTGAGCACTGCTCAGCAATAACTAAAACATCTCTGTATTATTAACACTGTCTACATCACAAATTCAAAACACAGCCCCATAATAGCTACTGTGAAGAAAATTAACTCTCCATCAGCCAAAATCAGCTCACCAATGAACTTATATATGCCATTGTTTCCAAGAGAAAACAATGACAAATTACTATTCATAGGAATGGAGCTAGGACTTCATCCAAGGTGTGGAGTACTCTCTAGTCGCTCAAACTGGTCAAGTTTTCTATGGATATGTTAAGAGATATGGTTGCTAACAGAATGACTCATATCACTGTCTGTTTTCCAAGGACAGGTGTATAAAGCCTGCCTTCCTCCAACTGTTGCGTTATAAGCAACAGCTTAGAGGTTTTTGTTGTACTCAATTTCACAAGCAGTAAAACCTATATAGAAATGGAACCTATTTCATCTCACCTAAGTTTACCTAACAGCTTATGGCTTAATAAACTTCTGATAGCATTTTTCTGAGTTTCAGCATAGCATTCTCTGGCTATGTGCAATATTCAAATTGCATGTGTCTAGTTTTGCGAGTCCCTTTTCTCATTTACTAATCATTTAAGTTTGAATCAATAAAGAGCATTGGATTTGTTTTGGCTTGGGTTTTTTCTCTCTGTATTGTACACAGTATGCCAAAATTCAAGTATTAATAACTTGGATTTGCACTTGACCCTTGCTTGGCCTCAGCTGCTCATCTGAAAGAGGATGGGTCTTTCTAAAATCTATGTAAGATACAAAATATCTTATCAACCTTATCAGCCTATCAGCTGAATATTGTTTCAGCCCTATATCGAGAACCTGGTTTCCACAGAATATCTCCAAAGTCACTGGGTATGCATATTATGGCAGTTTAATGGGAATGGAGCCTTTTTTTTTTTTTTAACTGGCTAAAATTTTCCCAGGTATTTGCAGTGAGTAACCTCTTTGGTTTCCAGCAAAGTCTTTTTTTTTTTTTTTTCTGTTGAACTCAAACCCCATATAACTCAGCCTGCACATACAAATGAAGGTCTTCAGCCCACCTAGAATTTTGGCTCAATTCTTGTATTCCTTTTCCCACTCCATGCATAATGGTGTTGAAAATCAGATATAGTGTTCCCCATCATGCTGTGTAGAGGCAAAAAGCAGCCAGAGATGAGTCTTATATAAGAATGTCTTCTGATTATGCTTTGACTCATGTGAAATCAGTTCCAGATGCCAAATCTAATTATAGAAGTTTTTTGCCTATTGGCTGCTGCCACTGAGTTAGAAGGAACTCCCTGCTTCTGGAAGCTTCTGAAACACAATCCAGATACCTGAAGAGGAATTGAAGAACTCACAAACAATAGCATTTTATTGTATATGAATAAAAAAAAAAGTTAAGATATATAAATTGGAACCATAAGAAGTCACTTTGTTCAAACATGCAGATGTATATAAAAATTAATTTTAAAAAATATTAGAAAAAGCAATGTATGTTTTGTTTTGGTTTTGAAAGAATATATATTATACATGCTCTCATACTTCTACCCAGTATACTTTGCATTATAAATATTAACTACAAAGTGCCTATGTCTTTTTATGTAAAACTGTGTATATCTCTTAAAAAAAACCAGCTGTGCATGAATTATGAAATATTTCACGTGGATTTGTTCCATACATTCAAAAGGCAAAGACTTTCCTCTTTATTTGCAACAGTCTTTAGATTAACAGGTAGTTTCTGCTCATATAACAGGATCTTGCATGTCAGATAAATGTCTAACCGATTTTTATTCATAGTCATAAGCTCAAGTCTGTTGTCCACACCGAGGTGTATAAAACCAATTGAAACACCTTGCAGATATGACACAGGACCTCTATTCTATTCAGGTTCACATGGAGGACATGTGAAATGCCTTATGCCATCTTAAATGTCAATAGATATTGGTCTGTGGGCATCTGAACTGAGTCTTTAGTTCCATACAAAGATAGCATTGCAGAAAAGTACAAACAAAAATCCCATATCACTAGATAGGATTGAAAACGTGTATTCAGACACCTGAATTTATGAGATGTATTCAATTCCCCCAAAAAATATGGGGTGGGAGGGGGAGATATCTACCTGGCAGTGAAGTGCCTAAGTTACCTGTATACCCAGTGACAAGCTGTTCAGTACAGTTTAAGGAGCCTAGAGAGCTATCCAGCTCATTCCTAAGACACCTAGGGCTACATTCAGTAGCCTGCATACAGGTGTTATGACTGAGATGTCTGAAACATCTGTATGGGATGGCTTGATACAATGCAAAATTTACAGGGATACTATGTCATTATGGAGAAACAACCGTGATTCTCGCAGAATACCTAAGGGCATCTCAAATGTTTTCAGCCCTGAGTACCTATATACCTTCCTGTTATATTGTATAGTCTAGTCCTGAATGCAAATAGACATATGAAGAAAGAACAAGAGAACTATGATTCCGACCTCTCTGTTTACCAACCAACTGTACACTTTGGGACTCTGGAAAATAATTCTCCCTGCCAGGCAGAGACCTGCAGGATACTGACCCAGGCCAGTGAAGTTCTGCAACACTTCTTCCTTTGGACTGTGTCTAAATGACATGCTAAATCTTCACTAAGTTTCAAAATTCTGTTTGGAAAGGAAATTTTGTTTGTCAGATATATTGCTACCAATTTCTTGTGTATTACAGGCCAGACTGATAAAGTAGCATGGTGTCACATTTCCATCTGTTCTCAACTTTATTCCATGTTGCAATTCATGCTACAAAAGAAATATGATTAATGTTGTGTTAAATGGATAATACATTCTAAATGTGGCATATTTGTACAGCATGACACTGAAAATATATTGTCATATGTTTTGAATAACAAAACATGTCTAGTTTGAAAAAAAAGGTCATATTTACTGTACAAAATGTGGCGTTGAAATATACAAAATTGCAGAACCATTAAGGGTTCTTTTTCTTCCTCTGAAATGCAGTAGAAAATTACTTTGTATTTGGAAGGTCATGCTTTTCTTTCCCGTTTTCTTCCCATCTTGCTCTTCTCTACAGTGAGGGGAGCTGTCGACAGCTGAGCTTGACTGTAATGTAGTTCTATTTGCGAGCCAACAGGGGGAACCCTCAAACCTGCCCCCCCCCCCCGCCCCGATAACAGGATGAAGCGTTCCTGCCGAGACACCCGGACAATCAATGCTTTCTTTCCTATGCTTTGTTACTGTAAACTATTATGGTTGACCTACTTTCTTTATCCTCGCCAATAATGCAGAAGAGCATCAGATCCGACTAAGCTGCCAACGTGGTCGGTAATTTCCAGTTTAGAAACTAGCTGCATGACAAAAGAAAGGTAATGGATCAGATTACCATCTCAGGCTGCATCATGCTAGATAACCAAGGCTAAATAAAGCTTTATAAAAGACTTGAAACCTGACGGCTGATTTCTGGTATGAGGTGTTTTCTTCCTAAGTTTTACGTTAATTCTTCATCTTAAAAATGAAGTTCAAATGCCATAATTTCAACTTCTTCAAATGGACCTTTACAAGCTTAGCTAACAATACTTGCTACATGAAAAAATATTTCAGTGAAATTAATTACTGGACTCCTTTGTGGTAAAGAAGTTGGGCAAAGTATGTCAAGAGTTAGGTTTCACTTCTTCGTTCTGATAATCAGCCATTTAATTCCTACTCAGTGTTGTCCAAGATAAAAAGAAAAAAAAAATAATCTGATGTTACATTCCATTTGATGTCTCAATTAATGTGCCACAGAAAGTGTTACTTCTTTCACTTAGACTGAAATGGATATTCAGGAAACTGACTGACATGTGAGTTGGATGAACAGTGATGCAGACCTGGTCCAAGAACTCTAGGAAAACACTCAGAGATCCACAGGGAAGGCTGAGAGGTTTCATACTACAAGGAAACTCAAATTTGTGTTAGTTGAGTTCAAATGACTGTGGAGAATCAATTAACTTGTCTGGATTCCAGAGAAGAGACTAAAAGAAGCAATTATGCTTGGGGGTATGCTGTAGGGAGACACAGATACTAATATGCCTTACAGCAGAGAATTCATACCTTCACTTAAACTCCTCTACAATTCAAGGGCATTTGACTGTAGGATGTAGTCCTGGATTCCTGAATACTTGCTGCGATTGCTCCTGTTCAGTCTAGACTCAGTTTGGGTCTCTAAGAGCAATATAATTAAAAAGCTGATTATTCTAAACACTTGCAGAAGTCACTAATCGCTAGATAATTTCTGTTTTCTAATCCTTATATCATCATTATTCATACTCAGTTGTGGTTATTATGTTTCAGCTCCTTAAGCTATTTATCCTTTGCCTTGGTGTTTTCCCCTTGTTCACCCTTAGAAATCAAGTCAGAAATATGCTGGACATTCTTAATTTAGCAAACATTGTGGAAATCCTCTTAACTCTAGATGTTTAGTCAGTAAGAAAGAATATGGATACTTGTACACTTGTTATACCAGGGTGCAGGTTTGTGAGGTTATTTATTGAATGTCTAATAATAAAGCAGATGGAAATGCATATATTCTTAGGCTTAAGAGTTACTTTAATTATGTCAAAGGTCAGAAGACAAAACACTTCATTGTCAGTCCACTCGCCCATTGTTGAAGAGGTGAGCATCGGTTCTTTTTTATACTTCCTTTCCTTATTTAAATATTCACTTTATCTTGGGAAGCCCAGCACTTCTAGTTCTTCATGACAGTACTCAGTACGTACTTATCTACAAGAACAGTAAGAACAGAATAATATACAGGTAACGTTTTTTACAATCTCTTTTTCCCCCCTGTACCTTACATAATTCCTAATGATCAGCCAAAACGTAACCCCATGAGAAGCTTTTTACAACATTAAGTGCTGCTTTAAGTGTATAGTGTAAAAATAAGGATTAAGCAAAGAAAGCAAAAAGGCTTGTTAATTAACTTAATGTTTTTTGCATAAGTCAGTTATTCCTCAGTTGAATTATCAGTAAGAAAAAGAAATATGTCTTCATTTCTGCTCTCATGTATATGTTATTTTTTCTTCAAGAATTATTATTATCACCTAAGACTGACTACAGAAACACATGAAAAGTTCCTGAGCTTATTGTCTGAATGCAGAGGGAAAAAAAGCCTCAGCAGGTAATTCAGTATGAATGAAGACATTCAAATTTAACATAACACATGGCTGAGAATTACCTTCACAGAGATAATTCAGTATGATATGTATATTATTGCCAGAGAGGTCATTGCTCCTTATTCTTTTCAAAAGATAATTCTGGAAGGAATACCACTGTTACAGAAATCCTGTAACAATGGTAGTGAAGAAGTAATTCCTTGAAAGCGATGTTGAATTAGGTCATCAGCACAGCCTGCTGTGTTGTCTGTTTTAACTTTTCCCAGAAGACTAATATATCGTATGTAAGGATTTCATCCTTTGCAAAGAAGGATGGAGAGAGGAAGATGCTATTTAACAAAATTTCATCTTAGCAGCCATAGAGTTCATTTATTAATGAATGTTTTTAAAAGTCTATGACACTTAAGAGACTTTAATGAATCAGAGCTCTAGTTATCACCACAGTACAGAAGTTCACAGATACTGACGTGTATACTAAATATTACTGCATCATAAACATGCCACAATGAACATCAAAGTTTCTAGTATTTTTTTCATATTTTAACAGTAAGCCACTACGCCTTATCTGCATAGCTATTGTAGAAACATATTCCTTAGTAGCTGCACTGAAGCTCATGTTGTTTGTCTATCATATTAGCACAAAAGGAAAAAATCCATTTATCTAAAGGCCAGAAAAGTCAAATAAATCTTCTTAGAAACAATTTTTACACAAATATTTCTTCCATACTGAAACATATTCCGAAATCACCTCTAAATAATAATTCATTTATGCTTTATTCTGAAAGTGCTGACAGGGACAAATTAGAGAAAGAACTTATACTTTGTCAGGAAACTTATTTATAGTTCGCTTGCATCGAATCTTCTTGTATCTTGTCATATAACAAGACTGATGTTGATGATGTTGAAGTGCACCCACAAGAAATAGTTCTAGAGGAAATGCAAGTTCTGTGCACTCCCTTTGGCATTTAAAAGCCTCTAGAAGTTTGATGTATAGTTTGTTCACTCCTCCATTAAAAATCATGAACCAGATATTTGAATGCTGTTAATTGATGTAACTCTAAGTGTAAGTCTAAATTATATCCACTGAGGACCTAGCTCATTTCAGAAATGACCATGAACTACTACATAAACCATTTGCTGATGGAAAAGGTTGAGATGATGAATTCTATTTCCTCTTAAATCTTGTATTTTTGGGTTGACTTTCTGGAGGAGTATACATAGCAAATTGCTAATAAAATAGACCATTGCAGAAAAAATAAAAAAATAATAAAAAAAAAAAATATATATATATAATTCAAATGGTGAAAGTGAAGACATAGCAATTTACC
>JAVJGI010000014.1:50026005-50036455 GCA_035590275.1 Ibycter americanus | reverse complement strand
AATCAATGCGTCTAGGACTGTGTGATGGAAGCTTGAGGTACATGGATTGAAAATAAACACTATATATATATATATATATATATATATGGCACTGTAGAACCCTCATAAAATGTAGAAACTTTGACATAGAATCATAGAATCATAGAATCGTTTAGTTTGGAAAAGACCTTTGAGATCACCAAGTCCAACCATTAACCCAGGACTACCAAGTCACCACTAAACCATGTGACATAAAAAATTCCTGGTTTTTTCTGAGTTCCCTATTTGGGTCTCTCTTTCCTTCCCCTGAAAAAAATTACGAAGAAACTATACTGTAACTTCTGGCCAGTGCCTTTAGAAAATAAAAGTTCTGGCATGATGCTGTAAGGAAGAGATTTGCATTAAAGTTCTGGGTCTTCATTGAGGATGCTTCATGGTTTTCTCCAGCATAATCCCCAGAATTTAATTGCAATATAGGATTGGTATGCAATTGTACTGCTGAACGCTTATTACTTTGGGGTTTCAGCCTTGGGATATGCAGCAAAATCATGTACATGAGTGGACTTACTTTTTCTCCCTCAGCAAGAACTAAAGGATGTCAAATTAAATTACCAGGAGGGAGGGAAGGAAGGAAGGAAGGAAGGAAGGAAGGAAGGAAGGAAGGAAGGAAGGGAGGGAGGGAGGGAGGGAGGAAGGAAGGAACAAAAGGGCCAACTTCATACAACCTGTTATTTAACTGTGAAGTTTCTAGTCAGAGGACCTTGCAGCGGCACTGTAGAGAAAAGCTTAGAAAAATAAATGGAAGGAAAATCAATCACAGATTATTAACTACAATGACTATATTTAGCTACATAAAATAGGGCTACCAAGTGTTTCTCAGTCACAGGTCAAATAACACAGACTGGCTTGTAGATACACTCTTACCCTCAAAAGCATATTAGTCATGTCCATGCCATACAACATTTGGCACTTGGGTCTCTGTTGGACCCCAGTAAGGTTAGTTGGAAGGTGCAAAATGATTGAGAGCAATCCCCAAACCAGTTCAAACCTTGTAATTTGTTGGCAACAAGTCAATTAGCGGCGCTTTGATGAGAAGGAATTTTCTACTAATACAACCAAAGAAAACTCTTGTGTTCCTTACAGGAACTGGAAAGTGAAAAGAGAAAAAAGCAGACAAACAGAAGTCATGTTATGTGTATTTTCTCATGACCATAGATATCTGATTTCACCACTTCAGGTTTGGGATTTCTCTAACACCTTGAAACATTTTCTATGTCAAAGGACTTAAAAGTGCCTACTATCTGCTTACTTCTTGGCATTCTACTTATTAAGTCAGTCTGGCCATTTAGGCATTTTAAAAGTATGTTACTTAAGGGGAAATGAGAACTCTCTTTAATCTCTGGTGATCTGTTTACGAAATTTGATTAGCTCAGTAAATATTCTTAAGGTGTGGTGGGTGGTTTTTTTTTCTTTTTACTTCCTCCTCCTCCCTCCAGTGTGTGTATTTATCTGCACTATCTGGGTTTGTTCATGAGTCAGAACAGAAACAGGGACATATGATAGGGAAAGAAAGCACTGTCAAACTTCCAAGTGTGCAGAAACTACTATTGGAAATGCAAGTCTTCTGAAAGACTTTTTTTGGAATTTACAGCTTGATTCATAAATTAAGAAGTTATTATATTTGGATACATTTCAAAAAACATATCCATTTTTCTATGCATAGCTGAACCAAACTTAAAAACATTTTTCATTCTTTACTGATTTTAATATAAATTGTTTTACATTATTTTCAGTAGAGATGCTGTAGAGCTCTCATGTGAAGTCCTCCTGAGAAATTTTGTGTTTCTAAAATATCCATTATGTACTATGATGTACTATGCAAATTAGACTATGAAGCATATGCTTATTTTTTTCTTGATTCTGGGATCTGGGATCATGAAGTCACACTAAACTCTACAAAATAAAGAAAAATAAAAGAAAAAAAGAATGAATGCAGCATTCTTGTATGCTTTTGTTTAAGTATGTGTATTTACTATAGAACTTTTTCTTTAACATTATGCAAAGTTAGTATGATTTACAGGATAAGTGATGTGCAAATGAGGACCTAGATCTGATTTAAGAATGTATCAAAGCAAATATTAGGCAGAACTGGATTCTCCCATACACATGTACATGCTGTTTTATTTGAGACTAACAAGAAATTTGCTCCCTCTGTGAGATGCCATTTTCCTTTCCCCTGCATGGTACTGGTGAGCCCCGCGGGACTGCAGTTTTCCCTGGATCCTCAGTCCTATGGACTACAACAAGATAATTAGCCTGACAATCACCTGTAAGTACCATATAGAAGATAAAATGGTATTGTTGTACACAGTCGTATGATTCTTCCCAGGTATAGCCTTATGGGACCTGGAAGGATCTGGTGGGGACATACTTCTATTGTCACACCTGATACAGGGACAGAACTCCATCTCATACGACATGATCACAATGCTCAATTTCCTTCCCACCCTTGTCAAGGTTGCAGGCACTCTTCTTTCTCACATACATCAGTCTGATTTACAGTACCTTTCCTTTGCATAAACAGTGATAAATATAACTAGACCTGAGCTACAGGTACTGTATTCTCCTACAAAAAAATTCATTGATTCTTTTTTGTGATATCCATAGAACATGAGGTTCTTATTTTTTTTAATTTTCTGATTATTAGGGGTTCTGGGGAGAGGGTGGGGTTTTGGGGTTTGATTTGGGTTTTTTGGGTTTTTTTTTTTTATTCTAGGAAAATAACGAAGCAGTTCCTGATGACATACCAAAATGACACTGTGGCTTATAACCTGATAATAATATATAAGAAGAATTCTCATGATTATACAAGAAATTTGAGCAGCCAAACATTTCAAAACTTCAGATGGATTTTACTATCTCAGCATGCATTTTGTTTGTTTGGTTGGTTGCTTGTTTTGTTGATAAGCCAAACCTGGATGAGTGGGTGTTCAACTCTATTTTCATTTAGAGAAGGATGTTTACAGTATGAAATAAAACCAACACAGTGAAACATTTACTACTTGCTTCTCTTAGCCTGGTATCTGTATTTACAAAGGCATCGAGGAGCCAGTGAATTGCTGTTGGTGGTAACTGATGAATCTGAGCCTACATGCAAGAGCACCCTGGTAATAGATTTGAGATCAACTGTTTTGTTATTGACTTTTGTAATATAACCATGTGATATTGTCTTCAAGTTTGGTTTGGAAAGATAGACCATGACGTTAAACTTTGTTTTACAAATCATAGTATGCTGACTGTACTTTCTTTGCCAGAATAATTCAGTGGTCTGGGATAGGACATGATTACAATAACCAGAAGGGAATTTCTAAATTCCCTTTGATTACAATGCAAAATCCAGGGTTGAACTTTATCATGGTTTGTGAGCATTCTGAACTATTGTCCTTAATCTTGCACTCATTAAAGATACACAAAAAAAAGATATAAATCATTCACAGCACTAATTTCCTACCAATATCCCACTCTGCTGTTAAGAAGGAAAAAAGTGAAATGAGTGTGTTAATTTTCCTTCTGTTCTGGTCATCATTTGTTCATGTCATAGAAAATCATGGAATACTACTGTGGCATTTAGAAATAAAAGTACCCCTTTTATAAGTAGAGAGATGTATCTGTGGTTCCTAAGATCCTATCTCTTGATGTGAGATCATGTGGTGAAGTAGGTGATAGTATGAAAAAAGGAGACAATGCAGTCCACTTACATTCTCTCATAGAGCTGTAGAAATCCTTTAGTGCCCAAAAGTTTAGTTATTTTTCTCAGTTGTATCAGTCAAATGAAATATATTACCTCTCCCTATGAGTCTTACCTCATTTAATTCCCAGTCAAGCAGAGCAAAGGTTTTTGCCACTTTGTTCAGGTAAGATAATGTTTGAAATAATGACTGATTGTACCTCCTGACATCTGATGCCAGGAATTGTTAATAAACTGCACAGGTTTGCAGGCTTTTATATTTATCATACTGAAAATGCTCCGAGAAGAATAAGTTCTGGCTAAGTGGGTTTTTTTGCCTACCTATATCAACATCTAATCTTTGTCAGTATTTGTGTCTTTCTGACCTCATGCCATACATGAACAAGACAGCTTTGTTTCATAACCAGGGATTTTTTAAAGGAGATAAAACACCAGGAAAAAAATCTAGTGCTGCTACCATTACTTCCTCACTTCCACATAAGAATATCAGAACATAGGCAATGTCCTACTGGGTTAGACAGCCTGGGTCACTCTGTCTAGCTAAATATGCTGTGTCGGATGCTATTAAGGAATAGAACATGAGCCAAGGCAATTGCTTGGTCCATCCCCTTTGTATTTCTCCACTATGCAGAATTCTTATAATAGGGGCATTACACAGTTTATGCCTGCATAGTCCTTGTGGTAGATTAACCTTGGCTGGCTTCCAGGCGCCCATCAAGCTGCTCTCTCACTTTCCCTACTCAGCAAGACAGGCAGAGAAAGTAAGATGAAAGAGCTAGTGGGTCAGGATAAAGACAGGGAGATCACTCAACAATAATAGTAATGGGAAAAAATGAATTGCCTTAGGGAAGATTAATTTAAATTATTGTCAATTAAAAAGAGAGTAATATAGTGAGAAATAAGAACAAAACTAAAAACACCTTCTTCACCACTCCTCCCTTCCTCTCAGAATCAACTTCACTTCTGACTCTTCTACTTCCTCACCATCCCAATTTTGTAAATCTTAGTCATATTCCTTCTCAGCCTGATCTTCTCCAAGAGTTTTAGCCTTTTTAAGCCCTTCTCTTAAGGCAGCTACTACATCCTGATCATCCTTGTACAGCTGTCCTCTGTACCTCCTCTACCTCTACCACAAAGTTCTTGACATGGAAAGAGCAGAACTAAACACAGTTCTCGGACGCTGGTATTTTATTTGGTAGCAAATAATGTTCTCTGCCTTCATCTTAATATCTTTCCTGTTCATTTTGAACACCTAATTAGCTTTTCTGGATGCCACTGCACACTGAAATGATTATTTCAGAAAACAGCTAGTTGTAACTTTACTATATCCCTCCATGCTTTACAACCACTCAGAATCAAGCCTGCCTTGCCATGTCTTACGGGTGATGCATTCCTTATAAAGCAGAATATGGTTAGAGATATGCTCATTTTTTGGATAGCAACTGCATCTAAGTATTCTTGGACAAAAACAAAACAAAAGAACAGTTCTGGAAACTCTAGTTCTCCTGTCCTCTAACTGATGCATTAACCAGAAAGTTGGAGTTAGGCAGAACTATAAATCAAGGTAAAATGATTGCTAAAATATCAAAATGTCAAACAAATGTCTTTAATAGGTATTCTGAGTCTCTACGTTTATGAAAAAAGCAGGATGAAATAGTGACAAATAACTATGTTTAAAAGCACATGGTACTTGTACTGGGCTTTTTCCTACATGGAGGTTTCCAAGCTTCTAAAAAGTTACTATAATGGTAATTTTACTTTAGTATAAAAAACTGGAGAGAAAACAGATCAAAGGCTACATAGAGAATATTATCTTTAAAAAAAGTCTAGAAAAAGTCCTGAGACTTTTGGATCCAAATGTACACAGCCACAGTAAAAAGCTGATCTCTCTGACAATACAAAGTAACATCTGCTTCAGAGTTTAAAATAATGTACTTTTAGAAATAACAATAAAGAACATTTTGTAAAGAGGAAAGGCAGTGTTATGAATATAATTCATACTTCTCTTTGACAAAAATACCATAAACCAAAACCCAGACTGTTTATCCAGATACAAATTCCTGAAACCTTTTTTTTTTTCTCCATAGTGGTCATCTTCCAAATTAAGATAATAGTGGTAATTCATTGGCTATGGATATTTCTTACATTCTGAAGTATATACATGAAATGTAATGGATTTAAATTCATTACTTCCCAGCTTTATATTCATGCAAGCCACACTTAAATCAGTTGCCTCACTTTCAGTAATTGTAATCCTCAAGCAAGTCAGGAGACCATCTCTAGGAGAAAGTGAAATTTGTTCTAGTTCTAATATGCTTTTTTATGGTGATATCAATTAAATCCATGCCTGCATTTGTCCAATACTTTTTTACATTTAGAAAATACTACCAGTAGTTAACACCTGTTTGAGTTAATACAATGAAAGTAAGTTGAAGCAAGCAAAAATCATGCAATCTGGGTTTAATTTCCACGTATAAGCGCATTTGCAGAATTATTCTAAAGAACTAAAGATTTTTCAGTCTTTAATTTATTTGGCTTTAATAAGAGGCAAAACTACAAATCAGTTAAGTTATTAATGGCTGTATGTTTCCCCTTTGTAGGAAAAAACAATAGCAATACGCTATTGGAATGTTTAGGACACAGCATATCCTGGCTCCTCAGACTGGAAAAACAAAATGAACCTTCTGTAATATCACTGATAAATGCTCTAATGACACATTTTTCAAACTATCCAAATGAATTAGATGTGTTGACAGCTAGAGATATTTCAGCTGCTTTTTTTGCCAACAGACTGCTCTTCCCAGCCTTTTTTTTTTTTAATGTTTTAGTTATATAGATCTATACATAAAACAATATTTAAAGTAGCATTTGTCTTTGTTTTTGTAAAGTAAAGTTTTTGGTTTTGTTTGTGTGAAGTAGTTTTGTCTTTGCTTTAGGTGGTTGAAGGTCATGAGATTCAACTGGAATTCAAGTTTCAGCGACTTAAAATGTAAGAACTCTGCCCTTGAAAGATAATTAAATAATTCAATGAAGCTATCACTAAGCAAGTTGTTCTATGGTTCCAATAATATTTTGATTCCAAGAAATATTGCCAGTTATTCACTGACATGGCAGTTATGAAATGTCATCTGGATGAAGATGCTGCTGCTTAGCTCCTTATCTTCTCTCAGACAAGTGTTAACCACACCGTGTCATCTTGTTCAGCACTCAACTGACCAGGTCTACACTATTTTGATAGCTGCTTCAGAGAGGCCATAAGCACAGCGTGCTCTGAATTACCCTCGTTTTCCATCTGAAGGATTCTCTGTGGTAAAGTAGCAAGCGAGCACAAATAAACAGAGTATTACATACTCTGAAGGGCATACATACTACAGCTGTTTTTGAGGGCGTGTTTCAAGCTCACTGTACGGAAGACTTGGTAAATCTCAAATTTACTGTAGTCTCACAACTTTTAAATACATTGTTTAGAGAATGTCACTGAATTAGATCACACATAAAAAGACACTGGTTACCACTACAAAGTTGAGAGTATTGGAGAAGGGGGGGCACTTCAGGTGAAATGTTCTCCTGTAGCAATTGATGGTTAAGTGAATCCAGCGCTGAGGGGGCCATCGAGCCTCATCAACAGTCCCATATGCTACATGAAGGACTGGAAGATTTGTCCATCTGTTAAGACTCAGTGTGAACTGCGATAATTTGCCCATTTGTGATTCCCAGGGTTATTTTTCTCTTCTCTAAAAATAAAACGATGTAATAGAAAAGCAAAATGCCAAAAACTCCCCCTCAAAGTTGCACGTGCTTTAGAAGCTTGTTTTCAGAGAAACTCAGGTCTCCAGGGCCTTAAAGCACTTTCTAGCACTTTCACATTAAATGTTCAGTTCTATTCAGTAATTCTGTCTGTGCTGATAAATTAGCTAAGTATTTTTTTTGCCTTTTTTTCCAGTCTTCAGTCCATCTGACAGCTACATCTCATCAGAGCTCTAAGAAAAGAGGACAGTTATCCAACAGCAATGGAAACAAGATTAAGGAATTCACTAATCTGATGAGAATGTCCTCAAACATCATCATGTTCTGAACAAAACATACAGTTCACTTCTTTGAGTTTTGTTTTCCCTCAGTAAATTATTTACAGTTATTAACACAAAAGGATAAAGTGAAATGGAATGGAGACAGAGCCTGTCATTGTTTCTTCCTAATAAAGGGAGTTACTTTGATACTCTGCTGGAAACTGACATAAAATTCAGGAAGATGCCACATTGTCAGTTTTAAACCAAAAATTGCTTAGCATAGTGGTGAAAAACTTTATTAAAAATTTGTAATGTTACTATGAGTTTCCTTGGGGGGGGGTGCAGAAGGGGGGGGTGGGGGAGGGGGGGAGGGGTGCAGAGAAATTGATGTTTTGGCAAAAAACACCATAAAATTTCAGGTTTGGAAAAGAGAATCTAAAAGGCTTCAGTCCAAGAGAGGATGATTTACAAAACTATGTTATTCTTGAAATCCTTCACAACAGAATTTGGTAAAGGTAAGGTGGGTGTGACACCTTTTCTCATGTCAGATCATCCAAGATTTCAGAGGTATAGAAGATGTATATCTAATCAGTATATGGATTTTGAAAAATAGTGAAATAAAATGTTTTCTCAATTTTTATTTGAAACTGACTTTCTTCAGATTTTTGGTATTATTTGATTAACATCTTCATAACAGAGTAATAAAGAAGAAAGTAATGTTTTGGGTAACAGAATAAAATGGTATTTTTTTAGTAATCATTCATCCTTACTGAGGTCCAACTCATTCCTTCCCATCCCTTCCCCAGATTTTCTCTCCCAAGGCATAGGTGAGCTTTATTCACACTGAAAAAAATTTGCTGGAAAGGAAGGAAATCCAGTACCCAAAACCTTTAAAATGTAAGTTTTATTTTGTACATGGTCATAATGTGCTCATGTGTACTGATAAAATAACACAGTACATTATCTGTATTTTTTATTCATAGATGAGTAAGTATGAACATCTTTTTCAGTGTTATGCCATTATGAGTCTAATGTAGTTTTTGGACTGATGCTTCAGAATAGCTTATCTTTCCACTTGTTACTCACCAATGAAGTTAAATATGACATGCTTCACCAGTTCCCTCAGTTTCTCTTTAAATCACATTTTTTCTTCTCTTTCTCTTTTAGAATTCTAAAATGGTAAAAGGTTTTGATTTCAGATGCTCTTTTACAGAGACTTCATTAAATTTATTCTACCTGGCTTTGTAGTATGAGTTCACATCCTCATTAGTTAATCAGATTAACTCCAAAAGTGAACCTTAATTTAAATAATTCTATAGTAATAGCCTTTCAAGCCTTCCCTCAACCAGCCACTAAGACGCTTTATTAATTAGACTTCAGCTTCTCTTATTTAGGTCAGCCAGAAGGAACCAGAGAGCTGACCCTTTTTACTTCTAAAAGTGGATGACAACCTGATCTACCTGAGGACTCTATCACATTTCTAAATCTATTTTGAAACATACCTGAAGCAAGACAGCACGTATTTGTCCAAACAGTTTTTACAACAAAATTATATTTCGTCAGAATCTATTGTTGAATGAAATCATAAACCTCACCCAAGATTTCAACAAGAAATAAGTTTTTAAAATAAAACAGAAGCTACTTTTTATCTTCTTGGAACAGAAAAGGTGAATTCTTTCATTTTAAAATATGTCTCAGGAATTTTCTTCAAAACAAAATAATAATAATTTTAAAAAGTAATATAAAAATATCTAAGTAACTCGTTCAGCTGCCCCAAAATATATCTTATATACCTTATAATCCCAATCTTAGTTAATTATTTTCCTGAGCATAGCTAGTTTAGAAGATGTGGCTTCCTTCTTGATGTTTTGCTGCTTTTAGCATACATTTAAGCCTATCTTACGAGCTCTAGCTTGTCATGAAAATATAGCTACTGTATTTTTACTAGCCTGAAATGGTTCATTTCAGTCCAGTGAGTTTGCAAAGACTGTCCAGTTCTGGTCAGGTTTTTTCTGGCTTTTCTCGCTTTTTTAGGGACCTGGCAGTATTTGCAGCCACAATCCTTTCAGAGTAACTTTTTTTTCCCCTTAGAATTTTTTAGAATTTCACTTGAAAAATCATATAAAATATAATATAAAATAATTTAGACAAATAAGTTGTGGGCCAAATCAGTGCTGGTTTACACTATTTACACATCTTGAAATCAGTAACAATATGCTGGCTATATCATTACAGATCATGGACTGTTGGGCCTAGTTATTCATTCTACTCTATCAAATTTATACAAGCCCCACTTACAGAGCCACAAATCCCACCAAAGTTGCTGAAAGATGAAAATGACCAGTATTCTTTTTAAAAGAAAAATACAAACCAAAACCTTCTATTTATCTTCTTAGTATGAATATGAAATAGATTTAAGCAATCTACAAATTTTAGGAACCTTTGATTTAGTGTGAAATCACTTTCATTTCTATTAAAAGAAAAAAAAAAAAAGTATGTTTGTTTTTATATTTCCCTCAAAAGCACCAATGTAGGCATATATGACCTCTCTACTATAAGTCATTGCTTGCAGACAGGGAGGAATGGAGGAAGGATTCCTGCTTTAGTGAAGATGAAACATTTTTGTCTACAGCAGCTTCAAAATTGTGCTGGTTTAACCCCGGCCGGCAACCAAGCACCACGCAGCCACCCGCTCACTCCCCTCACCCAGAAAGAT
>JAVJGI010000014.1:49996658-50025905 GCA_035590275.1 Ibycter americanus | reverse complement strand
TCAGCACGTTATCAACATTGCTCTCGCATCACAGCCAAAACACAGCACAGCACCAACTACCAAGAAGAAAATTAACTTCATCCCAGCTGAAACCACGACAAAAATAGAATTAAAATATGATTCACAGAAAGGAAAAATCAATAATATATGTGTATATGCATAGAATACATAGATGTATAAGGAATGAAAGACAGAAGAACCAACTTCTGAGATTTGCAGGAGGCTGATGTAGTCTCTGTCATGCATTGTAGAAAGTAAAATGTAGTCCAAGCCAAGGATTTGCCTGAGGGCCTCCTTGAAGCATAAGAGCTGGATGCCCCCATCCAGGCCTTCATGTACACGTGATTATTCTCCTCAAGAGCACAGAAGTGCTTTGTGAATTGGAAGGGGTGAAAGGTACTGACTCTGTGTCTTGTGAGTTAAAGAATTCATTCTGATGTGGAACTTAAGTTCTTGTGTCCCCTAGGTAATACAGACAACTAGACTTCTTCAATGGGAAATTCAGAGTACCAGTTTACACACCAGGACTTAATTACTCTTTGTAGTAGCCCTTCCACATATGGAAGATATAAGGAAATGTAAGACGTAATGACTATTAATTCAAAATCCAACCCAATGAAAATATCCCCACAAATACCTTACTAGTACTTTTATCATGAAATTGGAAGCTCAAAGACAAGATTGTTGGCACTCCTACCCCCAGCATGTGATGCATACCTATGCATCCTCATTCACCTCCACTAACTGCTGTATCAGCCATATATTGCTATATTTTATCTTTACTTATTATTTTAAGGTAGATAACATTCAATCTTAAGGACGCCAGATATATAGAACACAGATATATTACCATTTCAAAGGTGAAGAAAACTGAACCTCATCTGATTCCCTTTTTTGGAGCTTGACTACTTTGCACTCAGGAATGAAGGAGGGAAGTGAATAGAAGCCAGCAGAAAACAATCTTGAATTTTGTTGAGTTTATTTTGTGCAAATGTTACAAATACTGTGAGGTTTAGCAGTATTTATCATCAGGCTCTCCCATGTGCTGGGTTATATATGTAGTGCAAGAGGATAAGTCAGGTACATGTATAACAGAAATAGTCTGCTTTTCCATTTGGATAAGTCTTAGATGTCTACACATTGCTGGATTGCTTGGCCATTGAAATCTAGGCAACTTGGACATTTAGTTCAGGTTTGTCTTCCAAAAGCTAAAATGTGATGCATCTGTATTTTATTAGTAACTGTTTCTCATATTCTTTCTTTATCACTTTCATTCCTATATGACCAAAAGACCTTCTCTCTGCTAGAGCTTGAATGTGCAGAGAAAATGGAAACACAATTATTTGAAAATCTGTTTAGTGAGAAGTGGAGGCAGGACCATTAGAAAGGGTATGTTTGCCTTTCAGTCACGAAAGACAGACAATATGTAAGGAGATCTTAGTATATGAAGGCCTTTGAAAGTAACTTTGTAGTTGAAGTCATAAGTGAAGACAGTATTACGGGATGTATTCAGGCCATGCACCAGTGGCACTTATCTTAGTGACCTTAAAGTCTTAGACATCAGTGGCCAGTTCTGATAGCTAGGGCTCAGGACTCTGACTCCCTGTATCTTCATGATGACTGAACTTCTATAGGTTGTCTACCTGCTTCTTCAATTATTTCACAGTGAATCAAGGTCCAGCAGTCCCAGACAAAAAGTAGGTTTGGTCCTATATTATTCTATTACTTCATTGCCATTCGTGTTTGTTTCTCCCTCCCTTCCTCCCTTCCTTTCTTTTCTTTTCTTTCTTTCTTTTCTTTCTTTCTTTCCTTCTTTTCTTTCTTTCTTTCCCTCTTTCTTTTTCTCTTTCTTTCTTTCTTTCTTTCTTTTTCTTTCTTTCCTTCCTTCCTTCTTTCTTTCATCTTGCTGCTTCTTCTCTTGTCCCTGCTCCTACCCCAGCACTTGATTATGCTATGTAAATTTGTCTGAGTCAAAGCAAAGGGCCATGAAAATTATCTTTGCAACAGAGTTAGGGATAAGCAGAGTAAAAGTGCATTTTTCATGACTGAAGAAACTGACATTTTAGTACCCTAAGCATAAGATGATAAGAGTATGGATACAATCGCAGTCTTCCAGAACAATTAGTTAAACTGTGTATTTATCCGGTGATATAGTCAGAATTTAAAAATATTTTTTGATATGTTGATTTAAAATGAAATCACAAATCCCTTCTTTATATTACATCTCCTTTAATATCATGTTGTTTTCCCCTATTAAGTATGTGGGGAAAATAGTTGAGTAATACTTGTGTTTCATCTAATTGTTTTAATAAAATGTTGGACATCTACTCCAAGACAATATCTAGGTTAGAATGCGAGAAATGTTCATTTCAAGAAATTCACTGAGCATTTGTCACTGCTCTCACTTTTATTTAGAAGGAGCTGACAACCTACATTGTCAAGCAGTAGTATAAAACTAAACTAGACTGAGCTACTGTGCCGTCAGAGTAAAGTAAAATTTAAAATTATTTACAAGATATTTGAGAGTTACTATACATATGTTAGTTCAGTCAAAGAACATAATGTTCAGCAACACTCTGGAAGAGGAAATAAAGACATTTCTCTATCAGGTGTTTGAATTTCCAATGATGAGCGTGTTTTACAAGTGCAAAACACATCATGTCCTGTCATCACTTCACAGATGTAAAGAAGAGCAGGGTACATATTAACAGCATTTTATATCACTAAAGGTGAGTGTTTTCTAAATGAGATCTGGAAAATGAACAGGTAATAAAGATATAGAAATATAGAAAGCTGTCAATAAAGCTTCAGAAAAAGAGAAGAGGTGCAATAGAAAATTGAAATTACCTTTAAATAACCATGTGTTACCAATTTTAACATTCATAGCTTATTAAAAAAATATATTGTTTTGATTTCTGTTATTAATTTTTTGGTTTATGTTTAAGAGGGAACAGATAATGTCAGAAGTGAGACTGACAATATAAAAATAATCTATAGCATACAGTTTGAATAAGAATGATTGTAAAAAGAGAGGATTGCATTTCAGGGAGCAGTAAGAATTTTAAATTCTGTATACCATACTCCTATCATTAGGTTGAATAATAGTGTGGCTGAGAAAGGAAACAACAAAAAGGTATTTTTACACAGAAGTGTTCATACAGAAAGCAGAACTATTGCATAATTGCAACAACATCCTAACAGGAGTAGCTTTTTTACTATTTGCAGATGAAACTCTTTCCTAATCTGTCATCTTCTGAGAGTTGCTTACCTCTGTTTGAACATACATTGCTTTACAACATGAAAAACTGAGTTATTGGTATGTTTTAATCACTATACCTGCACAAATGTTTGGGGGTTTTCATAGGGATTTTTTCTTCTTCTTCTTGTTTTCCCCTTAAGTTATTTTCTATTCTTTTGGCTACAGGCTTCCTTTTGGGGTGAATGAGGAAAGAATTCAAAATCCAAGAGTTAGAATATTGTTTTTCTGCTGATCAGTGATAGGGATTTGTTAACTGGAGAAAAATATCTCTCAAATACTATACTTAAAAACTAACAGAAAAACCCATTGCTAGAGAAGATACACATTTGATCTTATCTAGTCCTTTTCTGTTGAGAGACTAGCCACAGACAGGAAAGGTCTGTGAAAAAATTGCTCATTAAAATGTGGCCTTAGATTACACATGGACCTCATGCTGAGATTAAAAATGGTCAGTGTCTCTCTCTCTAAGCCATGAACTTTCCTTAGAAGCAGCAGCTTCTTTATATTTAGGAAATAACATTAATTATGTAACTTTAAAAAAAAAAAAAAGTAAGAGCACAACTTTCATTTAACACCTAAAAGGCATGAAGAGGTATGATCTCATACGGGACTGTGATCTGTCCATTTACTCATAAAGCTCAGTCAGCTGCAATATAGTTGTATTTTTGTCAAATCTATAAGGCTCCTTGAATTCTTTTTTCTTTAAAAGTAATACTTTTCATTTAACTACAAAATTGAGAAAAAAATTGTAAATATTGATCTCAAAAAAAGGAAATTATTCATCATCATAAAACATAAAATGCTTAAAAATGTTGATAATAATTTTCATTGGAAATTCAATGTACACAATAAATGTTTAAAATAATGCTTTTATTAAAGGTTATTTCAAAAACAGTACCTTTCATAAAGGTTTCTTGACATTACTGATGTATAACAAATAAACTGTGACATTTTACAAACCAGTCAACATGGCCATCAACATTTTGATCTGTCACACAGATGCATGTATCCACACTACCATTTCCTCTTGCTACTTCTTTCCTGTTTGCATATGTAAAAAAAAAAAAAAAAAAGTTATATAGATATGAGCTATTTTGTCAGCATCAGCAAATAGCAATAATGAAAATGAAAAGAAACAAGAAACTGATAGATAAATAAAAAGAAACTTGTAGCCGAAATTGAACCACCTTTCAGACCCCCAATACTCCCTTTTGAAGGACACTGGCTTTTATTTGGCTACAATTGTGACAGATCACAATGACGCAACGAGAAAATATAAATCATACCAATCTAAACCAGTATGATTTATGAGGTGGCATGCGTTATGTTTCCAACTAACAAATTTAAGAGAAAGTGTCACATTTACAGAACATTAAAGGAATTTCAGCCAGTTGTTGCACATAGCTTTACACCAGCTCTGTCTGATCATGACAGTTGTTTATAGACAGGATTGTAATTTAATTGCATATGCAGTTTGGATTACACATTTTAATATACATTTTGTGAAAGTAGCCTGGCCTCCTCAGTTCTTCAGGCAAAGTAAATCATAATAAAAACTTCATTTTGAGGAACATACTCACTTTTTCACTTTTGTTTCTTTTTGTCTGTCCTGACCATCCAGCAGCCTGTGAAGCTGAAACTAAGTTAGGGAGCTGGCTTTCATATGTAATGCATTGCGATTACAGCTTATGAATTTCCTTTCTGGATTTCCGTATAGGACATTTTGGGTCACCTGTGTACACCTTACTATTGATTTGCACTTGCTCTGATTTTGAAGTTCCCAAACATGAGATTTCACTACAGTCTGCAAGATGCATACATACAAGGAAGAGTAAAGCCTGTCAGACTCCTTGAAGACAATATATTTGCACAAAAGAAAGATATATTTTGGGGTGATATGAAATAAAAGTGCTCTCAGACTTTCTGCAATGCACGTTTCAAGTGACAGAAAATGTTATTGCTGTATGTGACTTACATGAATATTCATTGTCTTTTGGGACTTCTTGGATACAGTCCACATAAAGACTTTGATTCAGATTAAGGGTGTATTTTTTAATCAATCTCCTGATTGCATCCAGTTATTATGCTTTGTTTCGCATCATGATGTGCATGACCTGGTTTATTTCTAGATGTTACAGAACTGGAAGATAAAGTCAGGTGGACACCTGATGCACTCAGCTGCAAGAGGGCATACAGTCCATGGGGCTAGGCTATAGCTTGTCTAAAGGAAGTAAATACCAAGTCCCCAGCACCAAATGTTTTGGGTTTTAGGTCTGCTCCTTTTGATCCATGCTACTTGTTATTATAGTCTTTTTTTATTCCTTACATAGCAGGAAATTTTGCTGTTGATAGTACTAGCAAGTTCTTTACATTTGTGGAAACAGCAGAGTAAAAATTTTGCATTGGTGAATTCACTATCTTTTATTAATGAAAAAATCCTTTTGGGAATCATCTAAAAAAGTAAAATATTCACATGCATGTCTTATATTTCTGGTCTTTGTGAACTTCAGGATCTGTAAAGAGCTCAGTAACTGAGAATCAGAGCAGTGCAGCTGAGGATCCTCCCAATGGATACTGTGACCTAAGTTTGCTCATTAGCATTTAAAAATTTGGTTTAATAGTATCTTTTAAGGGAGTCTTTGACACCTCAGGTCAGGCATACTCAAGAAAGAGGGATAGAAGGAAGAAAAGACGGCTGAGGTCACAGTTGGAAAGGCACTCTTGAAATGATGCACTCTATACGGAAGGAGGGACACTCCTGAAGAACTGTGGCCCATGCTGAGACAGGGTGACCCCTGAGAGACCAAGGCCCATGGACAACCCATGCCAAGGCAGGGACCCTGAGAGGCCAAAAGCAGCAGAGTAAAATGAATAAGAAGCAAAAAGCAGCAGTAAGAAACTACTAATGACCCCACACCCCAACCCCAGGTCACTTCACTGGAGAAAATGGGACAGATTGAGTGTAACCTGCGGTGAAAACAAGGGAGGTAGAGACAGTGAGCGAGAAAAGGTGTTTGTTTTAAGTTGAATGTTGAGAAGGGTGAGGAAAGCTATTTACTTAAATATATGTTTGGTTATATTGTGAGGATTTTTCCCACCAGTACTGGAATCAATGATCAGAAGTCATTGCTAACTGGCCATAGATCTAATTCAGTAAAAATTCCAAGAGTCAAGATTGTTTTTGTTGCAACAATAATTCAGCTGGGACTGCTTGTCTTTAAATGACTGTTGTTTGCAATGTATGATTGGATGCAGAAATATTTTTGTCATGTGGTTTGCTTCTTGATGTTGTTATATGTAGCTGCATTTTTGTTACAATACTTGCTGCAATGACATGGGCATAGCACTTGGATAGCTAAGGGGGGAAATACATTCAGAAGTTCCTACTCCGTGCAATATGTGAAGGTTAATATATATCACATACACCCTTTTACCCTAACTCCAGAAAGCTGTTAAGATTCCCCAAGTTATAGTTTCTTTTATTCTTACAGTTTTATTCTGCTGAGTTGGTTCCCTCCTCTAATTCCCTATACTTAACATACCAGAGTCTTTTAGAGTGAGAATAAATCACACATCAAGCAAAGGCAAACTGAAGACTTCAGTACTTCTCTATAGATGGCAGATAGAGCTTTGTTTAGTAAAATATAGATCCTTTTGGAGAAATACTGCGTCTCCTACTTTCTTACACATTTGTAGTAATGTGTCAAAGTACTATTTCATATGGAAAGAGAATGTTTTGAAACCCTAAGTATTCTTGTTGATAATTTTTATTTTTTCCATCCCAACTAACTGTTTTTTCAAAACACAAGAAATGGTGCATGGTTAGATTGGGGTTGCATTTTTCCTCAAATGCTCATTAATGACAGAAAAAAACAGTTTGAGTCTTAGTATTAACATATGGTACTGATAAATGAGCGCAGATGTATTTCAGTGTGACTGTTTGACACATTTTAAGAATATTTTTCCTCAAAAAAAAAAAAATCTGATCCATTGTTGTGGATTTTATTTTTTGCTTGTTATTGTGTTTTTTACAAAACTGCTTTTCTTTGCATTTCATCATATTTCAGATAACAGGCATAATGTTGTGCAAGTTACTGAGCTACTTTGAGAGTACTAAATTATCAATCTGCTGAGTCTGAAGAGAAGAAAACATAAGAAACATTTTTGTAGCTGTGTTACGCCATTTGAACTCTGGGAATTCATGGATAAGAAATTAATTGCCATTGCTCTTATGCCATGATCTAAAGTAGACACACAAAACAATTCAGAAAAAAGTCTACGCTCCTGTCTTTCTGTATATTTAGGTCACTATAGCATGCAAGTATATAAAACAGGTATTTACATTGAAGACTTCCATGTAAATCAAAAAGAAAAGCAGCCTTTATGTTTTTAAAGGGAGCAATCAGCTACTGATCAAAAATCAAACACCAAAATAAGCAAAGGCATGACTATTTAGAAACATATTCCTGTTCTTTGTAATAAACCGAAACTCGAACAACATTCCCATATTTGTTTAGTAGTAGCATTTACAAATACTTTTTCAATAGACTGTACTTGGGTCAAACACACATTATTAGATCAGACACTAATGAAGAATTAGGTTGTATTTACCCACTTTAAGCTTTTCTGCATTTTGTGAAGCATCACAACCTATAACGGCACAGTAACTGGAGTCTTCATCATAGAAATGTATTAAGTTGATCAAGCACGACTTCCCCTTGGTGAAGCCATGGTGACTACCCCTGATGATTTTCTTGTAATTCACATGGTTGGAAATGGTTTCCTGGGTTAGCTGGAAAACTTCCTCGAGATAAAGCTAAAGCTGACCAGCATGTAGTTTTCTGGGTCCTCCTTCTTGCTCTTGAAGATGTGGGTGACATTTGCTTTCTTCCAATCTTTGGGTACTTCTTCCATTCACTATGACCATTCAAAGATTGTTGAGAGTGGCCTCACAATGACATCTGCCAGCTCTCTCAGCACTTACAGGTGTATCCCATCACATCCCACAGACTTATGTACGTCCAGTTTGCTTAAGTATTCCCTGACCTGATCCTCTTCCACCAAGGGTTGATATTCGTTGCTCCAGCCTTTGTCCCTGGTGTTTGGGATCTGAGATTTCTGAAGGCCAGTCTTGCTAGTAAAGCCTGAGGCAAAGACAACATTCAATACTTCCCCCTTTTCCATGTTCTGTGTAACCAGGTTCCCCACCTTGTTGAGCAATGGGTCCACATTTTTCCTAGTCTTCCTTTTGCCACCTATGTATTTTTAGAAGCTTTTTCTGTTGCCTTTAACTTCCCACACATACGCTTTTGACATATACAGGCAAATATATAAGCCAATGTATAACAAACACAAGCCATAAAAAATACAAAATTATGAGATCTTATACTCAGGGGGCACCATAAAAAGTTCATAGAAGATGTAGGGACAAATTCCATCTAGTGCAGACATGGCCAGTCTGCAGCAGAAAATGCACTCAGCACAGTGCAACATCAAACCAATTCTGCATAAATTGGCATGTCCATACATCAGAATATAGCACCATAAAAGCCCTCTGTAATTCCAGAAGCAGAAAAGCACACAAGTCTATCAGCTATATTAGGGATAATTAACTCAAAGTACCAAATCAATACAACTACACATCCCAAGGTTGCTATGTCAGTTTACTTAAGACTTATCCTCAGGTATGTCTGCAGGATTTTGCATTGCATGCTATTTCCCAACATAGTACGCCTTTCTGGAGTTATGTGTATGACTCATAACTGACTTTTTTAGTGTTTCTTATTGTCGTTTTGTATTAGCATAACAGAGAAGAGCTTTCAGCCCTGTCTGACAGAACAGGGATAGAGAAAGAGAAGCAGCTTACCCAGATTATGAAAGGGAGCAGCTAATTCTGGAAACCATTTCCAGGTGCATGAATGACAAGAAAATCATCAAGAGTGGTCTGCATGGTTTCACCAAGAAGTCATGCTTGAGTAACTTGACAAATTTCTACGGCGAAATGAGTGGTCTGCTAGATGCAGGAAGAGTGGTGGATATGGTCTACCTGGACTTTAGTAAGGCCTTTGGCACTGTCTCCCACAAGATTTTCATAGGCAAGCTGTTGATGTATGGGCTGGATGAACAGTGAGGTGGACTGAAAATCAGCTGAATGGCTGGGCCCACAGGGCCCATCATCTGGATGATGGGTCAGAGTGTACCCTCAACATGTTTGCAGATGACACCAAACTGGGAGGAGTGGCTGATGTGTCATCCAGAGGGACCTCAACAGGCTGGAGAAATGGACCAACAAACAGGAATGTTCATGATGTTCAAGAAGGGAAGTGTGAAGTCCTGGACCTAGGGAAGAACAACCCCACATACCAACAAACACTGGGGGCTATCCAGCTGGAAATCAGCTTGCCAGAAAAAGACCTGGAAGTCCTGCTAGACACCAAGTTGAATATCAGCCAGCATGTGACCTTGCTGCAAAAAAAGGCTAATGATACCCTTAGCTTCATTAGATAAAATGTTGCCAGCATGGCAAGGGCGGTGATTCTTCCCTTCTACTCAGCACTGGTAAGGCCATACCTCAAGTCTTGTGTCCAGTTCTGTGCTCCTCAGCACAAGACAGACATGGACACACTGGAGAGAGTCCACAAAGGGCACAAAGATGATTAAGGGACTGGAGTATGTTTCCTATTAGGAAAGGCTGGGATTGTTTAGTCTGGAGAAGTTCAGGGGATCTTACCATTGCATACAAATACCTGAAGACGATTAGAACCAAGTTCTTTCCAGTGATGCCCAGTGACAGGACCAGGGGCAACGGGCACAAACTGAAACACAGGAGGGTCCATCTGAACATCAGCAAATACATTTTTACTGTGAGGGTGACCAAACACTGGCACAGGTTGCCCAGAGAGTTTGTGGGATCTCTGTCCTTGGAAATATTCAAAATCTGTCTGGACACGGTCATGGGCAACTGGTTCTAGGTGGCCCTACTTGAGCAGGTCCCTTTCAATCCCAACCATTCTGTGATTCTATGAATCTCTAGCAATCAGGGAGTTTGAAAGCAAAATGGGTGGGTTTTTTTTAATTCCATACATTGGTTTAAAAAAAAGATGTGAAAGTTGCTCTTTCCTGAAGAGAACAAGGACAGTTTTAAACATTTCTCTTCCTAGGAAATGTTTTCTTCTAAGTCATATAGTAGAATACTAAGAAAGAGAGGAATCAAATTTGGGGAAAAAATTCTTCAGGGAACAATTCATGGGCTGGCATAAAAAGAAGCAAGCATAGCAATTTCACTAAAAGCTGAGATTGTGGGACTGTGGTCATAGTAATTTTCTCTCATGCTGTGCTCTATCAGTTTTATATATCTGTATCTAATAGTCACACTCAGTATTTTTGCTGTTAGTAACTCTTGTGTTTTACAACTCTGTTATTATTATAGTGCACAGATTCCTCTTAGCTCTTCTATGTTTTAATGCTTTTGCCAGTCTTCATATTTCTAACTCTGAATGATAAAATATCAAAATGAAGATCAAATGAAAATGCAGGTACTTTAGAGGTGCATGTCCCCAGTAAACATCCAATCCAGAAATCTATTTATTATTTTCCAGTAATTTTCTTATTCTTTCTAACTTCTGGATCTTATCGAGAGATATTGCACTGACTATGAACAATGCTCATTGAAAGCAAGATGTATTTGATAAAATAGTTTTCATAACTGAAAAAAGCACTAAAACCCCAAAACAAAATGAAAAAGCACCACTCGTGACAACTCATCCCTTTGTTTCTGTTATAATTAATGACATAATTCCTTTTGAAAATGCAAAGTTCATCAACCCTGCCTCTTGTAAAGTGATGTTGCAACAGACAGCCTTCAGGGAAGAGAATTGTTTGGATGAACCCTCTTCAAGAACTTAACCTTGGCACCCAGAGCAAATGAGAAACCAGCAAAAGATGTTGCTGTTAGATGTCCTGCCTCTGGGAGTCTGTCACTGAAAGAGGAGCATGGCCAGGTCAGGCATTCATTTCATATGTTTTGCCAAGAGTCGCCACAAGCCGAACATATATCCTAGCTCAGACAGAACTTGAACAGCCACAAGCCAAATTCCACATTGTGAAGTTTGGAAGATAACAGAACATGCATTTTTTCTTCTGAACAAAGGAAAGAAAGGAAAAAAAAATTGTAAGAAACTAAGCATGCTTAGAAATATTCATGGGATCAGGCATGAAGATTTTATACCACACATTTATGCCTAATGATATTTTTTTCAAAAATAATTTTAAATAGAATGTATGGTTGGATTTATATACTGTAAATAAGAAAAACAAATGAACATATGGTAAGCATTGCAAAATATGTGACATTTTAAAATTCCTTTAATGAATAGCCAAAAATATTATTGGAACCCTAGTCTGAGAGAATTTGTTTGTATGGCATTTAGGCCTACACTATATGAAAGACTTTCAAAGTGTAAGATTATGAATGGACTCTACTGTTGAGGTTACTATGAATTGTAAAATCTAGTGGAGTGCCAGAAAATGCCATCTGGAAAGAAGACAGAGGAATATTAACAGGCTGCATTCAGAAGCAATCCTGATGTGTTGATGTAATAGCCAGATAATGAAATGATTTGCCTGCCTTAACATTCCACTTACAAAGAACTCATTTAGTCTTTTAAGTGGAAGACTCTGGAGATCATATAAACATATCCTAGGCTGAAAACAGTCTCTTTAAGAGCATTATATTTCCCTTTGTAAACATTAATTCTAATACATCAGTAGCTAAGGTTGATGGAGGATAGGGAGGTGATTAGAGACAGCCAGCATGGCTTCACCAAGGGAAAGTGCCACCTGACCAGTCTAGTGGCCTTCTATGATGGAGTCACTACATCAGTGGACAAGGGAATTGCTAAGGATGCCATGTATATGGATTTCTGTAAGGCCTTTGACATGGTCCCCCACAACATCTTCCTCTCTAAATTGAAGAAATATGGATTTGATGGGTGGACTGTTCAGTGGATGAGTAATTGGCTAAATGGTTGCATCCAAAGGGAAGTGGTCAATGGCTCAATGTCCAGATGGAGATCAGTGATAAGTGCGGTCCCTCAGGGGTCTGTATTGGGACCAGTACTGTTTTAGATCTTAATCAATGACAAATGGTGCGATCAAGTGCACCCTCAGCAAGTTTGCAGATGACACCAAGCTGAGTGGTGGGGTTGGCACACCTGAGGGATGGGATTCCATCCAGAGGGACCTGGATAAACTTGAGAAGTGAGACCATGTGAACCTCATGTGGTTCAACAAAGCTAAGTGCAAAGTCCTGCACCTGGGTTGGGGCAACCCCAGGTATCAGTACAGTCTGGGGGATGAAGGGTTTGAGAGCAGCCCTGCCAAGAAGGACTTGGGGATACTAGTGGATGAAAAGCTGGACATGAGCTGGCAATGTGCACTCACAGCCCAGGTGGTCAACTGTATCCTGGGCTGCATCAAAAGAATTGTGGCCAACAGGTCAAGGAAGGCGACTCTGCCCCTCTACTCTGCTCTACTGAGACCCCACCTGGAGTAGTGTTCAGCTGTGGGGCCCCCAACATAAGAAGGACATGGACCTGTTAGAGTGAGTCAAGGGGAGGGCCACAAAGATGATCAGGGGACTGGAGCACCTCTCCTTTGAAGACAGATTGAAAGAGTTGGGGTTATTCAGCCTGGAGAAGAGAAGGCTCTGTGGATGCCTTGTAGTGGCCTTTCAATACTTAAAGGGGGCTTATAAGAATGATGGGGACAAACCTTTTAGCAGGGCCTGTTGTGATAGGACAAGGGGTAATGGTTTAAAATTAAAAGAGGTTAGATTTAGACTAGATATAAGGAAGAAATTTTTTACAATGAGCATGGTGAAACACTGGAACAAGTTGCCCGGAGAGGTGGTAGATGACTCATCCCTGGAAACGTTCAAGGTGAGGTTGGATGTGACTTTGAGAAAATGGACTAGTGGAAGGTGTCTGGGCCCATGGCAGAGGGGTTGGAACTATATAATCTTTAAGGTCCCTTCCAACCTTCATCATCTTACTGAAACAACTGTATAAAATAAAGCAATAGAATTAAGAGACAGTCTTACCCATGTGACTGAAATTATGATTTCCACCATCACATAAAATTTGACAAAGCCCTTCATTATTGCTCTTTCACTCATCAAATAAGACTGCACTCATCTGAAAAACACATGTTGCATACCACTTGTTTTTCGTTACATCATCCTGTTGCACAACTCCATTGTTTTGAGATTTTTTTTTAGAACCCTTTAGATTAATACTTTAACATATTTGGTAATAAACATGCTCATTCTACAATTGAAAAACTTGTTTAAGAGTCTAGGTCTGTGTTTGTTTTTCATAAAGTCTGGAGGACAATCATACTAATTTATGAACATTTTTTTAGTTTTCTCTACGAACACTCTTTTTAGGTAACTTTGTGTTTTTCACCCTCTATTTTAAAATAAGTATTGTTTGCATCTTTTTGTACAATACAGATTTTTCAGAGCCTGTAAAAGACACTTTAAACATGAGGTACCTTTAAACTTGGAAGAAAAATGAAAACGAAAAAAAAGCAACCACCCCACTATTATTTTCTCACTAGGATCATTTTCTTACAAGAAAATTTAAATTCTATAATACTGGAAGAAATTAGATATGATTTAACAGCAATGGAACTGGTTCATTCTTTCATAAGACAAATACCAATTTATACCTGAAATTTTTTTTGTCTCAAAGTAATGTCTTCTAGTAACTTCTGAAGAATAACAGCTGTCTTCAGCATCACCATCTAATAAAGTTTTTCAGAGATGTCCATTACAATCATGTTGTAGTCTGCATAGAAGAAATGATGACCACTGTTATTTTTTCAAGTCCTGATTCTGTGAAGTATAGACAAACACTTACATTGATGCTAATCTCTTTGATATCAGTAGAATGACGGGGGGAAATGCCACACAAAGCATACATTACTGGAAGGTCTGACCCTTTTTATGTTTTCCATAAGTTTTTTAGTTGAGTCATGTTATTGCTTGCAATAACAATACATCACAACCTTTTTTAACAAGATTACTCCATATTATCATAACAGAAAGTGGTTTTGAAGTAAGTAAGAGTGAATATTCTCAGTTTGCAGAAAGAAAACTTTTCATAAAAACACACATCATAGCCCAGATTCTGTTACATAGTGTAGAATCAATTTGCGTGTGTGTGTGTTTCTCAATGTTTGTATCTTTATGGTAGCTGGATTTCTAAGCTCCACTAAGCTTAAGAGTTATAGTTGAGATTTTACAAAGGCATTTGGCAAATTGTTTAGTTTGCCCAAAGCAGATACCTTATTTTGGTCAAACAAAGACTTCCTATGTATATATATATAAGAGGCTGAAATTCAAACGTGAACTCATAAAGGTCCTAAACGCTACAGTGCATTGTCTAATATCACAGTCATTGCTATCAAATTTAGAATGCAACTTTGCAAAATATTTAGTACAGTAAGAAAATATTGGGAAAATTATATGATACTAACTAAAAGACGATGATGTTTGTCCTTAATTAACATCAAAGTAGCATTTCACTACGAGCTTACTTTTGAAATCAAATATTTGTATCAAAATACATCTTTCTTGTCACAAATCAGTAAACTGTGAGGGCGTTTTCCTGAAGAATTTTTTTTATACCTTTTTGTTTATACATTTTACCCCCAGAGCAAGAATAAGCCTGGGGAGCATCACAGCCTTTAAAACAATAACAACAACAACCCAAAACAGAATAAACTGAAATGGTGGGACAGAAGTAAATCATTCTTTATCTTTAAGTCAGAGGTGGGATCTGAGTATGGAACAGGCCACCAAGAGATGATCTCTCTTTGAACTTTCTACTTCGTACTTGGGATCTGCTATGGGTTAATAATTCCATTTAACCTACTTTGAGAAAGTCAGGATCATTTTAAAGGGAGAGCAGTCAGCTTTATTTTAAGCAAAACCTTATTAAGTTTTGAAAACAAAGAGAATGGTTAGATAAAAATCTTTATGCTTCCCTGTTGGGGAAAAAAAGAAACAAAAACAAAAAAAATATCTTGTGTTATTTCTAAATTAAATGAAGGAAGAAAACCTGAGAAAGATAATTCCCAGTGAAATTCTCTAGTTGCAGCTTGCTATTTTAGGGAGAATAAAAAAGCAAGCTGATTTAAAGAGGATGATTACATCTCAGCTGCATCACAACTAGTTCAGTCATCATAGAAAAGGCAGGCAAATAAATTTTTGCCATGGGAGAACTTAGGGTGGGGTAGCTGCAAAACCAGAATCACACTAGTCAGTGACATTAAAACGATTTATTTATTTATTTATTAGATGGGATGGATATAGCTGATGGATTTTCCTAATGCTCTGTTCTACAGCAGCCACAGGATCTAGGATTTTCTACGTGATGTACACTCACACCAGTTAAGCCCCTGCCTGGTTGTGATGAGCGCTATACCCTCATAGGAACAATCAGTGTGTCATAGCCCTGGCAGGCAGCCTGGTTTGTACCCACCCTGGGCTCTTCCTTTGTCTTGGTGTTGAACATCCCTGGATGTGCTTCCCCCACCTCAGGGCTTACTGTTTTCACTATTCACTGCTTTCTAATTTAAATAGTTGCCGTAAGCTGGCAACTGGTCATGTCCACCCAGGCCAACCTCTCTGATCTTCTCCATACCTAAAGTCAATTAACATTTGTTATCTCATTTACCATCACCCTCTGTCTTCTGCCCCAAATGTGTTAAAAGGTTGTAAAGCTGTCACCATTTCTCTGTGCTTTGTTTCATTCCCACACATACCTTAATTGTGAGCAGGGCAGATGTAATTCAGATTTCATTTAGCCGTTCTTACATGTAGCACCCTCCTGATAATTATCTGGTGGTTGTTCTGGTTTTTTTTTTCCCCAGCACATATCAGAATCATCTCATCAGTTGAAGCTGGACAGATATAGTCAAAGACTTATCTTATCTGAACTGGTAAGTTTCACCCTCTAATAATATTGTTTTACAAATGACAACAGATACCTATATTTGAAAGATGTAATAGTGTAGTTATCAAATTAGTGCAGAATACAGCAGCATACATACAAACAAGTTGATATACTATATGCATGGAGATATATATACACACACATATACATAGCTATAGACATATATAACCTTTCTCTCTTTTTCCCTTTCTCATATATCTACCTATATAAAAAAATGTGTGTATGTATATATATGTATATATGCAAACACCCACATATATTGTAAGGCATTATTCTGCAACTAGAAAGAAATACATCCTTATGACATTATTACTGCTTCAGAAATCATGCTGCATTGACAGCTTAATTACTAAGTGTAGGTACTCGAAGGTAAGTCCCTTGGGCTGCCTGGTGCCCTTATGCTACTGAGAAAGCAAAACAGATGCTTAAAGCATAATATAGCAGCTAATAGGAGGAAACAAGTAAATACAGCAATGCAAAACATGGGGAAAAAGGCTGGAGAACAGGATAATCTCCAGAAGAATGTGTTGGATTTTCAACATGTCTGAGAGTCAGACATTTGGGTTATTCATTATGGACAAAAACTAGTTGTGTATCTTAGCAAGCTGGTCCTGCTAGCCCTGACAAGAACAGAAGCTTGCCTCCTTTAGAGTCAGGCTAAAGGCTGTGGCCACAAAATTTGGGCATATTTATTTCAATTTAAAGAAAAAAAATTCTAATTTGAATGTTGTCAGTGAAAGCAAATAGTCCAATTCAGTCCAGTGAAAGATTAGTCAAATTCTCTGATTCAAATACATCCCCAGATTAATGTCATTAAAATTACTGTTGTCACATTGCAGGAATTAATTCTATATTTTATTTTTCTTTTCAAAAAACTTGGTATTGTGAATAGCCTGTAATCAACACAATGTATTTTTCTCAAGTGCTTTTCTTTCACTATCTCCTTTCTCACTTGTAATGTTGTTACAAGTTAATAAATACTATTAACCAGTGCTAATATACAGCAACAAAAGGTGTTAAATTAAAATTGGAAAATAGCTGCTTCCTTTTTTTTGTATTCTCACAGACAAGAACACAAACACTATTGGTTAAAGAACTGAAAATTCTGAGCAGAGTACTTTTGTTTTTTAAATACGGAAAAAGATAACATTGTTTCTTCTCAAATGGTCTAAGGTATTCTTTTCATAAGAAATACTTCTTCTTCCCCTGCCATACACATATACACAAACTTTTGTATATTAGCAGAAATATGATGGAAAAAATACACTCCTCTTATATAGAACTAGTCAAAATTATATAGGTCTGGTCAAGGATTTGTTCCACTGCAGAAGCAGGTTGCTCATAGAAACATACCATGAAAAAAACCAGGAGGATTAAAACTCCTGTAGATTCAATCTAATCTTTTAAAAACATATTTAGATGATTTATTAATGCTTTTATAAGTGTTGATTGCTTCAGATAAATAATAATTCTCTACTATTCAACTTATTTTTTGATGTTAAACAATATAGTAAAAGATATCTCAACTTCTACACATGCAGAGAGTTTTTTCCCTTCAGTTAATGTGTTAATACATTTGTGAAGGTGTATATGTATTATTTTTTCAATTTACAAGACAAACATGAAACAACTGCAGCATGATGATCTCATTCAGAGTTTTCTCAATGGATGCAGCAAGCTCATTAAAGGCATACCCTGAATACAAAACTGAAAAGAACATCACAGATCACCCAGTCCTGGAATTTAAGCATGAGTATATACTCTTTATAGAGAGTATAAATGGTCTCTGAAAGGGATCTGCATCCATGCATAGTTCATCGAAATAGATATTTGGACTGGCTCTTTTGTTCATTAATCTGTAATCTTATTTATCATGAAAGATGGTATATTACCACTTAGAATTGTTTGTGCTAAAAAAGAAACCTGTCTAGTTATGCAATGTAAGAAACTAAAAGTGTTTCCTACCTTCACATTCCTTATTTTAATCTCCTTAAATTTATGTTTAGAATTCAATTTAGTAGCAAAAAGAAAATAATTTACAATTAGCTTAATAGCAATCCAAGTGCTTGGGCCTAATCCACATTTCCCTGCTCTTTCCTCTATTTTGTGCAAAATAAATAAAATCATATTTCCTGGAATCGGAATAGAACACATCTGTTACCTGTAAACACACTAAAGAACATTAATAGCTATCTTGCTTGAATCACTCATTCCCAGCACGACAGGAAAAATCTGGTTACGAAGCATGTGCAGAGTGCTGTGCTTTCATCATGAAAGCCGTATCTGACATGGACACCCTTCTCCTCACTGCTCACGTGCTCACATAGCACGGTTGAGCCACCAGCTGAAACCTCTTTGCTGGCACGGCTGTTGTGGGGCATCCTCCCCTGTTGCACGTGGCTCACGCCACAACAGAAAGAAAAAACTGAGCTCCAGATAACTTCAGCCATTGTAGAGGGTTAATTAACATTGATAATATACAGTTGTGGCCTTGCTTCTGGGGTGGTGGGTTGCCTGATGTGGATAATGTTCAGCTGTGGCTTGTTCCTGCTAAGTAGTTAAATAGCACTGAGGAGCAATGGTGGAAGAGGAGCACTAGGTGAAGAGAGAGAGGGGAGACTGGATGCAGAAGAGCCCAGGGATGTAGGAGAGACAAGGAGAGGCCCCAGGAGAAGCTGAGAGAAGAAGGGGGCCTGGATGAGGAGAGGTTGGCTGGAGGAGAAGCCAGGAACCCAGATGCAGTAGAGGCAAGAAGCAGGGTGGGCTGGTCTGGAGAGGATGAAGAAACAACACAGACAGTAGATAAACTTTTGCAACTTTGTGTGGGAAAGACTTGTTGCAGCTTGATAGTTTGGTAGCGCTGCAACAAGCCATCTGTTGTTTTAGACTTTTTAACTAAATTTCTCTTCAAAAAGATGTAAAATCCAATCTTATATCACTTTAAAGAAGTACTAAAGGTGTACCTCCGTTTTGCAGTATTAATCTATTTACAGGCATATTTGCTTTCCTGTTTTATGTTACAGTGAACGTAGGGATGTTGTCTAAATTTTAGGAAGGCTATTTCCACATAAAACACACCATGAGGCAAAGAAACAAATGAAGGCATCAGACAATGAAACATCTGCATATTTCTAAGAAATGCAGTAATTTCTAAGACAATTAAGTATACCTTTGTGCCTTTTGAACACTTCATGAAGAAATTTTAAAAAGGAAGATTTTTATGCCCATACTTTTTGATAGGAAAAAATATGTAGCTTTTTGAGACTAACAGCTATTTAACAAAATTTTCAGCCATGACATAATCTACAGATACTATACAAAATAGTTAAGTATTGTTAAAATGCTGTAACATACATACTCCCTCTGGAATGTTAATCTATAAAAATAATATGCCATATACATGGGATTTATTTAAAAATCTTTACAAGGGAATAATGTATCCTTTCCACCCCTCTGCCAAGGGTACCTCTATTTATCTATTAGAGAATATCAGTGCATTTCCTTTCCCTCAGAACTTGATTTTACATGGGAGGGTGGGGGGGTGGGCTTCGCACATTTCACTATCATTTCAGTACAGAGTGAAGTTGAGGAACATTCAGTCTGAGAAATATGGAATGACTTCATAGCTCACAGTCAAAAGCAAGTGGGCAAATCAAGGTGCTAGTCTGTATTTAGGTTAAAGAAGGGGAGAAGAAAAGCTGTTTTTAAGATTGTAGTTTCTGACTTTGTACTAGGCAGGTAATATACATCTAGCATTTAGAAAAGTTAGTGCACACCAGTCCTTTCACTTATGACTTTCTCTAAAAAAGTAAGTTCATTAATTTCAACAGCGCTAGTTCTGTAGCACATGCTAGTTTGTTCAAAATGGCTAAATCATTTCCAAAGACGAGGTGTAAACAAAGGATTGTTCTTCTTCAGAGCATGAAGGTCCTTTCTCAAGAGAGGCTTCATCTGCTGCTTCAGGACTATAATATTTCATAAGAAAACTTTTCCAACAGAAGCTGATAATAGACTTTTTAAGCTTTTCCAATCAGTTGACAAGAGTCATACATCCAATATACAGACTTTCTTACTACTATTATATAATGTAACTGAGAATTTTCTTAGTAGTTTCAGCATGTCACCACTATGTATCCTTCATAAATATTATTTTCATTGAGAACCATTTTTTATTTTACCCTGTTCATTTATAAAATAGAAATCTAAAATTTCTACCACAGACTATGTGTTGAAACTCTTTCCATGAATGCCCAAATATAGGATATCTGCTATTTAGCTGAGAGGTAAAATTTTAGTAAATGTTCCCCCAAACTTCCTGTCTATTATACACCTGAATGCAACATTTTCTGAATTATACATAAAAATTTCATTCAAATTGCTAGAAAATCTGTCACAGATTAATTTCATCTGAAGTTAGGAAACTAAAAAATTATTTTTGCATTCTTAACATATCTAAGTAATTGGGAGAAAGGAAAGGCATCGATCAGAGCCTATGCCAGGGGTGATTAGGCATTAAGTAGAGAATGATTAAATACGTGCTTATACATCTGCATTTAAGAAATTTCTCAAAATAAATTTACAGGGAGTTCATTTTGAGTACTTTTATGGTAGCTGTGTGAAGTGTTTATGTTTTCGTATTAGAACTAGAGGCAGATGTGCAAGCTGTTCACCCAGGTTTCCTATAAAGATTTAGTGAACATATTCTAGTGATTTATTTCACGCTCACCCAGAGTAGGGTGAATAAATTTTAAATCTAAGTAGACCAAATAATATGGTCACAAGGGAGCTACATATGTACAGGGGCTTAATTTTAGCTGCAGGGGAAGGCTTTCTGGCTCTGCAGGAAAGGACTTGGGATGGTGGGGGTTTGAACCACAAGCTGAATATGGTAGGAGTGTGTCTCCAGACGTGAAGGGTGGCTTCAGCAACAGCAGGCTGAGAGGAGTGATCATCCTCCCTGGGAGGTTCCAGTGGTCATGTATTCCCAGATTTGGGACACCAGGCCAGAGCAGTGCCAAGAAATTGGAAAGAGTCTGTAAGAGGGCCTGGAGCACAAGAAACACAGGTGGAAGCTGAGGGAGATGGGTTTGTTCAGCCTGGAGGTGACACAGGGAGGGAATTTATTGTTGCCTTCCAGAACATGAAGGGATGTTAAAAGAAAGATGGAGCCAGACTTTTCTCACAGTACACATAAAAGGGCAAGAAAAAATGGACGCAGAAGAAATTCTGATTAACTATAAGGAGAAGAAAAATTTGTAGTGAGAGTGGTTATGCCCAGAATGGCCATAAAATTTTCACCCTTGGAAAACATTAATGGTCAAGACCCTTCAGGACCTTGAGCGAGATGTATCTCTGAACTTAGTCCTGCATTCAGGATCTCCAGAGGTCCTTTCCAATTTAAAGTTCTCTGTTTTCTGTACTGCCAGCTCTAGCTTTTTTATCTTAGGTTTCATTTATTCATTGTTTTCCTTTCAGCTGCCTAAAGTGATGATATAAACCTCTCTGTTCAACATTGCATTTTGTAAAAAGGCAAGTTTTAACCTTTGTGACAAATATAATGTGTTCTATCTGTTTGCTTCCATTTTATATGCTATCGTCCTTAAAAACGTGATGACTGAATGTAGTGGGAATACTAGAGAGAACATGAGATTGTGTCTGCCTTTGGTAGTGAATGAGCAATCTCAGGAAAAAAGACTTTCCCCTAAAGGAAAGGGCAGGAAGAGGGGGAAGCAGAGAGTGAGTATTTATCAAGTATATGGGGAGCACAGCATCTTTACAGCACAACCAATGTTTGTGATGGCAGAGGCTGCAGGAACCTGGGGAGCTACCGAGTTGACAAAAACTGTATGTAAATGCAAGTCCCAGTCTGGAAGGACACAGTCTACATGGAGATATTTCCTTTTATGTCCCTGTTATCTATATTCTGTCTTATCTAATCACTTTGAGTGGCCTCTGTTTCAAAATACATACATTTTTCTAGTTAATTTTTCTAATAAAATATAGCGCTTTTAGTTCAGAAAGACCCTTTAGGTTTTCTTTGGGAAGGTCAATTTGAGGGGAAGGTTCAGGGAGACCTATAACAAAACTTTAACCATCTTGTGTCTTGTCTTAATCCTTAATGCTGCAGAAAACAATGACTAAATGTACCCCACAGCTATCAAGAAGACAACAGAGATACTATGATGTCAACTATGACAGAATCGCTCATTTGAAAGCCCTTTTTCCAAATGTGTTCTCCAAATAGACTGTCCCAAACTCACTCCAACCTAGAGAAGGAAATTGGTTACAATTAGCCGCACAGATGACAAGAGCACCTAAAATGTTCATCCACATAGCAAGTGAAACTGGACTACAGCTATCACCTAATCCCAGACTTCACCTGCTACTGATCTAGGTTATTCATCTCAAAAGGGTAAAGGCAAGTTTCAACCAGTCCTCTCCACAGGGCAAAATTTCATGACATACATTTAAAGCTACCTAATTTACCCACATGGAGATTCCTGTTTTATGCTATAAAATCAGGTAAGCATTAAAGAAAAATCGACTTTTAACTTTTTACTTGAAACATTGCAAGCAATGCACCATAAAATTCCTGTAACAAAATTAATTTAAGAAATGTATCCACCATTTTCCAATCCAGTCCACTATTGTTTTAGCTGAAGATTTAAAAAAACAAAAACAAACAAGCCCCCAAAAAAACAGTTTAAATGAGATATATTACCTAATAAATTCTTAACAGTTAAATTTACACTATGAAAGAGCTGTTATGTGGAACTATGACAGTAAGGTATGCTTTTTTCAAGAATTTAAAAGTAAAAATAAAATACAAGTGGCTTTTTCTATTCTTTTTATTCATATACTGTTGGACTTCAGCGTGTGAATTCCTTTGAAATAACAGCTAAGGAAAACTGCAGAGGAAGGTATTGAATCCACACTAGTAGTTCTTTGGCGAGTTTCACTCCAGATAAAGCATTGACATACTTGTTAATTAAGCTGATAATTCATCTGCTTCGTATTTTAAAGTTGTGTCTCCTTTGCAGCATGGGGACAAATAAACAATCTTAACTTTAGTCTAACTATAAAAACTACACAAAACATACTATACCTCCACTCTACTTTTTGCAATACTGTAGTTCATGTTGTTTAACAAACACAAAACGTGTTTGATCATCTTGTGATCAAAGTTTAACTCTCAAATTCTCTTTGGAATTTCAAATACAAAGGAATAAATAATTAAAAAAAAAATCTGTATATCATTTTCTAAGAAAATTTCTAATTCTGTCTTGCTCCTTTTGTCACTTTTTAAATTAGAATCCATACTCTCCTCTGCTTTTGCAAACCACACTCTGTTCCACTGTTTCTCAAAGCTCAGAGACACGTAACAGTACTACAGGTTGTTGTCGTGTCACTTTACTAATAAAGGACTAGTTGTTAATGAAATATGGTTCACTTATACAAAGTGAGATTTTTAATTTACATCAGATTTTTTTCAGCTATGAAATTGTTTGTATTATACAATAACATATCTCACCACGGTAAATATTTACTGTACTTGAGTAAATGTTTGAAGTGAGTTTACCAAATCAAGTAGCTCTACAAATTCAGAAATTATTCAGTTTTCAGCTTACAAAACACATTTATAAATATATATGTGTGTGTGTATGTGTGGTTTACCTTGCTTTTTCCACAATTTGAATGTCAGCTTTATCCCTTAAGCTACTGTGTAAAAACCATACTGCCACAATCATTATCAGTTTACCACTACTTCATGTCACTATTTATCCTCTGGAAGTCTTCTGAATTCTACCCCAATTAGGTGCTGGTTTTTTCTTCCAAAAGAAAGAAAAAAAACCCAAATCAAAATGAAAGCACTCACCCCCCAAAAAAAAACCCAAACATGAGAAACCATGTTTTCATTTAATCTGTGTAAGAAAAAAACCCTTGTAATTAGCTTCAGGGTTCTTTGGTTTGGTTGGGTTTAGTTGTGTTTTTGTTTTTCCTATCCTGACTCCTTCAGCTGATACTTTTGTCAGTCTTGTCTGTAATAATTAGCTGCCCAGTTCTAATGCAGGCATCTAGAATCCCTTAGATGGAAAAATTTCCTTTTCCCTTGTCTGTAAGGGAAATGTAGTGCATGTAGCTCAGCTGTTGATGTCTTCATAACACACAGCTAAAATTACATTAGATGAACATAATTCCTTATCTCATATTCAGTCCTGACTATTCACCTTCCCTAGTCTTCCAAGTATTCCTGCAAATCCAGCTCCTATCTGCTTTGATGTTGTCTCCTACTTTTTTACCTCTCCCTCATTCTGATTTGCACAATCTTCTTCCAAATCAAAATGGATCTCTTCTTACACTCGTCTCCTCTCTGGTTCTCTTTCCTCATCCTGCCAATACCAGTTATTCCTCCACCAGTTTGTTTTTTTCTTATGAGCTTTCTTTTTGTTGCTTGGACTGTAGTAATTCATTCCTCATCTCTGTACATGATTGATGCTTTCCTGCCGCCCAGCTTTTCAGAAGTCTTTTGTCCCAGACTTCTTCCAAACTAGTCTCTTTACCTAAACTTTTATTTATCATCACAAATCTCTGCTCCTACTTTTTTCTCTCCATCTGTTCTATTATACAGGCTCCTCAGATGCCTGGAAAATCAGCTGACAATTTCATTAAGTGGCTTTAACAGTATAGTTATTGTTGGCAGTTCCACTTGTCAAGTTTAAGCTTTGCTTCCCATTAACTGTTCCTTTCCTTGTAAGTTATGTATCAGCCATACAAAAAGGACATTTTAAAAATTCTACGCAGGAGTTTTTATTGTCTATAACTACTTCTCCCTCTTCCAGCCTTTTGCTGTTTCTTATGCTGTTGTAGCTTTTACACCATTATGTTTGCTGATGAAAAGGAAAGGACAACAATGTTAGTATCTTTGAACTGGTTCATGCTGTTAGCTAGTCTGCTTTAACTGTCTAATTCTAATATACACCACAGTACAGAGTAGCTGTTCCACAAATAACTAGTGATATACTGCTTATGTTTCAAGGGAGTATAGGAAAGGTAGACTAGGAACCAAGGTTCAACTCAAAGCACTACAGAGGATTTAGTATTAGTATTTTCACTGAAATAATACTAATTTTTGTGCCAGCTGTAATTGTTTGAAAATTAATTGCATTCATCATAAAGAATATGTATATATTTTGCATACAAATACATTATCCACAGGTGATCGGGAGAACTTTCTGCAGTTCTGTCATTTTCTCTAGTAAAATGTATTTAAACTATGATAATGAAGGAAAAGAATCAGTATTCGTGCAACTTAATGTGTTCTTTGTCTACTGTATCAACTTAGGAAAGATGATGCAGATAACTCATTGAAGATTGTGTTCAATGTTCATCTGTTGGCAGAAGAGTGAAGAAAGATTTAAAGCTGAGATGGGAAAAGAGAAAAGGGAAACTCTAAATCCAAAATAATATTCAGACCTTGAAAGCTATGTCAAAAAAGCTACCGAGAGATTAGAAAAAGATGACAGAGAACAAATGAAGGGATATGCTAATGGGAATAGAGAATATTTTCATGTGCAAAAGGACAGAAAGAATGAAATTGCTTTCCTTTGATAAAGAAGGAAGAGAAGTGGTAAAAGCATAGCATGAGGAACACTTACTATTCAATGGGAGTGTTTAGAGAGCATTCAGCTGATCAATTTTAAGTTCTCACCCAAAGGTAAACCGAGCAGCTCTGGGTTATGTGGAACTATTTCAACTCCATTGGCAACTGGAAGCTTTGTCAGTAGCTCACATTTAGACATCTGCATTGCTTTGTATATAAATTGGGAGCCCCTTCCCACCCCACCGGTTTCGATGTAGCCTTGTCACTCATCTATACGACAGGTCCCTTGGAAAGTAGGTAGGAGTCTTCAGCTAGTGGATCCTGAGAAACACCTTAAGACAGGTTACTGAGAAGTCAATTTATGAGAAACCAGAACTCTGAGTTCCCAGGAACCTCAGGTGCCAGCTTCTCCAGCTCCTTAATAGTAGCTTATAGTTCGGGATCAAGGGTAGTTTTGATTCTCCCAGAAGAAAGATTTTCAGGATTTCTCAACTGATACTTAAGATTCCTAACTCTCAATTGTTACAGAAGCCTTAGGAATATAAGCTTCTTGACATGGAACTTGTAAACATTTGAGAAAATATAATCAAACAGTTTTCCATTTGCCATGTTCAAGGTTTTCTTTTTGTTTTGACTGTCATCCTTTTTGTGGGAGTGAGGATAAATTCTCCACCATTTGAGAACCTACACTTCTCAATAGCTTAATTGTTCAGAGGATTCAATACCATTCGTTTTTTGAATGCTTACATTTAAATAACAATATGAATGTAATAATATGCTCCTACGCTGCACACCAGTGAATTCTGCACAGTATCCTATGATCTGATTTTAGGTATGAGCTTGTCAAACTATAACTGATCTACTGTTTCTAACATAGGTTAATTTCATGTATTCTTTTACTATATAAGAAATGCAAAATCAGTAACTCCACTCTCCCAGGCTGATGCTTCTTGCATAAATTGAGATACAGTATACTTAAATCATCCTCTATAGATTTATTTCTTCACAGACCAATGCATGGAACCTGAAAGAGTAATACTAAAGTCGTCTTTGGACCTTGTATTTAGACAAAAGAACTTTTCATGTATTAAAAACTGAAACAAGAGGTGCTAAAATTTGGGTGCTAACAAATGCTTTAAAAATTATTAATTTGGTCCAGAATATCCAACAGTAACTAGGAATTTACCATTCACATTAAGGACTTGGGAGGAAACCCTAAATGTAATTAAAACCCTTGACAAATACCAATCTTGGTAACAAACAAGATGCCCATAAGCTGGATATCTCATATTAGCGTCTTGCAAAAACTCTTGCATTTAATTTATTAACACCACAATGAAGAATTACATCAGTGTCAGCGTATTTCACCACATTCTATTCTGGTGTATTGAATTCATTCACTCATCATTGTTTGATGATAACATAGAGAAACAATCTTTCTCAGTGGAGAGTTTCAGCCCATTCAAACGCATTCAGCTATACAACAATACTGACGACAGAAAAAGAAAAGCTGTAATTCTTTTTATTATTACTCTATAATAAAGGGAACATACTTTCATCACAAAATCCTTGAAGCTGATCCAAGATCTAATCTAGCTCTATCATAATTAGGTGGATTTCAGTTTTCAGTGTATAAATACCTATGAAGTATTGCCGCAATTCATTGTCTCCTGATTCAAGTTTCCAGGCAGAGGGAAAGACATTTGTACAATTTTGCAAAAAATGTTTTGCCCTGATTAAACAGTTTAATTAATTAAAATAAATAAAACAAAAATAAAATAATTTTAAAATTAAACGGTGTACCTCAAAAGGTTTGTTTTTCCTCAGTTCTCTTTTTTGGGGTTGGTTGTTTCCTCGTCTCACCACCCCTCAAATATAGTTTAAAGTTTTGAGGCACACAACATCAACTTTCTTGACAATTCTGCTGCCTTATGAATCCCTCCAGTTATCTTCTAATCCTAGATTCCATATGCCTTCCCCCACAAAGGAAATTTTTTTTTTTTTACCTTGACCTCCATAAAATGACACTTTCAAGAGGCTGTTCCAAGACTTGACAAATGTAGCTGAAAATTTCAGAGAATTTTATGTTCTCGGTAAGTGTATCATGACATAATTTTCTCCAAATGGTAAATATTTCTAAGAGACTCTGAAGGAGTGCTAAATTGCTCCTTCTTTGTTTTCTTAGAAATAATGTAATTCTTGCTATAATGTATATATGTTATATTACCTATCTATATCTAAAAGTATGTCTTTTATGTATATACATATATATATATATATATATAAAAGCTGTGTTTATCTTGCTAAATAAAAGGTCACAGGGAAAGATGACACGATCAATCCCTGATCTCATCTCTCCTGGACTCTCTTTTGCTCCACTGCAGCTCCTTCCCAAATCAAGCCTAGGCACGGTTCTGTGAGCACATCACTGCGTAGTCACTTCCAAAAATGCTAGTATAGGTAAAATTACTTCAGGTTTGTTTCCATCTGGTTTGCATGCCTCTATCACAAACAATTTTGCCTTTAATAAATGAAGTAACAACAGATTCCAGGTGGATTCTTAGGATTCTGAAGGAGCGTGGCGCAACCTGTTTTGTTTTTAAGGTTTAGACTATGGGCAGATACCACTCTTTTCAAAGGTCAGACAAAATCCAGGAGAGATATTTATCTTTAGAACAAACATGACCATCCTTTCTCTTAAAAATAGCTTTCAGTGATTCAAAAAGGCTTTTTATGGTGTTCTATGTTATAGACCTCTTCTACAGTCACTGGAGAAAACTATGAATGGCTATAGGGTGATCTATTAGAATTAAGAGTATGTCAGTGGAGATGCTTACCTTCCGCTTTTGACTAAACTTTGGATGGGTAACTTGGTAAAAACCGTGAGTAACAAAAGTGTTTAGTGAGCTGAGCATCATCCTGAAAACCTACGTAATACCCTGCCAAAATGTGTTATTTGCCTATACTGTAATAAATCAATAAAATAAGACTTTTAATGCTATCTGAATTCCTTCTGAAACCTAGCTTTTTATCAGCACTGCTAGTTTAAGCCACGTTTCTTTAACTTGCTTTTATAGTACATTGAATATCCTTAGTTCTTTCCATGTGCTTGTAGGCAGATTTCCTTCTGTTTCACAGAAAGTGCTAGAGCTGCTCACGCTGAGTTCTGAGACTACCTTGGAAACATAAACCCCTCAATGAACAGTCAAATGAATAGGGATTTTTTTTTTTTATTTTGCTGGGAAAAATACAAGAAACTGCATAAAAAGCCCAGTAAGTGACTGACATTATTAAAGCTGCCATAGCACTGCGTGAGGCCCCGCCGCGCCGCCCGCCCCGGCGGTGTCCCGGCCCCCGGCAGCGGTGCC
>JAVJGI010000014.1:49976021-49996322 GCA_035590275.1 Ibycter americanus | reverse complement strand
CGGGCGGGCGCGGCCGGAAGAAGGACTCAGTTAGTCTGTACTCATCTGCGTCTTTAGTATTGTTACCTCCATAAATTACAAGCAGATTAAATCCCAATGAAATAAAATTACTGTATGGATTCTGAGCATTATACTGCCACCTTTGTAAAGACGGATTAACTACAAAGGGAAAATTGGTGCACTTTATCTCTTGAAATGGATTAATTAACCTGGATCTTTATATGGGTGCTTACTTAGAATTAAAATAATATTAAAATGGTTCGTTCACTTTGAAATGAGCGTACCCAGTTACAGATTTAATTTCATTTGAATACTTCAAATTGCACCCTCAACATCACGAGCTAACGTCCGTGTACATCCCCAGGCAGACAAGGTCACCCAGAGTAAAATATTATCAAACCCCCTCATGCAGCGTGTGTCCAAGGGGCCCAGGCCATGGCCAAGCAATTTATTTGACGTGCTCATAACGGGGAGGCAGAAGTACTTCTTAGCCTGCCCGAGGGTTTGTAAAGCATGTGTACCTCACAGATCCTTACACGATCTCAGTGCCTGGGAGTGGGTGGATGAAGACTGCAGCAGGGAAGAGAGAGATTTGTCGAGAAGATATGATATTAGGGAAAGTGGGGTAACTGTTTTCGGTCTTAAGTGCACAACCCACTTGATTTGGGCGCTGCCAAAGCCAGTCATGGCATAAGGTCATTCTCTTCTAATTTACAAAAGCATGAGAGGAAAATCAAAGAGATGTGTATTGTGTGGGAAATGGCACAGTTGGTAAGAAGTTGCAGTAAAGAATAAAACAACTGCGGAAAATACAGTGACGTGCATCTGAAAAAGAAGGTGGGGAGGTGGGGAAGAGAGTAAACCGGCAGGGAATTAAGAAAATAAGTGAAGTTATAAAAAGTCTTGAAGAAAAGTACACCCTAGGAATAATGGTTATGAGCAATTCCTCTGTTAATTCTGAGGAAAGGAAACATGCATGCTTTCCAAAAATCCATAAAGGAGAACTATGAAGGTGGCAATACGTTATTTTCTTTTGTTAGCGAGAACAAAAGGCAAAATACTGGTTAGAGGAAACAGTAGGTAACACTTATTTGATATTAAAGGGAAAGCTAATCTGAAATTAAGTTTTTAATGAACTATGCTGAGGGAGAATGTAGCATTCATACTATCACAGAGAATATTCAAGGTTAACATGTCTCAGATGTATAATTCAGGCATAATTTAAAAAATCTTATCGTAGTGAACAGTATTCCTGAAGTCCTGATACTGGGTTTTTTCAGTGGCTACTGCCTCTATAGCTTCTGCCTCCAAAGGCATAATCATTGTCTAATCTAAATGATTCTGTAATATGCTCACTTACCTTTTCTTTATTAGATATGCACTGTATATTGTTTGTGTTGTAGATCCCACCTCAGTAACAAAACCAAGAGTTTAATTGCAGCATGTGCTTATGCACCACTGGAGTCTGTAGAGTTTTGTCAAGGATCAAAGTCTTCACTGAATAAGAATTTGTTCACTTTCTCCCTAACAAATTTTTCCTGAAATAGGCTATTTCTTCATATATTTTATACCAGCATGGTTAGATTGAAATGCCTGAAATACTTTGAAATAAAAAGGGTTAAATAATTACTGATAATAAATATGGTGAATATATACAACCTTTTCAGCACAGTCAGTGGTATGCTGCCACACTATAGTAGGATTAAGAATTAATCAGTCTTAATCCTACAATATTTTAATGTTTGTCATCATATGGTCCACTTAACACTACAATTTGATGTATTTAGTAAGAATACATTCAGAATATTCAGCAAAAGCTTGGGATTTTATTTATACTTAATCCATTAAAATTGTCATAGAGATCTTTTCTTTTTAAGTATCTCTGAGGAAAATGACAATTAGGTCTGATTGGTTATAATAGTTGCCCCCATCAGCTTTCTGACTCTTTCCCCTCAACACAAGACCTATGGGAGCACTTAAATCCCATTAATATCAGAGCTTTCATGGTGGAGAGGAGTGGTACCCTCTGTTTCTCCCTGGGGATAGTGTTCTATTGTATTATAGAATATATAGTATTCATTATATAATCAGTTGCTTTCAGAATTCAGCAACTTTCAGTTGCTTAATTGTAAGTTAACAACACAGAAATAAATATGATAAAATAATGGCATATTTATTCTCTCAGGTGACTTGCTTTGATCTAAATTCCTCAAATACAAATAAGTGTGGAAATTTGCTGCCCAGGTCTCTATTCTAATTTTTAAATCCTCTCTCTTTTTAAAATAAAACCTCCTTAATAACTGCTATGTGTATGCATATAAAGTAAACCAGATTTAGCATATACAAAGCCATTTTATTTCATTATGCATTCTGGACTGTGAGAGAAAGTGCACTGGTGATTAAGGCGCATATAGAACAATAAGCTTTTAGTGGCATGGTCCACTGAAATGAAAGACTTCAGCTGCCAGAACAAGTATCAGTCTGATAAACAGAATTAAAACAGAGACAAATTTCAAGTCCTTTAACCTTTGATTTATAAATTATTTGTGCCTTCAAGTGTCATACCTTATAATTCAGACATGATATAGACTGTAATTGTCAACTAAAAGAAGGAAGATATGAGCTTGAGTTTAAGAATTTTGAAGGATTCCAGTGACTTAAGAAACACAGAAGATTAATAATATAAGTCTATTGGAGTGTTTGACATGTTTATACGCAATGGAGCAATAAACACTAAATATACTAAAATGAGTAATAAATATAAATGGATCGGTTGTTCACTCCTATATTTTAAGCTTCTTAAAATCTTATATTCCCCGCATTTTAATTTTGTAACATCCTAAATTAATTGTATTTGTGTAAGTAAATTTCTGTGTTCATGGATACTGATATAAATAACAAAATATTCTCTAAGGTAAATCCATTTACCAGAATTTCATATGTATCTGCTACTGCATTCCTTCCTGGCTACAGAAGTGGTCCAGAAATTAATCTCTTTGAAAAATTCTAGGGCAGAACAGATCTTTCGTTTTATACAAGAAAAATATGACTGACTCAGATGTAGACATTTACATTTTCAGCATGTAAGGATAGATAAGGTGGATCCCTCAAAAGTATCTGCACTTTTTCCCCAGAAGTACTCAGGTCACTGAAGCTGAATGAGTTCTATAGAGGAAATAACTACGCTACAGATTTACAGCAATTACTCAACCCTAACATCATAATCCCTGGTGCTTACAAGGTGCATTCTATTTCTGTCCACTTTCCAAAAACAGTAAATTGCTCTGTGTTTTATAGGTGACCATGATAAAACTGAAGTTTCAAATAGTAATTATTTTTCTCTTGTTTCAAAGGGTTATTTCTCCATTTGAGATATGTATTGTGATATTGTACAAGAACTCAAGAGGTTATTACTGATACCAAGTGTGAGAGTGAAAAAGCTCCTTTCATATCTGAACTTCTTGAAGAGCTGTTTAACATCCCTGCATCTGAGTACAGAAGGCACAGCAGAATCTGTGCAATATTCAGTTTCTCAGAGACCAGTTATTCTTCATTTCACAAGGCATTTAAAAACCATCTGTAAAGTCTCACACATAGAAGTGTTTACTGACGATGCATCATTAAAGTTAAACAACTTGAGAACTGGCTCCATGCTTCACTGAAATACCAGAATTTTTGTTGTTTTGTTTTTCAAATAACCAGAGTAGTCCACATAGAGTTTAACAAGTTCAGAGCTCTCCTCTACACCTACCAGCAAAATGTTAATTGACTCCATTTACTGAAACCAGGACCATATTAATTCTTTCTTTACTCCATTAATTCAGGTTTTTTTGTAAATGCACATTTAGGAGCAGAGATTTGAAGTGCCATGAATTTGGGTTAAGTGAAACTGAATGACGGTACATTGAATTAATCAGTGACTTGTGTGGCTTACTCAGAGATGGCTTGAAAAATTACCTCCCCCATGGTGCAGAGCAACATTTCGTGTGTGGTGTTCTGGAGCTATTCTGAAAAATAAGGTTTTATTTGTAAAATTAAATAATTCCTGCAGAAAAGAAAGAACTATGCTAAAATAGACACCTAAAGACCTGTAGTCAAGAGGACAGCTCTGTGAACTATAAAACACTGGATTCTTTCTAGAGACCCACTGCCAGCAGATGGCTAACTTACTGTCTTTGAAAGCTGAAAACCAGGGAAAGTGTAGGTTGGATAGTAAGTCCTATTGGTTAACACACTTGCTCAACAGTCTTGGGGAGCCTGGCAAGCCACCAAATACAAAGTAAATCTTTTTAGTTGGAGTCCCACGTTAGACCTAGTTTTTAGAAAAGAATATGAGATCCTGTGCTCCCCAGCTATAAGGCGTGTTCCCAACAGGTTCTGAAGAAACTTGAACATCACACTGACTCTAGGTGAAGCCTCAGTAATGACAGAGATATCTACGTATAAACTAGCTAACCTACCTGCCTCCCCTGTTAATGAGTCAAACTGCTGTCTCTTGTATATCAGAGTGGATATCTAAAATATGTCAAAGAAACGAAACCCCCGGAAGCCCACCTCTGAATGGTTGCTAGAATAGTCAAGTACTCTGCCTTAAAGAGTTAGGGTAAGATTCTAAGTTAGCTAAGGTTTATTTTACCTGTTTGAAAGGCTTTGGTATCAGAAAAGAAAAGTGTAATCAGTAAAGAGGAAGTTATTTTTAGCCTTTCATCTCACTAATGATAAAGGCAATTCTAATCAAACCTAATATGGGAGAATATAAAGTATGGTCCTTGGAGTAACAGGAATACAGTGGTATTCAGAATTACAAGACGGACATGAAAATTAACAAATTTTTGAATTCTTCATTATGTTACAAACTATGTTTTATCTAGATGTCCGCTTTGAGTCTACAGTGGTTACAATACAAAAAAAGATTAATGAGAGGTTTGACTAATACATCAATTGCACATCATAGCTCCAAATCCTGGGAGCACGAGAACTGATAAAAAGTACTCTTTGGGTACTTAGTTAAAGGGTGCTTGAAGCTGTAGATGCATAAATCAAGCAGAGTCAATGTCAATAAGAGCAGTGTCTTCAGTAATGACTTACGGGAGATAAAAATAGGAATTCTGGATTGTGGTGGTAGGTTTTCACTCTCCTTTTTGGCAGGGTACTTGTGATAGTTGATTATAACACCTTGAGGATTGGAAGGAAAACAGATATGAACTAAAATGCAGTATTAAGGGGTAGAGGTAATAAGTTTTTGTAAACAGGAAATGAGGATAGGTTAATACTTGTGGTTGGAGAGTGATTTTTCTTTTTTTTTTTTTTTAATTGTACTTGTCTTTATGTTTTGCATAAATGTAGTTGAAAGGCCAATGGCTTTGGAGAAATACCGAATTGTCCTCTTCTCTTCCCTCTCTCTCTTTTTCCCATCTACTGTGTTTGTATTTTACCATGCTGCAAAGAGTAGTTTTCCTGAAGTCTGGTGAGGAGTTTTGCTATTTTATCAAGATTATTTCTAAACATGTAAAAATAAAGGTCCTGTTTTGCAGGAGTTCTTACAGAGGTTAAACAAATTATAATTGGTGACACTGCAAATGCTTTTTGTAAGCCAGATTGTGACACTTATGCTCACGTTGTGCAACATCTAATTTTAAATAATTTCAGTGAAGTTTTTTTTCTGGTTACAACTTGCAGGGTAAGAAACTACTATCACAGGTGGACAGGAGAGGCAGAATATGATCCTAATAACTCCATGCATAATTAAGGCAAAATCACTGGGGAAATCAGCACATAATATAAAACAGAATTTTGTTCAAGATTCATGATGGCAAGAAAATCAGAAGATATATTTCTATATACCTCTCAAACAGCAAGATTTTTGTATTGAAAACAAGAAAAAGTCTCTGCATTTCCTGTATGTTCTCTGCTTTTGAAGATAACCAATTTAAACAAATTTAAATTTTATGAAATGGCTTAATTTGTTAAGTAAAGTGGATTTTAGTTGTGAGTGATTGTAAAATAAAATCATAGACTGCTGCAGTAATGAGTAGCAAAGGCAAGAGTCAGAAATTAATAGAAGCAGAAGGTAATTTATGGAGGGGTTCAGTTTGCTAAGCCCTTAGGGAAGGGCTCAGTAAGCCTTTCCACTTAGTCATTCACATTTTTTCCACTTCTCTTCTGTTAGTTAATGCAGTTTAGTGAAGAAGAAAAAAAAAAAAAAAGGAAAAAAAAAGAAACAATAAGCTGTTCTCTGATACCATTATATCATCTGCAATTCCACTGTATTTCATTTGAATGAAATGGGATTACTCATCAAGAAAAATATTCCTTAGCTTGAAGGGTGATGAAGTCCAGCCATAACTGAAAGACTTTAAAAAGGCATGAAAACAAAATACGAAATAAAGAGAATAGACTTGTCTAGAGATTGAATGCAGACAGAATGTTCATGATCTAAGAGTGGAACAGAGCTTTTATCTTCAGTATGTAAAGAATAAATTACAGAATGGTTTCTTTTTTCTTTAAGAAACTCCCCACCCTAAACACTCCATCACTGCTGTGGCTACAATTCTCATTTTAAAGAATTTTAGAGTTTCTGTGATGCTAAGACTAACAGTCTGTGTAAATGTTCTCTTCAAGATCAAATGGACACATAATATAAAATTTCATGTCAATGTTTATCCTAGTAATATTTTTTAGCCTGAAAGCCACCAGCTTTACTGGTAGTAAAAAGTGACACATAAAACTTAACCTTAAATGTATTTATTTTTTTATATTTTTACAATGTTATACATATCAGGAATTGAATTAGATAAGATCCTCTTTTAAAACAAATGTTCACATTTCTGTGCAGATCTCTGCTGACTCCACAATAGCAAACTTTTTCAGGAATTTAGCTGATTGAACATAAAAGCAAGTGTTTTTTTCAGATTCCGCTGTATTACAACTAACATCCCAATCATCTTGGGAAGAAGGCAGTTAAATACTGAACTTCAAAAAAGCATTAAAATTAAATATCCAGTACATCCAATACTTGTTGTACTGCAACTCCATTACAGCCAATAGAAGGATAACATCACAGATGAATCTGCCATATTCCAACCTTTTAATTATACCAAGATAAAGATACTATCTGCTCTCTTTTTTACACCCATTCAGCTGATGGAGTATATGTCAATAAAAGTGCCCTGGCATCAGCAGTTTGCCTCCTTTATAAAAAGAATCACGGTTTAAAGTGTACCATGAGAAACACCAGTCCAACATAGCAAAGAGTGAACAAGCATAACATTATTTAAATAATACCACGCTGCATAACAGTACTGGAATAACAAAGATGAGGCATGTTCTGACCTTTGAAAACAGAAAAATAAGAGCTGGTAATTCATTTAAAGTAGCCTAAATGATTGAAAGTAGCTGCAATGCCTCTCATTTTGAATAATAAATTTCTATTTGGGAAAAATAATCTACAGTGTTACAAGTGACTTAAATATTGTCACATTTTTTCAGAGATGGACAGTAGACTTTGACATCTTTGTTTTGGAATTGTATTGTGCAATCATTTGCTGCTTTGCCACTGGCAGTCACTTGCCACTTGAAAAATGCACACTAACATTAATCTAGACAGTTACACTTGAAGTTGACATCAATGGGAAGAACAAGTTATGTTCCTGAAGAATACAGGAAACCCCAAATCTGCCAAAGTGAACATTTGAGAATTATCTACATTATACACTCCATGCTGTCATGGAATTTTATTTGAAGTTGGTGTATACGGTATGCATTAAAGAACTCAAGGATTTCTCCCAGTTCTTGCTAGCAGCTCTTCCCCTTTCTCCCTCATGTAATCCGGTTAGTCACATAATAATGTTGGTATCAGGAGAGCAGAAGTCTCCCTGTTGCTTTTTTCCACACTTCACTGCCCAGGGAACGCCTAATACACTGTGTATGCCTATTGCATACTCTTTTCAGAGCTGAAAAATACAAAATACTTCAGATTGTGAAAGACTTCTTTCTTTTTTTAATCCACAAAAGCTATTCACTTATCACTTAGACCTGTGAAACAGACCTTTCTATGTCATAGACAAGGCTTTTCCCTTATTTAAAAAAAAACCAACCAACCAACCAAACAAACAAAAAAACCCCACCATAAAATAACCTGAGAATCATTCTTGTACATCAAATTGTACTTAATCTGAAGTTAGTCTATTTCTCACCTAAAGACTTGAGAACCTGAAATCTTGCCCCTTTTTATTCCTCTTCATTTAATAAAGATATCTGTTAGCTTTATGAATTTACCTTCAGTTATAAAATAGATAAACTCTGCAGGCAAGTTGAAACAGATTTCTAAGACTCAGACTTCTCTCTCTGTTCTTGTAAGTGTTTATGGTAAGAATACAGAAAGAAAAAAAAAAAGCTCACAGAAATGAAGATCAATGGTTGGTGCTAAGCGTGGCTTCATAATTATATCTGCTTGGAAAAAAAAAGAAAGAAATAGATTTTCCGTACACTTCAGAAATGGGAAGAAGGTATTTTTGGAAAATACGTGAGAACTTAACTAAATAACCATTATTTTATCCTAATTTGACCTTTAGCATTTAATCTTATTTTGCCATCTCTGTAAGAAATGCTATTAGCAAAGACACTTAACAGAAAGAAAGATCCGTTTCTTCTGTCTTTAGCAGATGTCTCTGTAATTATATCTCAGAGATAGCTAGAGAGACTTCTTACAATAAAGTTACCTACATCTCTACTAGATGTCCTGAGCTCTCCTTGGCTATCCCCACTTTACCAAGTTGTCTGTCCCAAGAGGAAAGGATTTGTACAATGAACATTCTTGCTAAAGATATGGAATCCTCATTTTCCTCATTTCAGGGATTTTTACGTTAGACTACATCTAATCTGGTATAGTGATCTGAATGCTCATGAGGAGTTGGTGTGCATTAGGTACATTGCTGGGTATAATCTTCTGGTTTAATTTCTTCCTAAAGGAATTAATGAGATCACTCTGCAATAATAACTAAAGATGGTAGAAGGAGATTTTTTAATAACATTCTGTAGACAAGAGAGTTTTTGATATTTTATTAAATTTTCCATGTTTTACCAGTTAAACATGTAATAACAAAACAACAAACCTTCTAGGCTTGACATCAATGTACTATGATTTGTTTATTCCATCTCACAGAAGAGATGTCATAAGAATGTTGTGACCTCATTACATCACTACTGTGCAATATCAATTTCTAAGTCTGGTGTTGCTCAGTGCCTTCAAAATTATAATATACAACATCTGTAATCACTGGACTCTATTTAGAAGATATTACCACTGACATTGTTAATTCAGAATCTAATAACTTTTCAAGGCTTTTTCCATTTTTAATTTAAAAATCCTCTATATTTCATAATTTTGCTAGAAGAGGAGTTTATAAGTGGCTAAGGGATATGAGCATTTAATTAAGGTTGATTGTTAAAATTTCTCTTGTTCTCTGGAGTAATTTTTTCACTTGTGGACTTAGATGAAGTTGAGTTCCTGTCATTAACCTAGAGAGATCCTGCACAGAAATTCAAATTTGTAAGTCTACAAGAAATAAGAAAAAATCTTGTGTGAATGGTGCTATGACTCAGGAACGAAAGTGGTTCTTTATATTGGTTTTTCAAAAATACATTTACTAATCATGAGCTGACACATCTTCAGTTTGAGGCTGTACTAAGAAGACCTATGCATCTAGTAAACTCCAGTGAATCTTGATCATCATTACAGGAACAGAAACAAAAAGTTTTAGGTAGTATGCCATTCTGTAAGATATTTTTCTCTTTGGAATTTAGGAAATCTAGTATACAGCAGGGAAGACAATATATCCATAACATCAGTATGTATCTCACTCTGTTGCTAACTGAATCTCTAAATGTCACATAAACATGGTAAAACTGCAGCTTGGGGCAGTACAGGATTAGCATCTCTATCATGTGTAGCATCAGTGCTTGGGGAGATAGTATATGAGATATTTTTGTTGTTGTTAATTCTGCTACCATTGTCTTCTGTGCATTTTGCACCCTGATCTCCCATGTGAGATGATACAGCTAAATTTAAGATGCATCTGAGATGCATACTGATCAATATAGTTTCATCTATGACATGGGACATCATTCCACGTTAAACCCCTTCTAATGCTTAAGGTTCACATTAAAGTTATGCAGAATTTTTGAAGATAATTGCACAATCCTCCAAATTTCTTTCTGTAATTTAGTCACTACCTGGGCTATTTGTGCGATTTACAAAGCCTTTTCAGTAGGTGTTCACATTGTTTCTAGAAGCACTTAGGTGCTTTTGGAAATATTTGGTAGGAAGATTCACCAGAGCTTTAGCAGATGAAACACCAGCCAACATAGGACAGCTCACATCATTTCAGTAAGGCAGTGATAAAGCATCTGCTTAATCCAGCAAGTTTTCAATGCATTATGAAACTATAATCCACTTTAAGAAAATCCAATCCAATGTAAGAAAAAAAGGGGGTGCATTTTGTGTGTGCAGCAAAAGAGGTTCATTATGAAAGTAAAGTTTTCAATAGTGATTTCATTAGTGACAGATCGAGAATTGTAAAAATTCCAATAGTGACAATTTCAATAGTGAGGGTGACACATGAAAATTCTGAATTAGCCTAGAATACTTTCACATCCTCTGGTTTAGTGGAAAATCAAGGGCTTGCTTTTACTGGGAGGAAAGACCTCTGAACTGAAGCCTCAAAGTTTTATTTTTTTTTATCTTCAAAAAACCCCAAACCTTCTGCATTCTGAAAGACAGGAATCTAAAGAGGAATTACCAAAATGGGTGAAGATACCAAACATGCTAGCTTAGATACTAAAGAAGTTGTGAAGCCTTTACTTAAAAAGAAAGGCAAAAGTCCACAGGAAGAAACGACGCAGGAAGCTGTTGCTACTTCAAGTACTTGCCTGCAGAATTTCACAAATACTGAAAATAGGAATGCTGTTGAGTCTGTGTGGTGCAGGGTAATCATTATTGAGGAAATCTTCAGGCCAGGAAGAAAGAACACAAAAACATAAACAATGACTAGCTGTGTGAAATACTATGGTTTTTTCTTTCCTCTCCCCCTCCTCTTGCTTTCTGAATGTTCTTGAGGCTAAGGCAGGTCCAGTGCAGGATTACAGCTTTGACATAGTTACTGCTCACTCTTCTTTTAAAGGATTTCTCAGTGTACAGATACCAGCTCTATGTGCTTTTTTCATGCCACAATGGGAAGAAACTTTCATCTAAAAAAATCCCATCAACTGGAGAACATGATGATGCCTGGAAAGATACAGATAATACAGATCATATAATGTCTGAACTGAGTTCTCTTACACATAGTTTTTAGTGTGCAAGACATTAAATGGGGGGGCGGGTGGGGTGGTTTGGGTTTTTTGATTTTGTTTTGCTTTTGCTGGTTCAGAGAACAACCTTTTTTTCTGCTTTAAAAATGACCTTATGCAAAGAGGTGTACATAAACCTAGTAAAGTATAATCAGGAAACTTTCTGATCTATCACAAGGCACAATGCCACTTTAAAAAAGACAAAAACACTTCCAAGCATATCCAAATTTTTACAAGAGAAATATGATCTTTCTTCCAGCAGTCAGTAACTTTTTAGATTATGTGGTTGAATTTAATTAAATAATATACACAGGCACACACATCACAGGACACTAAGCCATGACAAATCTGCAACACAGTGTGTGTATCAGTCTGAGCTTTCCACTTGCTAACAGAATCCAGGTGTTGAGACAGTCTGATTCAGTCTTTGGAATGTTTCCCCCATTCTTTCACTGGTACTGCTTGTTTTCAGGGGAGTGTGAGAAACTTCCTGTGTATTTTTGTGATTTTTTGATTGGTTGGTTTCATTCTATACAGTCTGCATGTTTGAACCACCTGCAATCTCACTTAATTTCATGCGACAACATTCAGAGAATTAACACCTCTCAACGTTCTCAGTAGGCTGCCGTGGTCTCGAGAAAGAATGAAATCTTAATGAAAATGAATCTCAGTTCCTCAGTCTGGAAGGGAAACAACAAGGGTACTGAAGAAGGCAAAACCATTACTTCCAGGTTTACTATAGTGAACTGGCTGCGTTTTTACAAACGTACAGATGCATTATGAGTAATGTATGGGGTTGGCAGGGGAAAGAAAGAAAATAAAGTAGAAGTTTGTTAGCTGAAAATTCTGCTTCAACTGGAAAACATCTCTAAGTATACTACCTTACACAGACAGTGCCTGTACAGACTGTAATGTAAATAATTTTTCATTTAGTGTGTCATCTACCTCCAAAGCTATATGACTAAAGGATTAAAGCAGTTGTTTACCAACATAACATTCCACTATGAGAACTTATACCACAAATGAGTCAAATGCAGCCTCAGCTTGCATCTCAGGAAAGCAAAACATTTTACATCGTGGTTGCAGGAATATCATTCACAGCACACATTGTTTCACAAACTTCACTTATATCAGTAATTCCCCACACTAAAGTAAAAAATAACATCATGACAATACCAGCGGAGGTGGACAATTGTCACACACTGCACCCCTTGTCCCTTCATCCCATTACAACAACAAAAATTCCCCACAATGATTCGGCCATGGATATTTGAGAGACAGTATTTCTGTAGGCCGTTAAATCCTCTCACCTATCCCTCAGCACAATGAGCTGATAGAATAATTAAAGCAGCAGGATTTCCCACTTCTACTGCTTCAGACTGTTTCACCAGGTACATGGCTATCTCTGTGGTTATGTTGAGAGAAGTATTAATAAAGCTATCTATTCAGTTGTTAATATTATAACGGGTTTAAGCCTCACAGACAGACAAAAAAACAAGACACAATTTTAGTTTGGCCTTTCCTACAGTTTCAGTACTTAAAAAAGGCAACTGAAATAATACTGTTCTAAAATTATTATTAATAAATGATGATGTTTTCAGGATAGAAGATAATTCTGTCCGCTGTTTTAATGTTCTGACAGTGAATAGTTTGCTGAATAGTTCAGTGAATTTGTCTGTAGCTGCCTTTGTTAGATGAAGACTCAAGATAAGAGAGGGACTGATGTTGTTCAGGAAGGCTTGTTAATACAGTTCAGCAAGAATGAACCTAATTACTGTACCTTTTGCAATTTATACAAGAGTATTTAATCCTTAAAAGTACTGTGTCTGCTGCTTTAATAAAAAGGAAGTCAGTATGACTTAGAACTAATTTCCATTAAAGGGTCCTCATGTGTACAGAGATAACTGGAATCTTCAGCTCATGATCTCAAATTACTCCCTTACCAGTTCATTCAACATAACTATAGATACAGAGGGATTTTTCATTTATGAAATCTAGTCAGTGAAATATTATCTACAATTATGCTGAAGGATTTGGTTTTTCCTCTCTTCTGTTTGAGATAAATGGGGAGGCTGACTCTATAAACAAACCTGAAGACCAGAAATTCAAATACAGCTCAAAATTACTGGGAATTTATCTTGGTATGCAAAGCAAGTGATGATAACTGCTTAGTAGTCAGTCTTTACAAGAAGCTTTTCTTTAACATCATTCTCAGTCCCTTCTTTCCGCTTTGATAATACACTCATTCATTCCTGTGGCGATACCGTGTTACCTACATGCAGCACCAAGAAAGCCATTTTCTTCTGAGCTGCTGGCATACAACAGTGCCACTGTAGCAATTTAAATACTATAGTAACTTGGAAGAGTCATCAATTCTAATTCTGCAATTACATTATTAGTATTTGTTGTTTCAATATATGAAGAAGAATACAGTGCCATATTAATTCTTTTGAAAATCTGAGTAACAGCCTCTGCATTAATATATTTTTAATCTCAAACTAGTGATGCAACAGCATCTGGGATTATGAGTTCTTAAAAATTAGTAGGAACATGGTTCTAGATATTGGTTGTCCTCTGTAATCTTGGTGGTCCAAATGTGAAAGTAATCTTAACCCACCATGCACAGTCTTTCTCCCAGTGAACATTCTGACCACAGTGGTCATGATTACATGTTTCCATGATAACATATTGCTTTGTGCAAGTATACCTGGAGTCCTACCCTAAAAACATGGGTTTACATAATAGCCATTTGTCATTAGAAAACATCAAATATGCAAACAAAGCAGCCAGCAAAACCAGAAAGATTTAATTTCCTTCCTGTATGCCGGCATTGTCCTTCTATCTGCTTCTCACTGAAGGCTACCTAGGTCTGCTTCAATTGCAAAATTGTAACTGGGACCTTTGTAGCTACCGAGTCTATAAAAAGTGGAGTTTTTTCATGCACAGTAATTAGGGAGAGATAAATGCAAACCACTGGCTGAATGTTATATGTAAAATATGTGAAAACATTACATGTGCTTTTCTCAAGAAATGAGTGTTTCAGTCTATGACCCAGTCTCAAAAATACACAAATAAACTGATCACAACCAAACTAGAAACACAATCCTATGGTAATGCAACCAGAAGCAGGATGCAACTGGAAGGGTGCTACTGCGTCTTATAGGCCAGCAAGTCCATACTGTATAACATTAAAATCTTAAGAGTGGTGGGTGTTGCACATTGGCAAAACAGTCTAAATAATATATACCATGTATATACTAGTAATGTACGTACACTATCAATAATTACTAATACTTGGTCATAGACACCACTTTAGGAATGATTTGGTAATGGAGAAGCTTCAAAAGAGGGCCAGGAGATTTTAAAGTCTGATCTGTAAAAACTTTAGTGAGCTTTGTTTTCTGAAAAAAATATTAGATCTGCTCATTCTGTTAAACAAGGTGCTTAGTACCTGACAACCCACTCTTTTGTATTCACGAAAATGTCAGAATTCAGATCTAAATCCCTTGCAAACCATATTTTGTGATCCACTTTGATTATAAGCACATGAATGAGCTTTAAAAAGAAATATGGAGTGAAAAAATAAAAAAGCATTAAGCCCTTAAAACATTTATTTTGTCAGAGGGAATGAACTGACAAATAGGAAGTGCCAGCACGAAGAACAGGAAGTGGGTGAAATACATTTGCAGAACTGGAGGAAACATCTGCCGAAACCCACGTAGGGAGAAGAAGGGTGGTCCAGACCTGCGCTTCAGCTGGATGTTGTGTGAGGGTATAGAAATGCTACAGCCAGACTGAGAAACACAGAAGCAATTTTGGGTCTGGTAGGACAGTCATAGTTGTCATAAAGCCTTGAATAATAATACATTGGCATTCTTATACCATGAAAATGAGTATCCAAAAAAGTTTCACAAAGGAGCAATGTAAAATGTGCCTAGACTGAACCTTTCAATAGTGCATTGTAAAGCCATTTACAGCCATTACTGGGAAGCATAAAGAAAGCCAGATTTTTTGTGACTTCCAAATACTGTCTGGCTGGCAGTAGCAGTCACAGGTTTATGTTCTCCACAAAATTCTGTCTGTCCCATGCATGGAAACCCAGACAAATTTTTTTGTGTTTCCCATGATCTGATCTTATTCTGGATAGATTTGATTAAGGTACACTACACTTCTTTTTGTACTAAAATATGCCCAGCATTTCCTCTGAATTAGTGTTTTGAGCTTTTATTTCCCCAGGTTTCTATAGAAAAATCCAGGACTGATCATTTGTTTTCCTCTAAAATGAACACAAATGTTTTAGTTATTATTTTAGTTCCTTTTGTCTGACAGTGGGTTGGCATTCATGTGTGTTTCAGAGAACAAAAAAAGATACCTGCTGTGTGGAAACGGTGAAGAAAATCTAAGAACCATAGCAAGAAAGTTGCTATTGCACCTGGAGACTTTGAAGTCATTTGTTCAATGGTTATTTCTTGTAGGATTTTAAAAGTTCGTGTCTGTGAACAGGAGGGAGCCTCCAAACAAATTGCAGTTTTAGATAATTGCAGAATACCTCTTTTCTCTCCTGTTCCCTAGTGCAAAATGCTGCATCTATAGCATAGGAAGTATGAATGCAGGTGCTGGAAAAAAGGGGAAATCTGAGTATTTAGTCACACTCTATGTCATAATCTGTCATGTCATAATGCCACATGTCATAAGCCACAGCATTTGTAGTATGGTTCTGAAAGTGGTAAAAAAATGAAAGAAAAATAATAATGAAAAAATAATAAAAATAAAAGCTACTCAATGGAAAAAAGCAAACAAACAAACAAACAAAAAAAAAACCAAACAAACCAAAAACCAAACCCCAAAAAACATCCAGCTCAGGAAAGCTCTGAGGGATTGAACAGTTCAGTCTGTTCCCCTGTAGCCAGTAACATCAGCTGTTGGACACTGTTAGAGGCAAGGTATTATATAGAACACTTTTACCAAAATGGTATGCTCAAACGTACTGACTTAACTCTGCTCACATTGCCACTGCACTCAAAAAAACCAAACCAAACCAGTGGGGAAAAAAACCAAACCAAACCAAAACAAAAACTGTCATGAGTTTTGTTTTAAAACATGTATTGAATGTACCAGTTAAAGACTGGAACTGTCACAATTTTACTAGCAGGTAGAACCAGAAAAATCCACTGAAGAAAAGGGCTGTTTTCACATCAGATACAAACAAAAGATGAAGGGTAAGATGGGAAGGTTTCTCTGCATGCTGGTAACTTGCACAGGAATCAATCAATTTGTTCTAATAAGAAAGGACTCAATGTGCTTCGAATACAAGGAGAACCAAAAGGCATCAGCATGGTTAAGAGGGAGTATATCTCAAAGGTCTGTTAGTTTCCTTACTGTGGTGTTTGGAAATGACTGGAAATGATTTAGAGTATTCACATATCAGTCAAAGACTTATTTTTTCTGTATTCATAGGAAAAATGCTTATGGGGCTTTCTAACAGAATCCATGTGACAGATACACATTAACTCTAATTCCATATATCAAAACCAACTTATCTCTGATTTTAATTTTTAAACAGGTAGTTTTTGTACAGAAGAAAGACATTTTTCTGTCCTTCAAAATTTCACCTTTGGAAGTATTTAGTATCACATAAACTCTCAAAGTGGTACTTAGGGACCCTGTGTATCTCAGACAAAAATAGACACTTAAGAAATGGGACTTAGAAATCACATTTACTGTACCCACATACACAAGAAACCTTTTGAAGGTACTCAGTACTGAGTTTTTCCCCTGAAACACTAATTCAGTTAATCTTTCAATGAACTTATTTTTAAATGTATGTACACCTCAGTATAACTGCATACAAGATAAGCTTTAAGGGTAAACAAGAGCTATTGTACAACTTCACAACAAATACAACAATGTAAAACAGTGTCATCTGATGTGCTTTGCTGACACATAAGCAGCTGAACATCTTTCCGTTCCTGTCATCTGCAAAACCTTTCACAGAACAAATTAATATAAATATACTACCTGGGCAGGACAATAGTTTTATACCTCAAATAGGCATGAAAGCATATAGGTGAGTCCATCTAAGAATTCCTCAGGGTAATTCCATTTCCTTGGGTCCTAGTTAAATTTTAAATTTAATTGAATTTATCAATATTAAAATAGAATCTGATTAATAACTCTTAAACATGTTCTCCATACCTTGTATGTGATTCTCAAAATAAGTCAAAGTATTTTACAGGTAAAATATGAAAAAAACCTAAAAAACAGAAACCAAACCACCAACTTGTCCCATTCTCTAGAGTCAAATGACCTTGATTATTCAAAGTCTTCTTTTTTTTTTTTCATTTTTATGTAACTCATTTTTCACAGAATATCAGTTTGCATATTCCTGGTCATTGTTGCTCATTCTCAACATACAGGGTGTGATTAGAACAAGCTGGGATCTTACTCTTTGCAGTTACACCAGAGTTATCTGAAATTACAGTTAAAGGAAAAAATTTCACAAAGAAAGAAGGAAAGGTAAATGTACACATAAAATAACTTCTGGGTACTGATATTCCTGTTCTCTACATTAAAGCTAGATATTTCCTGAGAATTTAACTGTATCAGGAGATTCTAGTGGAAGGTGTCCCTGCCCATAGCAGGGGGGTTGAAACTAGATGAAATCCTTGCAATCCAAACCATTCTATGATATGATTCTGTGATTCCCAAGCTGGTTCTCAATTCTGTTGACTGCAGAAAGCATCAGCAATTCACAGAAAGAATAAGTGGTTTTTTACTTTTCTGTTCTTTGGTGCTTAAATCTTTATCTTATCGATAGAACTTTGAACCAAACACAAGAAATTTGTGAGTACACAGTGATGGAAAACACTTCAGTCTTACATTTTTAAAATTATTAATTCTGTCTTTTTCTGACTGATAAAATAAGATGTGTTTTCAAGGTTAAAATAAAAGAGTTAAGTTTAACAGGTTTAAAATAGGAATTCCAGGAAAACTGAGTTTTGAAGTCTTAGAAGAAGTGATTTTAAGAGATCTTTGATTTTAAGTGAAAAAAAGAACAAAAGCATGTAAAATAAAACACCCTGAAATGGAATAAGAAATTGAAAATGTGTTGGGCGTTTTTCCTCCTCGTTGTAGACCTATTAAATATTTTTGGGACAGTGACATGTCTAGTCCACCAGGAGAGACACTTCAGCACTGACTAGAGGACTAGCAGTCTCACTATGGAAGTCTCTCAAGGCCTCTCCAGCACCTGGTTTTTGATGAAATCTCATTTCCTGAAGGAAGATAATTGAGGGAAGTTTTTTACTTGCTCTGATTCTGGTTGAAACCTGACTGGATAATCAGGCAGGAGTCAAGAAGAGGGGGATTGCTCTGAACCAGGAGCAAGTGCTGAGGCTGTACCCTGGTAAGGAGGACTGGCAGGAAGAACTGGCTTGAATGGCAAGCCCAGGCTTGCTGCGTTGGTGAAGCATGGAGATATAATGCTGCAGATAGGGCTCTGTCTGAGGAAAGCAGGTTGGAGAACTTTCTCTCTTGCTATACTCTTTTAGGAGCACAGAACCTAAGCTTCTCCATCTGACACAAGGGCAATGCTTATCAGGGCAATGCTTCTCTGCAAAAAAGGCCCATTCCTTTCACACGGTGACTTAAGCTTGTGAAAAGTGCTCTTAAATAAACTAAATATTACAACCTTCCCCTTTAAGTGCATAGCACATTTCTAAAAGCTTTGCAGCCTGTGATGTAACCACACAGCAATATGAGTATTAAACACTCATGAACAAACAAGCTCCAAACAAATATTGACAAAGACTCATACCAAAACAAATACCTCTGCTCACCTGCTTCCCCCTCATTACAAAGTATGAAAACATACACTGTACGAAAGATGTCAGCCACATTTCTGGGATATACTTACATACTCCAGTGACCGGCATGTTGAAATAATATATATTAAACTACAGCATCCCACTGACTACACTAAACGGTGCAGCATAGAAAATGAGAGCCATCAGCTGTCTTCTCCCCATCTTCCTCATTTAATCTAGGATAGTCTGTTGTAAGGGAAATGTAATTATAAATAAATAAACATTTCCTGTCTTTCACAGGACCTCTGTGCTATACACAGGATGCAAGCAGTACCATTATCATAACAAGACATGAATGAGAGAAATTAAGTGAAGGATGGGGAGGGAAGGAGGGAGGAGGGGAGGGAGAGCCCTTGTTGCCAGCAATCTTGTGACAGTACTGTAGTTAATAGTGCACAAGCTGGAATCTCAGCATAATTGGTCTGGGAAACGTATGCCACTTCTTTATGTCACTGTAGGGTAAGGTAGTCTATATTGGATCTGCATTTACCACCAGAAAAGCAACACTTAGAAATGCAGAAAGACTGTTTTACTCAGATGATGAAAAAGGATACCTGAATTGATAACTACCAGACTACTTTCCTATTCACAGACCTCTTGAAAATTAATTTTGCTCTAGATAAAAAATGTATGAACCAGGAAGAAAATATATGTATTACTATATCATAGAATCATAGAAAGGTTCGGGTTGGAAGGGACCTTAAAGATCATCTAGTTCCAACCACCCTGCCATGGGCATGGTCACCTTCCACAAAACCAGGTTGCTCAAGGTCACATCCAACCTGGTCTTTAACACTTTCAGGGATAAGGCATGCACAGCTTCTGTTCTGGTGCAGGACAGGTTTCAAAAGACTATATTCTGAGTTTCTATATAGTTCTTTCATCTGTGACCCTAACATATTAAAGTGTCTAAAAGCATATGATACAACAAAACAGTGCTGCTGAGTGAGTTTTTCATTGGGTACTTGTCCTGGTTTCAGCTGGGATAGAGTTAGTTTTCTTCATAGGGAGCTGTGCAGTGCTGTGTTTTGGATTTGGTGTGAGAACAATGTTGATAGCACACTGGTGGTTTTAGTTGTTGCTGGGTCAT
>JAVJGI010000014.1:49904996-49975916 GCA_035590275.1 Ibycter americanus | reverse complement strand
CTAGCCAAAGGGACATTCCATACCATAGGATATCATGCTGAGTATATAAACTGGGGGAAGAAGAAGGAAGGGGGGGGACATTTGGCATTATGGTGTTTGTCTTCCCAAGTAACCGTTACGCATGATGGAGCCCTGCTTTCCTGGGGATGGCTGAACACCTGCTTGACCACGGGAAGTGGTGAATGAATTCCTTGTTTTGCTTTGCTTGCGTGCGTGGCTTTTGCTTTACCTTTTAAATTATTCTTACCTCAACCCCTGAGTGTTACATTCCTTTCTGATTCTCCTCCCCATCTCTCTGGGTGAGGCGGAGTGAGTGAGCGGCTGCGTGGTGCTTGGTTGCCAGCCGGGGTTAAACCACGACAGTGCTTAATCTAAGAACCCTGCTCACTGCAGTACAAAGTACTGTGTCGAGACTTCTGTGCATAGATTTTTCCTGTGCAAGGAAATGGTGCTACCTAAAGAGTTTTTCACAGAAATCTTTCCCTGAGACTTCCAGCACTACTTAGAAAATTTGAAAGCCCTGTATTTATTAAGAAGTAGGCTTTCAAAAACATCCTAAGGCAGTACTATCTTAGCCTTTCACATCTGGGAGCTAGTAAACATTAGTTGTTCCTGTCCGTAGAACATTCATATGAACATTCGACAATTCTGTAAGTTGGATACACCCAAAGCAGAGGTAATATACTGGTAGATTTATACTCTGGTTGAAAATCTTCTGCGTAAAGATGGTCAGCTACCTCAGTATCACAGAAATTTCAGTATACCAGCATTTAGTATCAGTTAAGTGTGAATCTGAAGAGATCTGAGTACCAAAACCTATAAGCACCTCCTTGCTGTACAGGGGTATTCCCTTACATTTGAATAAAAAAATTCATCAAAATAATAAATTATTTACAGGAAACACTATTATTTGTGTGTGCACAAAAAACCAACTAATTTTCACCTAGTAATTGCCTTTATCTTCATTGCTTTTTAAACAATTTTTAGGAAGAACTAAAACATAGTATTGTATTGTTAAATTGAACAAAAAAATATTTTTTTTTAATTCATACTTACAAAGTTTAGATTTTTACTCTGAAGTAGAACCAAAGAAATGCTTTTTATGGTACATATGCACGTCCTGCAAGTTTAATAGAAAGCACAATACACATTATAGAAACCTGAGATTTTTTTACCTGGTTATCTTCAGTGGTTTTGGCTACACAGTTAAAAGTCATTAAGAACGGATAATTCATAGGATTGCATTGAAACATAAAACTTCCAATGTAAAGAAATATTGTTTTGATAGATCAACATCTTTATTCAGATGTGTTGGCCTGTAACAACTGTGTTGTTATAATTGTGTAAACTGGAAAGCAGATTACGGAAACTGATAAGTATACACTCTAAACTACTTTTCCTAATACAATGTGCAAGTCTTTTGTCTTTGTACTTGCATATTTCTCTGATTTCTTAATTCCCAGATCTATTATTCTAAATTTTCATTCTCCCATGCTATTTTGGACTAATCACGTTAACTGTTAGCTAATTAAAATGCTCAAATGTTTGGAAATGTTTATAGAGAATGATAATATCTCCATTTCAACTACGTAATTGAGATACAGTAATTCAAAATTACCTATGTTACTGTTAGAGTTTAACAACAGTAAATATTTTTTTACTCTTTTTTTTTCTTAAAAGTTGTTTCTATGCATGTGAAAAGTATATTAATTGTACTTAAGCATCAACTAATCGGAAAACAATAACTAGCCATTCCTACACAGCACAGTGGGTGGGAATACAGGATTGGTTTCTGTTTCCATGTAAAATCAGATCCAGTAACTGATCGCAGGGAATGCACCCTTTCTTCTTACCACACCATGTAACAGTCTGATACCTTATCTTTTCCTGCCTTTTTTTTTTTTTTTTTCCCAATAATACATCACGTTAATATTATCAGTGGGAATTCATCTCCCATCATTTGCACATAAATGGGCTATATCATTTTAGAATCTCTGGGATCTCTGGGCTTATTTTGGTGTGCAGATAGTTTTCAGACAGGTACTGCCTAGTCACTCAACAGGGCCTCCAAGCATGGTGATATATCCCTTGATAAAGAGCTATGACATGAGAACACAGAGGGTGATTTATCCTGTGCGATTTAGTTCAGTGAACATGTATTGTCAAATAGTAAAATGAAGTGTGTATATTGTATAATGGGGGAATTGATATAGAATTTATAAACTGTCATCTTATTGTAAAATCCTGTGCAATTTCTACTAAACTCTTCCAAAAAGCCCTAATGCAAGCTGTTTCAGCAGCAGCTGCAGCTGTTTAAGACATGCTGAGAAGAACTGATAATGGCAGTGCTTAGCACTTCATTACATATCATTAATTCATGTCACCATTATGCTCCTCTATTTATACTGTGCTGGCACATAATTTATCTGCTTGCTTTCCTATAGAATCTGTCCAAGAATTATTTCCATTACCTTTCAGTGCCAGATTTTTCCTAAATAAGATTGGAATCCCTCTTAGCCTCCTGTATGGGCATTTGGAGGCTTTCTTTTCTGCTTCTGGGAGTCATGCAGATATCTTTAGGAAGCTAATCAATGGTGAGTTAGCTTAAGGCGTCTTCATTCAGGAGGAACCAGCATGCCCTTCACAGTGCAGCCAGATTCCTTTCAAGATTTCTGATCTCCTATCAGGAACACAAGGTGCATAAGGTGGTATGAAATGGTATCTTACATGTCAGGCTGTTCTTAAGTTCATCCTATCGTACTGATATTAGGCCACATCCTTTTCACCTGGGAGGAGAAGCAGAACTGCGTCATCTCTCCTGAGGCCAATGCTAATGCTGTTCCTTCACTAAATTGCTCAAGAATGATGCAAACTGCAAGAGACTGAAAAGGTAACTTTGCAATGTCTCCTGTTTATGTTAGCCCAGTAAGCAGTAAACCTGAGGCTAAGTACAGAGAAAATTCATGTCCCTAACAAACCGGCAAGTAACCCTAGCAAAGGATCCACCAGACAACTTAATTTCTTCATCTCAACATAATGTTATAACTGTTGTCATTATTACTTGTGATTAATAGGTTTTTTTCTCAAGAATTTTAAAATAAATCATTTATTTTCATGGAAGAAAAAACAGGGAAACTTAAATACATGACACTTTGAAATTCCACTTCTATATATCATGAAGTCTAGAAATGAAGGAGGGGGAGGGAAAGAAACGGGGGGGCAGGGGGGATACCAAAGGAAAAAGAAGGGGAAAAAGTAAACTCCCAACTAAAACTCTGAAGCCCTGAGCTGAAAAATACCAGAGGCATATATGCAAAATTGTGATGGCACATGAACATTCCTCAGGGACCAGGCATGGTTTGCACAATCAGAATGTGCAAGGCTCTAGTACCAAGCATAATTTTGCAGAACGTTTTCTTTGGGAGACAACCCCAGGTGTTTTGCTTGAAGAAAAGAATCTGCAACATGGAAATCCCTTCTCATTTGTACTGGTTTTATTTCCTTGTTCAAAAAACCCCAGCAAAACCAAAACAAAACCCCCAAAACCCCTAACTTGTGTTCTTGTAATAGATTGCAATGTTGCAATTTAAACAAAGAAAACTAATTGGCCTGAGGCAGACAATGACATTTCTGTCATTTAGGAGAGAGATCTTATCCAATTCAAAGTTTTCAGCCCAACTGAGTTGACACTAAATTCAGCTGGGTGGATCAGGGAGAAAATGTGTTCCACACTTACATTGCTTCTCTCAGGAACACACAGAATATACTATGGCTCTCTCCTGATCAGGTCACTATATGTCTGTGCTAATTCAATATCATCCTGCCATCGCTGTCTATTGTGAAAAACTCCATCTGCTCTGTGATGTTGATGTCTGTGATGGAGAAAGGCATCTTGTTTTGCCTTGCAGTGCAGAAAAGGCATGGAGAGTTGGAGGCTACAATTCTACCTAGTTTTATGCATGTTTTATTAGTAGACAGTATTAATTATGGGCTGTGCGGACAGTCATGTAAATAATGATGAAGCAGTCAAGCTCATCCTGGTTCAGACACACTGGCTCCCACTTAGGCTAAAGTATTTTCAGTAAGTGACTGCTATATGGAGGTTGTGATACATGGTTATGATCCTTGCACAAAGCATTTAAGCCTATAGTTACTGCTTCCTCTTCAAGGGAAAGGATGGACTGGCATAGAATACCATTCTTTCTTTTCTAGAAAAATATATTCATCTTTACAGCCAAGCTGTTCCTGGAGGGAAGAACGGCCTGTTCTCTGCTATTATGAGCACTTTCTATGTTTTAATCTATGTTCTTTGCTGCACAGCTGGTGGGAGCAGCAACGAGCCTAGAACTGAGGGACAGAGGGAGGCTTTCAAGTGCTGCGTCAGGAGTCTAATCAGAACATCTGATAATACAGTATCTAAGTGTGAGAGAGAGAAAGCCTGATGCTGTTTGAGTTGGCAAACTGTTACTTCACATCAGTGAACTCTTTTAATGAAACAAAGAATATTTTTTTACATTTTCTCTAGTATGATATTTATAATTATTTTAGCAGTTTCTTAGTACTACGTTTCATAGAATCTTTTCTCTGACTTTCTGCCAACTGTAGACTGCCCAAGCTTCAGTTCTTGACAAGTTTTCACCACCGTAGACTCATTGTAAGATTGAAGGTCCAGATATATGTTTGTGAGGACCCACAAATGTAAAATTTAAGTTTATTGGTCATATTCTCGTGGAAGGAATTGAGATAAGGTCTTGTTCTCATATTCCAAGTGCAGTTCACACTGCCTAACTTTTTAATATCTACGCTCTAAACACCTGTAAGTGCAGCACTCACTTCAGGCTCCTGTTTTGGTTAGCTCAGGAATATTTTTGGCTTCTACATTTATAAGGCTGAATCACACCATAGAAACCTATGTATTTCTTTACTGTAAGGAGAGTCTAGATAACTAGATAGCAATTCCATTCTCTGGATTCACAAAAGAAAGATTGTTGTGTTAAGTGCAGAAACCAGGATCAGCAAAAGCTATGTTTGCTAGTCAGGACTACTTCACAGATTCAGCATTCTGAACAGACTGATGATAATGAAAGAAAAGAAAAACAAAACAAAACAAAACAACATTGTCAGAGGAAGGATCACAGTCTAAAAAAAACTATTTCAGGATTTAAGATATAAACAAGTTCTTATAAAAGTATGTAAGGAATCTGCCTCCAGCAAGGGACACACCTTCAATAGATTCTCTTAAGTGCTTCAAATGCCTGTAACATTGGTATCTTAGAATGATGCAGCAAAGATTCCACGTAGAAGGATCTACAGATATTAAGTATTAAAATTCATTTGCTTTTGTTTGCAGGGTACCTCATTTATGGAAATAAAAAGTGCTGGAACTTTATATAAAAGCTTACTTGTGAGTTTAGGGAAGGTATTTAATTTCTGTATTTTTATCATGATAGGGGCTGTACTAAATTTATGGCATCTTGCAATTGCATGTGTTTCAAAAGGATTTTAAAAATTAATGTATAATAGCACTGAAGAAATTCCTGTAAACAACTGGAGAATGTAATAATTTTTAGCAAAAAAATTTAACAATTGCATCAGTATATGCAGACAGCTGACTGACAAGTTGGCCATGAGCCAGCAATGAGCCCTGTTAGCAAAGAAGGCTAATGGTGTCTGTGCTGCATTTGGAGGAATCTCACCAGCAGGTCAAGGGAGGTGAACCTTCCCCTCTGCCCAGCACTGGTGAGGCCACACCTGGAGTCCTGTGTGTCATTTCTGGGCTGCTCACTCTGAACATCAGATAACCTCTCTTTTTACTATGAGGGTGACTAAGCACGGCAACAGATTACCCAAGGAGGCTGTGGAGTCTCCATTCTTGCACATATTCAAAAGCTGTCTGGACATGGTCCTGGGCAACTGGTCCTAGATGGCTCTGCTGGAGTTGGGGGTTTGGACCAGATGACCTCCAGAGGTCCCTTACAACCTCAACCATTCTGTGATTCTGTGAACTGAAATCCAGTGGTCTCCTATGCCTTCATACTACTGCTCTCCTTCTTCTGAAATGTCTGGGGTTTTTTATTAATTTATTTTTAACATATTGTCATGTAGCATAATTCCATACTGTTATATTTTCCTGAAGTAAATGCTAATACCTAAAGAGGAATACAAAAATGCACAGCTAGATTTTTTTTTTTTTTTTTAAACTGAGTTTCACACCAAGAATGAATCGAGCACTTTTGGAAAGGGTGTTAGCGGAGATAGGCTGAAGCTAGTGGAAAAATGCCACCACCCCATGTGACCCAGCTTGTCATGCAGGAGTTCACTGTGGCTAAATAGAGCAGCTGACAGTAGAAAATCTCAGGGAGAGCAAAGGAGGAGCATGAATTTTCACTCTGTATGTTTATTGTAGCATCATGCTGGGAATGTAAAAATGCTAATAAATGCGCGGGAGGATAGGAATGTGTCATACGTATAGCAAAGTCTGTCCTTCCTGATGAGGAGCATGAAAAGGTCTAACAGCTCCTTCATCTCCACTAAACTTAAGCAAATGTTAGAATCTGAATTCTGCCTGGCTGACTCTTATATTTTTGTTCTCCAGACACTAAATTATGTACCTGTCATTAGTTGGCTCCAATCAAAACTTCTGTATTTATAAATGTACATATTGTTTAAGAATTAAGGAACCCACACAATTTCTGAGGAAAGATTACTTTCACTAATAGTTAGGTTTTCCTGTCTTTACCTGTTGATCTAGCAGTGATATTCATTTCCAGGTGGGAAATGGTTGTCTGTTATTCTCAGTTTTTCGTTCATACATCTAAATCTTCACATATTTCTGAGACATCATATCAGACCATTTTACCATCATGAACCTCATGAACTGTTTTGATCTGTGATTTCAGTACAGAACTCATGGAGGGAAAAACAATAGGGGATGATGCTAAGTTTTCAGTATACAGTCAAGTAAGGGCTGGGAAGAAGGATTTACACTAGCTAATTTAGCAGCATGTGCTGAAGTGCAAATACAAATTCTGACACATCTTGCCTAATTCTAGAGTCTTTATTGAGAAGTCTTTTCTCCTGTATAGTCACTGACTACAAAGGGAACCAGGAAGTCATGGCAATTAACTTAAGTGTCTTGGTCACATTTCTGAATGGAATGAGTCAAGTCTTACTAGCTTACCTTTAGCAAATGTACAAGACTCTGACCTAGCAAGGCACCCTGGAGGATCCCACCTCTCCATGCTTCACTGAGGGAGGCTTCTGACAGGTAATCTACTGCCTACAGTACTGCAAATCACCCAAATTATATTTATATATATGACTACTCAGGTACTGAGGCACTAGAAATGGCACATCTGCAACTGACTGGAAAGCCAGTGATTGTATTATGTGACAAAAAGGAATGCGGGAAAGATATAATATGTTATCATATAACTAAAGACAAAGATAATTAAGGGTACAATGCAGCTTAAATAAGATTACGCAAGTTATTATAAATCTGGAATCCCCTAGCTTTTCACTGTTTCGGACTGTTATTAGATAACTAATTTTTTTAATGGAAGAAACCTAAAATTTTGATACAAGTAATAGAAGGAAAAAAAATATTTTAAATAGTACTTCATACAGCTAAGCCTCCATGGTAGCTCAGTTGTATACCAGTGAAACTTTTTAAGTTTTAAAGTTTCAAGCTATTTTTAGCTGCTCTGTTTAGTAAACAAACCCACAAATATCTTTCACAATCAGACAATTAGAGTTATCTGTTGTCATTTCTTTTCATGTAAGAACCTGATCTCATGGGAGCCTGTGAAGACACAGGGTCAAGAAAAAGAGAGTCGTAATTGGAGGTGGCAGATTTGGTTCATTAAGGATTGATTTATTCCCTATATGCTGGTGTTCAATAGCATCTTCACCATATGTGTTCCCTCTCTAATTTAATGTCCACTCCCATCAGCGCTTTTCCTATCCCTGCTGAAGGATAAACAGGCTGACAGGGTGTGATGGTAACAGAGCTGATCCTGCAATCTAAAATAAAAAGAAGGCAGTGAATGTTTTTGTTGCTATTTTTAGATGTAGACTTCTGAAATATTTATCTTTACAAAAAGATCATTCCTTTCCTTTCCTTTTTTTTTTTTTTTCTCTTTTTTTCCCCCTGCCCTTGTAATAATGGAAACTATGGTTATATCACATGCACACTGCATTTTAGAATCAAACTATTCTTTTCTATTAATTCATACTGAAGCTGACTAATAGCACCAAATTAAGACCTAGAAAAAATGGTCAGTCTACAGAACAGATGTAAGAGAAATAACCAGAGAATATATACTAATATTTAGGTAATTAGTTTAAGCTTTTAGTGTTATTTCATAGCCAAATGGTGTTAAATGCAATACATATAGTCTTAAACTTCCATCCATTTATGTATTTAAGCTTATCACTAACCTGTCTCATTTTGCTGGCACTGTTTCTACTGCCTGCTGAGACATGAATATTAACCTCTACATGTCTGGCTTGTCTAAATGAAATGCCATCTAACTGAATTGCCTGTTTGTTTGAAAAAAAGGTCAAGGGCAAGTGGTGCAGTTGTTTAAAAAACTCTAACATTGTAAATTCAACTAAAGAATTTCATAGACAAAATGAACAACGATAATCTCACAATTAAGTATTAATGAAAAGTCCTAAAATAAAGGGATATTAAATAAAAAGGTTTTTTTAAAAAGAGTTTTAATTGGAGTAATATTTCGACAATAATTATAGCTTAGCTCTTGCTGCTACTGTGAGCCATATGGAGTGAGGTATTTCTGAATAAATACACAAACATTTCTAGTACAAATACTGAGAAATGTGCTCATGGAGAATAGTTGTTCATCTAAACAAAGTAACTGAAATATTCATGAAAGGAGAACAAAGATAAATTAAATGAAACTTAGACCAAATATTTGTAGAATTCTCTCTCTAATTATTTTCTCTATTTTATTTTACTTTGCAAACATTACTGAAGATATAGGGTGATACAAATTTAAATATGGAGAAATTGCTAGGACTGAAACTTCAGTGTAGACCATTGTAAAAAAATACCTACTATTATTATTTTTACAAGACACTGATAGTAAAGAATTATGCTTAGGTAAAGGCCTGTGTTGGAAGTCTCACACAAAGTACACTTTTTGAGTCTCATTTTTTCAGGTAAATGAAATATACACATAGGGAATTTCTAGTTCTGTTCCCTTTGAACAAGGAAATTTGAAGTTAAACAAAAAGAGATTTTTTGAAATATATATATTTTAAAAAAAAGCTAAAGTTTAATGCCAGTTTGGTCCACATCTTCAAGTACTATTTTGTTCAATTAAAAGCATTAGTTCCTATGAAGAAGATCTTGAGCAAATATTTTCCTTGAGTCACAGACTGTCTCTTTAGTACCCTATAAATGTGAAATAAAAACTGGTGGAGAAGATTTCTCATTCGTCCTGGGCCTTGATGCTATTAGCCTCTAACGTTAATTTTGACAGGCTATAAAATTCTCAAATAGGCCTCAGAAATCCAGCACACAGATGTTTGTCTGCAACATTTTCTTTTTTTTTTATTAATTGCTTTTGAAGATACCATGCTCTCCAACTGTCAGCTACACCAAGTTTCTTCTTCTCTTTGGAAAAACTTAGTAAATTCTTTCAGCTTTCGGCTGGGGTTTCTCAGGATTCTTTCCTATTTGCTCTTGTTTTCTTCTTTCTCAACTTAATATTACATGAACAGAGCTATATTCATTACTGTCTCAGAAGTACATGTTTAGATTAATTTAATTCTGTCCAAAATGAAATCTCAGCCTTCTTTGTAAGTTAAAATCCTAGTAGATTTCTGTGGTGGGCTGACCTTGGCTGGCCACCAGGCACCCACCAAGCTGCTCTATCACACCCCATTCTCAACAGGTCAGGGGGAGAAAACACAATGGAAAAGCTCCTGGGTCGAGGTGAGAGTAGAGAGATCACTCACTAGTTATCATCATGGGCAAAACAGACTCTCCTTGGGGAAATTAATTTAATTTATGGCCAGTTAATAGCAGATTAGAATAGTGAGAAATAAAAACAGAACTAAAAACATTCTTACCCCACCTCCCTTTTCTTTGCAGACTCAACTTCATTCCCAGCTCTTCTACATCCTCCCCCTCCTGCAAGTGGGGGATGGGGGATGGGGATTGCAATCAGTTTGTAACTCTTTTTCTCTGCCAATCCTTCCTCCTCACACTCATCCCCTGCTCCAACATGGGGTCTCTCCCATGGGATACAGTCCTTCATGAACTGCTCCTGTGTGGGTCCTTCCCACAGTACTTTGCTTCAAGAACTGCTCCAGCATAGTACTCTCAATGGATTGCAGTCCTTCAGGAAAAGATTTCTCCAGCATTGGTCCCCCATAGGCCTCTGTTCCTGCTGGGAGCCTGTTCCAGCATGGGCTCTCCATGGGCTGCAGTTCCCTTCAGGACATACCCACTTGCTCTGGTGTGGGGTCCCTCCCTGGCAGCAGGGTAGGTATCTGCTCCACTGTGGTCCTCCACAGGCAGCATTGGGACAACCTGCTTCACCATGGTCTTCTCCACAGGCTGCAGGGGAATCTGTTCTAGCACATGGAGCACCTCCTCCGTGGTGTTTGCAGGGCTGTTTTTCACATTTTTCTCAGTACTCTCTCTCACAGCTAGTACACAGCATTTTTTACCCTTTCTTAATCATGTTATTACAGAGGTGCCACCAACATCACTGGTTGTCTCAGCTTTGGCCAGCAGCGGGTCCACCTTGGAGCCAGCTGAAACTGGCTCTGTCTGACCTGTGGGCAGCTCCTGATGTCTTCTCACAGAATGTACCCCTGCAGCTCCCCCCACTATCAAAACCTTGCCATGCAAACCAAATACAGTTTGAAATAACCTTCATCCTTGATAAATTCATGACTACTATTCTGCCTGTAACTCAAGTTATAACCCTGCCAAGTTCAGCGTAGAAATTGTATACTTTCACAGATGCTACTGCAGATTTCTTATGTCATGACCATGTCTTCTACATGACACGTGGGTGAGTCTGTGAGCTGTGAACTGACTCTTACATGGCACGTAGCAGCGGTGCATGAGAAGCCCTACCCACTGCAGGGATCTGTTCAGCTCAGGGGGACCTTAGCAATACCTATAAATACCTGACAGGAGGGTGTAAAGAAGGCAGAGATGGGCTGTTCTCAGAGTTATCCAGTAACAGGACTAGAAGCTATGGCCACAAATTGAATTGCAGGAAATTCCATTTAAACATGTGTTCTCTATTAAAAAAAAAAAAAAAAGAAAAAAAAAAAGTCTCCAAATCAACCCATACTCTTTCTTTAGAGGTGTAAAACTCAGGTTTCCCCCCAAAACTACAAATAAGTAGGCTCAAAGATGCCTACCAGAAAGGTCACTGCTGGTGGAGCTGAACAGTTAAATTTCCCTGTAATTCACCTTTATGTCTCTGTATGTGACTGTTGTCTGCTCTGATGTATTTAGAAAGAAATCCTTCGGAGCAAGGGTGACCTCTTTGCTTTGACTTCATGCAACACTGGGTACTAAGGACACCCATTTCCCAATGGTACATTTTCTGCAGAGCTTCAGGCTTCAGAGGAACCATTATTACTTAAAATATACTGCTGCTTATTTTCTTGGATTTTTGAACAGCACAGAAAGTAAAAGTATAAACCCAGAAGTGGGTCAGAACTGAACATGTATTAGAACAAAAAGTGAGGAGGGGAAAAATAAGACTGTACAGAGATTTTAATTAAATTTAAAGTTATTTGCTAATGCATTATATATTTGTATATTTAATTTTGTTTATATTTTACATATATAAAATATATTATGCATCTATTATAATAATTATAAATACTCATTATCACTTTGAAAGAAAAAGTACTAATATTTGAATCAAGAAAAATTAATAACAAGGTAAACAAAAGACATACTTTATCCATGACGAGCAATTTACCTGTCCATGGAAGTTCCCATGGTTTTTTCAGGTAGTTCTGTGCACAAGTTGGATAAAACAGTAAAAGTACATTTTTCATATCTATTAAGTTAATCAAATGCTCATAGAGACATAACGTAATTCAGGTGGGAAGCACCTTGGGAAGGCTTTAGTCCATCCTCCTGCTGAAAGCAGGGCCAGGTCTGAGGTAAGACAAGGATGCCTGAAGCTGTATTCGGTTGAGTCTTGAAAATGTGTGAGGACCAAAACAGGACATCCTGCCTGGGCAATTTGTCCCGTTATTTAACTGTCCACACAGAAAAAAAAATTATTCTGTCTGAACTTCCCTGGTTTAATTTATGTGTACATCCTCTTTTCCTCAAACCACCGACTGCTGTAAAGAGCCTGGATATGTGTCCTTGCTGGCCTTCCCATAGCTATAGGGGCTACTTTTAGGTACCCCCCCTGACCTCTTCTCCAGGCTGAAAAAGCTCTGGTGCCTCCGTCTCTCTGCAAAGGACAAGTGCTCCAGCCCTGGACCATCCTAGTGGCTATCCCTGGATTCACTCCAGTGTAACAATGTCTTAAACATCTGATGTCCATAATAAAAAATTTATCAAGTTCTTCCTATCAGTCAAAATAAAATACGCTATGCAGTAGAAAGCATTCTAAAATATGAAAGCAAATATAAAGCTCAATTTTACACCAGAAGAAAAAATCTGAAACCCAAGATGTCCTGAATTATCCTTGTATAATTAAGATAGAGTTGTGCCACATATTGTAGATCAAATGTTTTAGATACTAGAATTCTTGTTCTAATTTACATTAGTATTTATTAATATACTGTTCATATTAATGGAATATCATTTTGGACAATGCAATACAGCAGGAGAAGGATGATTGTTGTCACAATAAATGTTTTTTGATGGGAAAACTTAAAAACACTGATTTTCCTCAGACTTTTGAAGGTAAAACTACAGTATTTTCCTGCTGATATCGGACAACATGATGGCTAAAAAAGACCTGGTCCTAGGAAAACAGTACACAGGAAAATGATCACAGTGCTTCAGAACAGTTCTTCGTTCTTAGCTCTGCATGCTCTTTTTCTGTTTCTAACCTCTTTTTCCAAGGAGTTAGGTATTTTTGGAACAGCAATTCCTGTGCTCTAAAAGGTCCGGTTAAAATACCTGAAATACGATCACATATCTCTGCCAAATGGCTGTGAAAAGTCCTGGTTTCTGAAAGTTTAGTATCAAACTTTCACACTGAATTTAGTTCTATCTATACACTATTCCTTTTCTTTGGGGGTGAGAAGAAAGAGTTTTAATATAACATTTTAGAACACTTCATACAATCTTGAATATTTCTGTAAGATTGAAGTAACTGGCTTCATGATTAGTATCACATTTTTATTTAATTTCATTTTTTATTAATTTCAGGATTCCTGAGCATATTATTTCTAGTTCATTCCAAAAAGTAGGGGAAACTTGTGTTTTATTGCTGCTGTTCTGGTATTTCAAATATAAAACTAGAAGGGACTTGTCAAAAGTTACTTGCCACTGGCTTTCTAAGCCCTTTATTATTGTTTCTATTCCTCCAGGCAGAGAACAGTTTATTTTATACAATGCATTTATTAAACTTTGTTATTACTTTTGCCACAAATGACACAAAAGCTAAAACAAATCTGCAGAATTTATTTTGTAGGATAGTTTAGATCTGGGATTTATATCTCAAATTTATATCTCAGTAAATTCAGTGGTTCATTTCAAAAAGGAAAACTTGAAGATTAGAAAGGGTCAGACATTTACAGTAAACCTTATGATAAGCTCCAGATAAGGTCGTAGAGGTCTGAAGTAAGACTTAGGTGGAATGGAAATAACTATGTTTAACATTATGACCTAAATCTCTGATTCAGCTCCTGCCCATTCCCACAAGTGTTATGAATGTAACACTTTTCAAGCATTCCTAGAGTTATTCAGAAGTGATGTTCTGAGTCTTGATGGAGCTAAACGTATTGTCATTGACATCATGGCATAAACCTAAGTGGGTTCTGCAACCTTTTTGTCCTGTCCTAGAAATTCATTGTAACAATTGTCAAAGCATTCCTGGTATTTGCCTAGACAATTGGGCTCCGTCAAAACACAGTGTGGTTGGGTTTTTTCATACACAGCTGGCCTTAGTCTTCCTTTTTATTACTGCCTAATGGATGAAATATTTGTCAGGCTATTTGTTGCTTCTCATGACTCAAATCTTCTAAGCTCTAATTTCCAAAAGATGTTTTGCTAACTAAATCAGAGCTAAAATTGAGAATCAGTGTAAAGCAGGGGGCTGCCTACTCTTCTGAAGTTGCTTCACTGTGCAGTGTACAGTTCTTTACTGTGCAATAAAAAATTCAGGTTTCTACAGGAATAAAAGCTACGTAAGAAGTGGCTACTGAACTCTGTGAGAAACACAGTCTCTGGTTTTCTAGTGTACCCACACCAGGCTGGGAAGGTGGGTGGAGGGGTGAGATTGTCTTCTGCTTTCTAATTCTGTATTTTACCCCAAAAAATGTTAAATTAATGCTAAATTGAAGTCTGAGATTTCTCAGCCCCAGAAGTTAACGAGTAATATCCTTTTTTGTTCCCTGTCTGAACTGATGGACACGACACAATTTGCTAGAGAGCATAAAAATTCTCAGAGAGAAACAACAAATAACTTTTTCTCTGCCTTGCAACCAGAATAGTCTCTCAGTTAGGGTGCTTTCCTGAAAGACAGGAGAATTCAGCATCTGTCCTCTGATATTTTCATTGTGAGTTCAACTTGGGTCTCTAATTTGTTGGGTTCAGAGGAGCAATGCAAAACCTTGACCTATATTACAAAAGTAAGTAGGTAGTGTTTTTTCAACAGTTTTTTTTAACATTATTGTTGCTAAGGTTGTAGGCAGATGCCTAAGCCCTACCCTGAGGTGTACCTAACAGAAGAGGTGATGAAAAATTGCTGGGTGTGACATTAGAAAAGACTGAAGATGGCAAATAACAGAGCAAGAAACTTTCAGAAATTGCAAATATTATTGTGAGACATTGCTGGATCACATGTGGTTTGGGTGGAGGCATGGCAAGAGGTGGCTGATTTTCAGGGGGAGCACTGGGACCTTTTGAGGAAAGGAGTCTCACCAGACCAGCAGAGCCTTGGTAATATCGTTGATGATGTGTTGTTGAGATACTCTGGGAAACTGTAATAGCTTCCCCAAGACTAATTGGGAAAAAAATAGAGGCATTTGTTTATTTGGAAGGGCATAAAGGCAGAGAAAGGGAGGGATCAAAGTGGATCAGGGACAAACAGCATGGGAAAATGGAGAGAAGGGGTTGAGTTTGCATGTAAGTTGTTGCATGTGAGTGTTTGTACTGTATCTGTGTCCATGTGTCTACTGGGAATGCATGTTCAGCTGTGCTGCTGGCTGGGCCCAAGGACAGAGAAAAGCAGCATCATTGCTTCCAGGGAGCCAGGAGGGAAGAATCAGCTGGGTCTTTCAGTCTGCCAGATTCAGTTGTCGTTAACAATCTCCTGTGAGATTTGTACATTCCTTAGGTGAATGAGCAAAATCAAGCTCTTGTGCTATGCTTTTCAAGTAGACATTCAGCGGTCATCAATCCTCAGTATCTGAAGTAGGCATCAAAAGCATTCTGAACTGAAGGTCCCTTAATTTCTAAGCATATTTTAAAAACTCATTTTGCAGAACCTAAATTTCTTTATAAATTGTATAATAAACCCAGAACCATAATTTAGAGGTCTTTAGGGAATCTGGGGTTAGAACTATGTCTTTATATCCTTTAGATGTTTTGAGTTTAGCTATAACCTCACGTATCTTCTGCATATTGAATCCCCAGTGAGAGAAGTATTCCTGTGTGCTTTGTAGGCTTATGTTTTTCATAAATAGAACAATAAAGAGCTAAAAACTCATTCTACTTTGTTAAATATTAATCAATACTTTTTAGTGGTTTTGTTAGTTGGGCTTTTTAATGCTTCTCATTCTCTTTTACTCAGTTTTGCTTACAGTTACAACTTTTCCGCCCCTTGAATGCTTTGGTCTTTTTCTTCCTCTTATGTTAGGTTTAAGGGGGTTTTTTGTCAGCTTTTCTTTACTGTTTATGAAAGTAAATAGTAAATACTTACGGAGATAGAACATCTGGTTTTGTACTAGATAATTCCAATTTTAGTGCCTGACAGCCTCAGCAGTATGGCTTAGAAATGTTATGTTGGCACATTCTTCACTCGGCTTGGACACAGTAGATCAAAGACAGAAAAACTGCAAATTACAACTTCCTAATCTTCCAGTATTTCATGCCAGTGCAAAAGAAGGACACTAGGTGCAAGCTCTAACTCATTCTTTTAGAGATCCTAACGTTGCAATTTTCTATTCTTCCTTCCTTCCTGTTTTCTGTTAAGATCTTCATGTTTTGTGTAATGTTTCTCTGAAATTCACCCTACTGTCCTGTATTCCTTGATCACATGGGGACACATTATGCAGGACATGAGGGAGTGGATTCTTCCCAGCTTTTCCTGTAGATGTTCTGTATTTCGATAAACACTTCCCATCAGCGGAAAAGCTCTATTAGTAAATCACAGAATTTATTTTAAGTACATTTGATTTTGTCAGTGTATTTAGCAGTTACAAGTCTAAACAGAGAAATAACAGATTGTAATTTTTTAGAAAAAGATTTTTCTTTTCTGAATTAAGGTGGTCTAGAAGGACAAATTCTAACAAAAAAAACCCACCAAACCTGAAGGGCAGTATTTGGAAACCAGATTACTAAAGTAGGGAAAAATAGTAATTAATATTATACAGGACATCTTTTTTGTGCTCTTAAATTCTTTGTCATAAAAAATTATTGTGTAACATGAAGCACTATTAGAGATAAAAGGAAAACAATGGCTATGAAGTGAAATTAACCTACTGATAATATGCCACAGAATACTACTTGACAAATGGCTCTATATACTCTTTAAAAAAAAAAGTTGGGGTTTATATCAAGCAAGGAAGAAGGCTGCAGTTACATGAATTAAGACACAATGAAAGAAATGTTTTCTGCTGATACCACAAAAATGTTGGCCACTGTGGTCAAAGAAACATTATCTCACAACACGTCATTGAATAGTTGGGAATATGAAGGTGTTTTCACAGAAGTTGTTAGTAGAAAGAGAATACTAGATTAATGGATGTTTGCATACAGGGTGAAGGTATTCCAGAAATACTTGAGTGGTATGTCTGGATAGTTGGTAAGGTATAACAATGTCATGTAGTTAAAACATTTTGTCATTTCCAGGCATTTTCATAAGGCTGATCTTTATTATAACACATCTGTCTCTCGCTATAAACACAATAAAGAGAATTGGAGACATCCACACCACTCTCACAAAAGCACCCTACCAAAGTCTTTCCCTTCACTCCTGTTCCCTGCCTTGAATATTCCTTAATTACTTCAATTTTTTATATAGCTATATATTTTTGTTAAGTCTTTGCATAATGGATGAGTTTTCTTTGTTGTCTTAGAAACAATCACCTCCTCCTCCTGCTTTAATGTGGTTTTAGAAAGTTTTTTCAATTGCCCTAGGCTTCTATGAATTGAACCCAGATGTCTCTTCTCTTTGGAGTCATTGAACATTCTGAACTAAATGTGTCCCTTGCGCAATAATTGAGTGGAAGAAAATGTTTTACTTCTATACTGATACCTTTCAAGGCTCTTTACATGCTGTTGCAAAGGCAGCTTTATTTAGGTACAAAAATGTTTCTCCATACTAAAAAGAAGAACAAAACCAAAAACAAAACAACACAAACCCAGAACCCTCCAAGCCATAAAAATATCAAGGTAAGAACTTAAAATATTTTGTGGTTTGAGGCATTTTGATCTCAGAAGACCAAAATAGACATATCTTAAAAGAGGCTTATCAATGCTGCCACACATGCTGTCAAGCAAGCAAAGCCTGGAAAAAGCCACCTGGCTACGCTCAGCTGGCCAGGACACGGAAGACTGGACTGCAAGACTGAATAACAGTGTGCACTGTTACCTAATTATGCAGCAAATCTATTTGTTGTTTTCAGCTCTTGACAGGATGATGCTCTGCTTAAGAGCTTTTCTGTATCCCACCCACTTCTGATTACAGAACACCTGCATCCTTCAGGCTGGCATTTTTGCTGCCCTGGCCTTGTTTCTGGCCATCTGTATAGGTCTCACCTCGTGGAAAGAACCCTCTATGGCACTGGTTTAGGGTCTTGCGTCCTGTCACTAACCACAGCAGCAGACTTCCCATGTTCATTTATCTGTCCCTTAAAAGATATCAATGCTTCAAAATTAATTCATAATCTCAGAAGAGCCTTAAGTGTCAAACCCTGTTACACTCACTCATTTTACTCATTCCATTTTAAAGTTTGCGTAACTTTTGCTGTCTTATTAATGCAGAGAAAGATTTTTTTTTAAATCCCTTTAATTTCAAAACTCTTAATAATTCTAATATGAAACATTAGGCCGATTTCTATGATGCAGTCTAATAGATAAAAACTTTCATTTCTGCATAACCTAACATCTTGATTTTTCTTTGCTTCCCTGTTACTCATTATGTTGCTTTAAAGATAAAATTATACTGCTGTATTTCAGTAAATCCACCTCTTTAAGAAAAACAAAACAAAACAACAAAGCAAAAAGCAATTGAGTCAGAACTATCAAAGGACCTCTTTTGGCAGATGATTTTCTGGTGAGAAGCGGTGGCCATAATCACACAGATAATGCATTTATTTTAGCTCTGATTTCAACTAACAGAATCTGACAACCTTTTACATAGTCTCTTGTTCTTAATTGTGCTACAGCTATGACTCCACTTTCATTATATTAAGCACGATATTGATATATTTTAAATGGCCTAGTAATTACAGTAATGCCCTTAGGCTACTGCTAATTTCAACTTCAGCTTTCATCTAATGTCACTTGAGCATATGTGTACAAGTGAAAAGGAAAACAAATGAAATCTTCAACAGTTTGTCAATTTAAAACTATTTCAAAATAATAATTCATAAAAGAATCCTTAGAGTAATCTAGTATCTCCAAGCTGCCAATAATCAAACACTATTTAATCATTACTATTTCTCTAATAAGTAAGACAAAATGGATCATCTTACCTACTAAACGTGCTCATATGCTTGCTTTTTTTCTAGGGCAAGAATAATAAGCTATCAGTGAGATAGAGACAATGTAATAATTTTCTTGATAATAAACTGGACTATGGTTAACTTACAAGTGACTTCTGCTGCTTGACAGCATATATGCTATAGGAAAATGAAAAAAAAATTGAATTTGTATTCTCAGTTTAAGAAATCTTAAAGGTTGGTTTGCATGTTTTTAAAGAAGAAAAAAAGGAAAAAGGAAAAACAATTCCCAGTCAGGTACCCAAAACAAGTTATTTTGGCCCTGATAAGTATATGAAGATAAATTTAACTTTTTCTTTTCCTCTCCTTCATATATTAAACTATACAATACTGGTTTGTTAAAGCAATTACAAGTTCCAATGGTTTTTTTACCTTTATAACTTTATAAAAATAAAAACTTGAAGAAACAGTGTACTGATTTGTTGCATTCAGCTGGTGTTTGCAAAATGCAGTGAGTAATCACCACAATGTGTATTTGTGCCCGTGGTATTTGCTTTGTTTTCTCAATAATAACTTGAAAGCTTTTTATACTCATTGTCCTTTTCACTGTCATGTGAAATTATTCACAACAAAGCAAAAGAGATGTGACACAATAAAGGGAATGTACATACAGTTTGTTTTCCCTGTCTTTTTAAATACATGGTGTGGCTTTATTTTGTGACTCTGCCCTCCAACATTATTTTCTTTTAATGATATAAGAAACAGTCTTTCAGAACTGTTTGTGGTTTCCCACATGTATGATCTAAGTATGGATCTGTGTGCTGACTTACAATAAAAGTGCATACTCCCTGCGACATTGTTGGATCACTACTGTCTCCATATGTGAGAAGGGTGTTACATCTTTACAAATATGTAACTGGATATGTAATAAGTATCTGGTAGAAAACATATATTTTTTCAATGCTCTGAACTTGCTGTATCCTAGAGCATCTTAGTATCTTTTATAGCAGCCTTACCAGCATCAATGACTAGAGAGTTAGTGTGAAGAAACCTAGGATGGAAAAAAAAAAAAAAAAAGGCAGAAAGGAGAAGAAAGCAACACTGCTAATCTCTGCTCACTTTGCAAATATTTAGCCTTAACTCTCTGAGGTGTAGGCTCAACTTTGGCAATTTTGGGACTTACTCTGTACCAGCAGGGGCATGCCCATTTACTTCAATAGAGACTAGTAAGTCACTATTATAATTTCCTTCAGGTAGTAATTTAATTGAAGCAGAAGTTGGGAACTGAGAAACATACATTATGCCTACTCATATAATTAGTTGACAATATTTTTACTGAGGTATAAATATAAAAACTTGAGTACTTCTTTAAAATCTTATCTGTTCTGTCACTGAAATAAAAAGAGAGGTTTTTACAAAGCTAATGCCAAAGGAAGTCAAACAGTATGAGTCAGCTATGATCTGTGGAGATGCAAAGGCAATCAGGTTATCATGTACTTATTTTGAACCTTAAGGAAAAAAAAAAGAATCCTTCTTTCCTTGTCCAAGGTTGAATTAGGCTGTAGTTTAAAGATTTTGTATGCCTTACAATTTTAGTTCTTTCTGTTACAGAAACACTGCAGGTAGTGAAGATTCCTGTTCATGACATCCCTGGTCTTCTACACTGAGCTGTGCTGCAGAACATTAATAAAATATGTGTGCGTGTATAGACACCCAGAGCATCCTAAAGGTCAGTCCAGGGGAAATGTATTCTTAAACACATGACTTGCCTTGTCATCAGGAACATATTAAATGATGATTAACTAACATAAACTTACAGAATGATTATTTTTAGGTTGTCTTAGAACATGGTGCTGAGTGACAAGCTTGTGCCATTTAAATATCCATTAAGAAAACATGAGTGAAAATTCAGGAGACAAACCATATAATTTTATGATACTGCTTTCAGATGCCATTTGAGGATCTCTATATCACATTTTTATCATTTTGCACCTTCATAACAGCTCAAAGCCTTTTTGTTCATACGTTATACTATTTCTGTTAGCAAAAAATCTCCCTAATTCACAGACAGAGGATATTAATGATCCACATTATTTTCCACTTGAAAAAAAAAGGTGCATATATAACTAGATATATCTCCAAGGGGGAAAAAAATCTTTATAACTCCTTATATAAGTCAGTTGTTTTGATATCTCCACCTTGTGCCACCTGTACCTGATTGCAGATCAGCATTTAAAGCTAGACCAGGCTGAGCCTAAAAGATAGTAAATATTTCCATCCCATTCAAGAAAATAACAACGATATTTTTCTAAGATTTGGATAAACACAATTTCTTATGTATATTTTTTGTTCTGTTATGAATTATAGAAATTGGCTAAAGGTTTAATATTCTTGAATGGTTCCTTTTTGCTATGGATGGGCTGACATGACACTTGTGGACCAATCCAAAGAAAGAAATTAATAAAATTTACATTTAGCATTATCTGCTCCTTTCCTTATTTGAGGAAATTCTCATGCCAGTTGGAGTGTTTTGCTTCAGTTTTTGTTTTGGCAAAAGTCCAAATTTTAAAGTTTTTAAAATGTGTCCAAATTCTTGTGAATAAAGTCATCAGGATAAAATATTTCCTGTGGAACACCTGAAGCAATACATCTAAATAAGAAGCAATAATATGTGCATCGATATAATTTTTAAGTACCTAGGGTTTATATAACACCTGTAAAATGATTTTTTTTTTTGATCCATCCTCCTGTGTTTTGTTTATTATGGTCTTATTTTCCAACACTAAGAAATGTGGTCTTGTTCCATCTTCATCCATTCAAAAGGATGTTGAATGCATCTTTTGGCATTCTTCTTCATCTAGGCAGCTGGACTATATGAGATGTGTTGGACTAGATTTTGGCAGTTGGACTACGTATTCACTGCAGGTTACTTCTAATGGAGCTATTCTATTCTATTCTATTCTATTCTATTCTAATTTTTTCAGGCTTATCACTTTGTTCAAATTATTCCTGTATTAGCATCTTTCCATGGTACCCACAATAAGATACCCAGATGCCCATCATAGTCTATTTTGGCCTTAATTGTTATCTCTTACACATTAACAAGGTGTGAAAACTGTCTTCATCACAACCCATGTCAGTAGTGTTTCAAAGACTATCTTAGGGCTTTCTGTCATGATCTACCATATGCATGGAATAAAATCTTAAACAGTGACATAGACAGCTCATTGATCTTTCTAAAATGTTATTTAGCCAGACTACCTGTGATATAGAAATGGCAATAACTATAAAAATAGAGTTCTGTTAGCTACAGGGTTTTAAAGAACACATCTCCCCTTCAAAAAATTTAGTCCCCTTTTCATTCTTGTATCCTGATTCCTCGAATACCTCTACTGCATAAATGTACCTTCTCTACCTCGCTCTCTTTTTGACTGCAACATCTAGCTGCTTCTAAAACAAAACTTGTTTGAGGACTAAGCATGTGCGGATCACTCTGAGAAAGGCAATGTAGACAAGACTGCACTAGCCTTGGCTGCTTCTTCTCTACAGTGTTCCAACAGGATTTGTCCCTCACAGACCCTATCTGCTATCTAGCACTCAGAGCAAGCATTGTATTATTTTGCTTTTACTCTATAAAAACATTCCTCTAGCAGACTATAATTTAGCCCTATAATTATAACACACATGACCACAGGGGAGCATAGTAATTATCTCAGAGAGTGACAGAAGCCCCAGTGTAGATGCAAATGCTCTGCAAAATGGAAATAGTTGATCTGCTGCATCTATTGACCTAAATGCCAGGACAGGCTTTGTGGTGTATTTAACAATGATGGTGTAGCCTGTCTTCCCACTTGCTTTGCTATCTAATGGATGTACTTGCCTAAAAAGCTACAAGTACCTGAAGCTGGAGTCCTTAGTGTCCATGGTGGAAAAGCCAGGAACAGACCAGTGTAGAAACTTCCTCTAGAAACAAGGAAAGGAATTGAAGCTTGTGGATCTCCTAGAAACAAGGCAAATAGCTCTTTTTCTGATTGCAAAAATTTTCACCTGTGCAGACACAGTTTAAACTCCCCATAACTAGGATTTCTAAGCTAATCCATTAATACCTCCCCTCAATCCCATCTCAAAATCAAGTTTACTAAAAGAAATCTTGGCTTGTTAAAAACTGGATAGTCACAAGCTTGGTTCCACTCTAGAATCAAGTGTTGGAGTTTTCTGGTTGGCTGATTTGTGTTTTGGTTTGGGGTTTTTTTTAAATCCCATTGGAATGCATGCGTACAATTCCTATCAATTTTCAGTAGCATTGAGAGCTCTCTGTTCCCTGATATTTCTGACAACCTTTCCCAAAGTCACTTGGAACCTAACTTTTCTTTTTTTCATGGATTGCTTGGATGGATGCTTAACCACATAGAGAAAAAAATGACTGTGATAATAAACAAAGAGGCATAAATCACAAGAATTGAACGCAGTAATTTGTTTTTACCATTTAAAAAAAAAATCCTGACTAAAATATATTCTTTTTTTGTACTCTGCGTAGAGGAATCATAGACTCATAGAATGGCTTGCGTTGGAAGGGACCTTAAAGATGATCTAGCTACAAATCCCTGCCATGGGCAGGGACACCTTCTACTAGAACAGGTTGCTCAAAGCTCCATCCAGTCTGGCCTTGAACTCTTCCAGGGATGGGGCATCCACAACTTCTCTGGGCAACCTGTTCCAGTGCTTCACGACCCTCATAGTGAAGAAGTTTGGGAAGCTTGAGAGGGGGGAAATAAATAAGTTATGAGGAAAAGATGTGGTAGGCTGTATCCCATGCATACATGCTTGGGCAAGCCCAAGCATAAGTACAGGCTGGGTGGAGAATGGATTGAAAGCAGCCCTGAGGAGAAGGAGTTCAGGGTATTTGTGGCCAAAAGCTCAACATGGCCCAGCAATGTATGCTTGCAGCCCAGAAAGCCTGGGCTTCATCAAAGTGTAGCCAGCAGGTCGAGTAAGGTGATCCTCTCCCTCTGTTCTTGTGAGGTCCCACCTGGAGTACTGCGTTCAGCTCTGGGGCCCCCAACAAAAAAAGGGCATGGACCTGTTGGAATGAGTCCAGAGGAGGGCCATGAAGATGATAAGAGGGCTGGAACACTTGTGCTATGAAAACAGGCTGAGACAGTTGGAGTTCTGTTCAGCCTGGAGAAAAGAAGGCTTCAGGGAGACTTTATAGCAGTCCTCCAGTACCTCAAAGGTGCCTACAAGAAAGATGGAGAAGGACATTTACAAGGGCATGTAGTGATAGATCAAGGGTTAATGTTTTTAAGCTGAGAGAAGGTAGGTTTAGATTGGATATAAGGAAGAAATTCTTTACTGTAAGTGTGGCAAGCCGTCGGAACAGGTTGCCCAGAGAAGCTGTGGATGCCCCATCCTTGGAAGTGTTCAAGGCCAGGTTGGATGGGGCTTTGAGCAACCTGGTCTAGTCGAAAGTGTCCCTGCCATGGCAGGGTGGTTGGAACTAGAGGACCTTTAAGGTCACTTTCAACCCAAACCATTCTACAATTCTATGATTCTGTGTGGTTAAACTTACACAGAAGCTGGGTCTATGACATTCCTCAGAAAGGAACAGGGCAGGGTGAATTTTTCAGATCAAAACCCAGCTGACTGAGTCAGAACTTTCAGTGTTTGTTTTCAACAAACAACTGTTAGATATTCTTGTCCTGACATGAAACATTGCAGTGTAAGTACCACTGCACTGTCACATAGACATCAGAATTGAGACTCCACTGGGGTAGCAAAATGACTTGATACTGTCAATTTTTGCTGAAGAACAGATCTTTCTGTTATCTGTTCAAACAGACCTAAATTGTTTATGATATAACTTTGTTACAAAATATATGACTCACCTTTTTTTAAAGTTCAAGTACCAGTAGTAGTCTTTCCCCTTGAACTACCTGTTATGTTTTTTGGTCATCTCAATTTGCAGATAGACAAATGAAGACCAAAGCAGTTTAATTCTAACATAGTATCTCTGCAATTCAGATTTGTGTATGGGATAGAAAATATGCTAAAGAGCACTTATCATCAGCTACTTGGAGTTGCATGTAGAAACTACTTAGTAGGCATGCAGAAAAACTCAGCCTTTAAAACTAAAAATATTCAGCCAGAATAAATCTGGTATAAAATGCTTTTTTCCAAAAGGTCTTCCAACATGAGACCAGTAGGTAAAGGTCTAGTAAAAGGAGATATACACTTAGCAGTACTTACGGAGCAGATATAATTCTTTTGGGACACACCAGTTTTCTTAAACATGTAGAGTTCATGCATGATGCATATGCAAAGGGATGTCTGGTCAAACGGCAGATGTAGGTTTAGAGGTGCATAGTCTTTGTGCAAATGCACGGGATGATATCTAGGCCACTAAGAAAGAAGTTTGGGTGCTGCTGTCTTATGCAGTTAATAATTTTCACCCTGGTTAGTTCACAAGATAATACTCAAAACTATTTTTCAAGGCATATGATTTTTTTTTCTTATTATTATGATTTTTTGCTTTGTGATCCCCATTAATATTTTTTTTTTACCTTCATCCACTTGGAAATGTATAGTCCAAGCTTCACGGCATCTGGATCTAATTAAAAATCATCATTATGTACTGCCTAAATGTCAATGCTACCGGACAGATTTACCAAGGTAATACTTCAGTTCCTCAGTTATCCGTCACATTTATTGATATCAGAACAAATATGTTGAAAAGCACAACTATATTCTATTTTTGCACTCAGCCTCAGCTCAGTAACTACATTAATAGAGGGAATGTTTGTGCTAGTATTAATATTAGGAGACATCAGACACAATAATATTTATATTTAATATTAGAATCAGTAACAGTAATGTAATTTTCCAGATGTCTGTACATTTTCCTGTGGCAGAGCCCCTTTTCTCTTCTGGAATGATTATATTCAAAAAGTTCATAAATCATTGACAGGAAATTTGGCCTCTAGAGTAATAATTTGTCAGAGACAAACAGAAAGGTGAATTGGGGCACTTTTGAGATGCACTATATAGTCTAACTTATTTTAAAACAGACACTTTTGTCTGCTTGGGGCTCTGTAAATTACAATGTCTGTGCATTATGAGCACACAAGGCACTATTTTGTCTGTTTTACACAGCTATAAGGTAGGAATGCATAGAATTTCCCCTTTTACACTGTTTTGAAGATAGGTACATGTAAAACTGGAAACGTGGTGACTGTTATATCACAAAGGAGTTTTATTTCAGTGGGAATTATTACTGTGCCCTAAGCGGAGAACTCGGCTGAGAACTTAGCTAATGATTTTATAATATTCTTTGACTTAGAAAACGCTGTTTAAATAAAAAGTTCTGCGTCTCATGATACTGTATTTTTTGGGTGTATTTTGGCAGGGTCGTTGACTTTTTTTTTTTTTTTTAAACTCAAAAGTCTTAGTGAAAGAGTTTATTGTGAAGTTTCAAAATTTTATATAAGTTTAAATGAATAGTAGATACACTGGCTGGATCCATCCCAACCGGAAGATCATTAGCAAGGCAGCAAATGCTACTGTGAACAAGAAACGAATTTAACAAGTCAGAGTTATGAATTTCAGCTTTTCAAACCTTAAAAGACTTTTCTCTATTTTTATTTTTTCATGCTACATCTACAGTTCTTGAACTGGAGTCAAAAGCAAGTGTGATACAATTTCCCTGGCCTCAAGCATAAAAACTTAGTAACAGCATTGTGTCCCTATCATGGAATGCAGTAAGTGTATGTGTCTGTGTATGAATGTAAGCTGACCCAAAAAAAAGAGATCAAACAAGAAAAGTGTTACTGCAGATACATTTTTCCTATGGCTAAAAGAGTATCTGTCAAAATGTGATCTTCTTGAGCTTTTAATTAAATATTAAGATAAAAGGAAAGAAAAGTATCCCACATAGTTGCTTTCCTCAAGCACTAAATACACAGCATGAATGTGTATGCACAAATTATATTATTTTCAACAAATAGGGCTCCATAATATGAATATTTTTTCAAGAGTTCATCTTAAATGTGAGCAAATCGGAACAGATGTAGTGGCAATTCTACATCTCATTAGTCTGCATAGTGCCTTGAAGGTTACAGACAAACTTAATTTCAGGCATCCGGTACTCTTATCCTCCTCAACATGCACATTCAATTAAAATCCCTTCCTTTCCAAGAACAGCTTCCACGAAAAAATGAATTCAGCATGTTATCCTGTGGGTGCCTGAATCAGAGCTGTAAAGGTGACAAAACGCATGTGACATGCACTGGTGTTGCCATATGTAAGTCTGCCTCAGTGCATTTCCAGTTCAGAGATGGTCTGCTGAGTACACATGAAATGCTGAAACTCTCAACTTATGGTATGAAAACATTTGAAATGTAATTTTCAATTAACTTTGGCATAGAATCCTTAAAGCATAAATAGGTTAAATATTTAGGCATATTTTAAAAAAATAAAAAGACAACAAAAATAAATTTGGAATACTGCATGACTTTCTTTGGTTGAATAAATTGAGAAATAAAAGCGTTATTCCCACTGTTCAAAACAATTAGCTACAAACACTACCTCAAACCAGATGCAAAGATGGAGACAATATGCACAGATTGATTCCTATGTTACATAAATTTAGAACTGACTTTGAGAACCTTCCAGCTGAGCCTTACTGGCTGCGGAACAGTCTCAATACTGCAAATCATTATGCTTGCAAGATGTCTCACTGAAGTCAGCAGGACTCCTCATGTGAGTGCATGCTCTCATTTGCATGAAATATTTGTCGGAGGCAGCTCCTTGTTCAGATGTTACATGTGATAAAGACATGTTGGCCCCATCTAGAAAATCCAATTCATACAGCGGGGCTTCTGCAGATTTGTTATGTTCTGTGTAGTGTTTGACAAGCAGCTAAGTGACCTAGCAATATCTACCTCACATTTGAAGCCTTTCAAACTTTAAGTGAACTTCTGGTTTAAAAAAAAAAAAGAGAAAGAAAAAGAGGGGGCGGGAAGAGGAGGGAGAAGGGGTATGCAGTAGCACAGCATCCAGGAGACCTAGTTTTCAATTCTCACTTTCTCTCACCCCCTATGCTGGAAAAGCTGTTTAGGCAGCTGTTCAGTTTTGCCTGCCATTTGGTTGCCATTTAACAATGACCTCTACACAAATCAGTGGTGGTGCTGCTGATGAGAACCAAACCGCAAATCCCCTCTCAGTCCTCAACAGCAATAAAGATGGAAGGAGGCTCCCTGGCAGTCTGAGATGCTAGAAATCCTATCTCAGAGTCCAAACATTATGTTTATGCCAGTATTAGTTACATTTACTATTTTGTTGTGAATCTTGGCATGTGCATTTCCTTTAACATCCCTGTCTTGAAATGATGTGATTACTTTTCAGCTTCAATTTTCAGTTACAAAGCTCTCCTTTCTGGCTGTACAGAAAAGGTAAAAGCAGGTTCAGATCTGTGAAAATGTAATAAGTTTAACGTGTCAACATTTTTTTACCTAATTTGTATGAAAAGAACTACAGAAACATGCAACTGCCCCCACTTATTATTCAAAGTCACCCCTTGACCTTAAAATATGTACTTAAATAGAATTTCTAACCTGTTCATGAATTTGACAAAAGCACTATTCTCCTGTTGTTATTTTATGTAAAGAGCAAAAAGAGAATTCCTTGTCTCCCTGTCATTCCTTCTTTCTCTGCATATCTTCATTTCAGGAGCAAAAGCTCCTTTTAAAGATAGAGATAGTTCCAAATATTTCTATAACTTGTGTCATCTTATGCTACTCTATGTAAGGGAGAGTCTTTTAATCAGTATTTCTCAGGAAATGGGTTCATCACCCATCAGAAACATTAATCTCAAATTAGGTTCCAATAATCCAATGTGAGTTTGCAGGCATTTCGTAATATTTAAATAAGTTTTGGTATTATGCTAGTTGCCAAGGGACATTACATTTGAGGAGATTTTTCCTGGTTTTGAGAGGTGCTTTAACAGTCCAATAATATGTTACACCTCTCCTGACGTGCAGTACTGTGGCAGTACCTATGCAAAATTTATGAACGTGACCTGTTTCATTTGATTATATAGAACTACTCAGAAGAAAAGCTTTTTTTTTGTGGCAATTGCATTAGCTCTAAGTGATTGGAAGAATGTAACATTTCAGTTGAAAAAAATCCCTGAATTTTTAATAGGAGCAATTTATAATGAAAAGTCCTTGCAATAAATCAGATAACTTCCTTTTTGGTAGGAGCAAGAAGGAAACATGTTTGTTTGGTCTTCCTTCAAAAATAGGTACACTTAATTGTGCTGTAACATTGAGAGAGACAGTCAGAAAATAAAATTCTAAAAACCTAGTTTTCTAAAGCATCTGCCTTTTGAGAGAGATAATGAGATTAGTTACATTTAAAAAATATTTGGAAATAAATGCCATAAACAGAGGGTTGATCACTGATATATATTCATGATTAAGGGCTCATGAGAAGATACACGAGACTGAATAAAAGGGTTGTGCACCTTACAGTCCTCTAAGAGTTCTAACAATGTAATGCCCGCAAACTAAAGTAGGAGTTAGAATAAAATTAAAAGGAAAGCCCTTGTGATTTTCTCAAACTTTTTAACCTATCTTTAAATAACATTTCTATTCTAAATGGAACTGTATGAGCAAAGGTAATATTACTATGTAGAATCATTCTGTTAAGTGTTATGTAAATGTATCCACTGCTTCACTGAAATAACTCAGTAAAATTTCTACAGGAAGTGTTGAAAGGGAAGAAGATACAAATAATGGTTATTTATTTCTACTCCAAATACATTTATATTTTCTAATAAATATCACAGATGTACTAGGTAAAGTAAAAGCAGACACAAAGACATAGACATAGAGACTTCCAGTCCTTGGACTTACCAAGTTGCTGTGCCCTTCTGTTAAAATAGTGATAACAGATTTTCCCTTGGTCTGTTTTCGATAAAACCTGACACAAAAAATAATGAAAAAAATTAAATTACAGCATAACCCCTGAGGATTCTTCTTGTCATAGAGTTTCTGCACTATAAATAATCCCTTTTCCAAGTTGAAAGTATAATAGCACAGTATATGAAACATTCCTCCTTTAACTTCCAAATTATATTTTTCTGGTCTTCACAAGACATAGTGTGATTGCCCTCAACTACAGGATAAGTTGCCTCAGTTCTTTTTCACTCCCAGTTTTTTCTAAGGATTTTATGGTTTAATGAATGTCAGTAAAATTATTTACTGCACTATTCAGAGTTCGTGAGCTGATATCTAAACCCACGTTTCAGCTTCCAAATTTCTCCCTAAAATGGTCCTTTTTTTTTAGTGCAAACATAAGCATCCTTGAAAAAAAAACCACAAACAACAAAGCTGAATACAGTTTGCATACTTAAAATATAAATATTTTAAAATAATTGTTTATATATGAGTTGAATTTCTGACAAATGCATGTCCTTGTATTCTGAAGACATCAGCAAACACATACTGCTATATGCTTTCATCCCATTTGCTAAGTCTCTAATTCCTGCTGAAACACACCTGTTGCATCCTGGGGTCCTTCTTCCCCGAATCATTCAGACATGCAGAAGCAGTCCATGGCTTTCTGCCAACTCAGATGGAACATCTTTTCTTCCAATAGAAATTAGAGCTCAAGAGGAACTGCTGCATGGTTAAATCTTACTCTGGCTGAAATTCGTTGAGCCGTAGCAAATCTTGAGGCTAAACTGGAGAGTGCTTCAGGCTACTTTGGTCTAGGCATGATCATAAACATAGGGGAAAAGTGCATGCTTTCAGGTGTTTGCAAGGTATTTGCAGACAACTATAGTTCTAGACATGCATCCTCAGAAATATGCAACATATTGGAACTGAGGCCTTCATCTTAATCCCCCCTGTTTACAACAGTGCCATGTGAAGAATTTACTGTCCCCTGCTTGGCTGTCACACGTGAAGAAAGAATCAGACAAGCCCACAGAAATACAGAGGCTTGCACCCAGACCCTCGTGTGCCTGAAAGATGAGCTCAAGCGCTGAGCTATAACCCCTGCTCCTATTTCCACTGGCAGAAAAGAAGTAATAGACCTGTCTCTTTTGCAGCAACTATGAGAAAAATGTTGGGTGAAATCCTGATGATACTAATCTTAATGAGAACCCTTCCACTGATTTGGATGGGACCAGAATTTCACCCACCATGTGCTAAAATTAAACAAAGAAGCATTGTTTAGTGTTAGTGAGACCTAGTCTATATTTACTTCCATATGTTCTGTTAGAAATTTCTAAGGAGTGAGGCATTAATTATGACAGAAAAAATAAAGCTGAGATAAATTAACATTAATGTAACAATGATAGTTTTTCATACAATATATGTACAAAATGAGAAATGTTTTTGCAAGGATACTTAAATAGTAAGCAAAAATGTTTGAAAACCATGTTATAAATGTAATAAGCCTCTCTCCTTGGTAATTATACTTAGAACACACAATTACAGCACTAGAATTTCTTGCAAAATACTCAATATAATGCCCCTGTCTGAAGTGTATCTTAGTGTATAGAAATAATAAATCAACGTGTTTGTATCGGTGAAAGTAGGAGGTGTACCTGTTGACCTGAACACTACATTTAGTTTTATAATTTCTTAAATATCTTCTAGTCATTTTATTTTCTTATTTTCTTTTTCATTTAAAAAACACACTTGAAGGCTTTATGAAAATGTAGTTCTTATGTACACAAATGTTTAATTTTACTCCTCTTGTAAATATTTCAAATGAGACAGTGAAATGAGTTCATGGACATTTGTTTGTGCATGTAAGTACAGAATTGAAAGAAATACTCTGAAGTTTAGACAAAAAAATATATTTTTTTTACAATTAAGCAAACCATGTAGGTGATTTACATATTTGAAAGGCCTAAAAGGTAGCCAGTACATTATTAATTTTTCAAATTACAGAGGAAGCTCAAAATGGTGGGTATCTTTAGCTCAAGCACTCAACTTGGACTAGCTTGGTTAAATTAGAACAGGAAAATATTAATGATGGTACTTTTGCATAGAAATCTCTAGTGAGGGTATTGCACAGGAAATGTTGAAAATTACCAACAGGAGCTGCGTGGTCCAAGGGGAAGGGCAGAGCCTGCTTCGCCTGTGCCCTCCTGCAGCTGGCTGGAGGGCCGTCATCCTTCTCTTAATTTTGTAATGACTGTTCAATGAAAACAAATTTAACTCAGGGAACAAGCTTTCCAGTCTTTTGTTCCTGGCTGAGTGATTTCACCACTGGGCAATGATTAGGCTTTCAATATCCTCACAACAATTTAATAAAGGAACAACGTTCTGTTGTCTTATATTGCTGCTGTGAAACTGAGTGGAATGGAGATAAAGTAACTTGCTTAAAATCATAGAATACATCTGTAGCAAAACCAAGTGCTTGAATCTAGCCCTCCTAACTCCTATCATATTAACATCATCCTTCCTCATCTTAAGGTATCTGAAAACTCATGAAAGAGTGTTCAGTACAACTGGAGATTAAGCTGGTAACATGCTTTAAATGGCCTTATAAAAATAAAAATGCCAGTTTTCCAGAATGCCACTTTTCCCAGCTGATGCGAAGACCCTAGAACAGGTCATCATGTAAAATTTGTACTAATGAGGATTCATGCACTGAATTTCAAACCTGGTTTATTTCAGAAATCAAAAGATAATTTATTCAATCAACATTCAGGATTCTGGAAGACATTATAAGCATATCAAATTTGATCCCTCTAGGAATTCACAGATGATGTTCTCTGGGCAATGGTTATTAATACATTGTTATTCTGTTGGAGCAGTTCAACAGAAAGAAGAAAAGATGGCAACACCTCTGCTTGTGCTTTCAAAACAAGAGAAACATTCAAACAAGCAACATATTGCAAAACTGGTGCAGGAAAAAGTAGCATTTTGAAGAGAAGTCAAGTCTGAGTATCTAAGGTGTTTTTAGCACCAAAGCAAAGCCTTTATTTAAGCAAAAAGATGTTAACGTTGACACTGTCCCTCTAAGCAAGAAGTGTCCTCAATCTAAAACATTTAATCTCACCCGTCAAAACACAGTATTTCAAAAAATCCGTGTGGAGGAATTATTTGTCTTTTTTTTTCCAGACTGTCAGCCTGATGAAAGTTTTTTGTTGTTTTTCAAACAATACTCAGACAGCATTGCCCAACTTGTTAAAGATGTAAGAAGTGTTTGAAGCTTAAAACACTATGAAAAACACCCATTAAAAAAAAAAATAAATAAATAATCTATCCCAGTACATGAATCTTCTTCTGACTATGGGCTTTCAGAAATCAGAGAAAAAGGAGGCAAATATACAACCTTGAAGTTCAGTTCCTAAAGTAAGTTTTTTATTACTGCCTTTTTCAATTCCCTTCTGAAGACCAAATTAAGCCCATACAGAATGTAAGCTCCTCAATTTCTTTCGTAATGTTTTGTCAGTGAATATCACTATGGAGAACAATAATTAACAATACTTTTACATACCTGCTTTCACCTTTCAATAATTGTAGAAATTCTGTTTGTATATTAATCACAGAATAAAAACAAAAAAGGAGGGAAGAAAAAGCTAAGACCTACATAAATCACAATATCCTTCCAAGTAAAGCCAGAAGAATTACATTGCAGTGTTTTCTCCTGTTGGCTACAGCTTTTCAGAATGATCTATAGGTCAAACTCAAAATCTAGTGCTTTGTTCTGAAAAAGAAATTAAACTACATTGTTCTAGAAGCAATATGCAAGGGAATAGCTAAACCTGACATTTTGTAATTGTCCTGGTTTCAGCTGGATAGAGTTAATTTTCTTCTTAGTAGCTGGTGCAGTGCTGTGTTTTGCATTCGGTGTGAGAGCAATGTTGATAGCACACTGATGGTTTTGGTTGTTGCTGGGTGATGTTTATACTGAGTCAAGGACTTTTCAGATTCTCAGGCCCTGCCAGCGAGAGGGCTGGAGGGGCACGGGAAACTGGGAGGGGACACAGCCAGGACAGCTGACCTGAACCAGCCAAAGAGGTATTCCATACCATGGGACATTATGCTGAGTATATGTAAGTTGGGGAAGAAGAAGGAAGGGGGGAACATCCAACATTATGGTATTTGTCTTCCCAAGTAACTGTTATGCGTGATGGGGCCCTGCTTTCCTGGGGATGGCTGAACACCTGCCTGCCCATGGGGAGTGGTGAATGAATTCCTTGTTTTGTTTTGCTTGCGTGCGCAGCTTTTGCTTTGCCTGTTAAACTGTCTTTACCTCAACCCACAAGTTTTCTCACTTTTACTCTTCTGATCCTCTCCCCCATCCCACTGTGAGGTGACTGAGTGAACGGCTGCGTGGTGCTTGGTTGCCAGCCAGGGTAAAACCACAACAGTATTATAATGTAATTCCAGAAACAAAAATAACAGACCCCATTTAATAATATAAATTCTATTTTCTATTTTTTATGCGCTTGAATAAATCCAAATATTGCTAGAATATGTTAGGTATTAGTCCATTTAATAATGTAATGGGACCTCTGTATACCATTTATCCTTTCTTGGGGTTCATCTCTACTTTAATACAAGCAATTATTCATGTATATGAATGAAGATGCCAGAACTTTTATAAGCACCATTTTCAACCTGAATGGAAATGGAAAACTTTTTCAAATGGTTGCACGATGAAAGTAGGTCATTAATTCTGTAAAGTACCGTTTGGTAGAGCAAGATGGAACACGAGAGGGGGAGAGAGAGACTTTGGTTTTGACAATGCTTCAGCAGGCTGCTCAAATTTCTTTTCATCTGCAGTGTAGTACACTACTATTTTATATGATTGTATTAAGCAACAGGCCACAACACTGAGAAGAAACTGGATAATGCACCTCTTACCTTGACTTCTTTAAAGTCAAGGCACTTGTAGGTGGCAGAACAACACAACTACTTGATCTCAGTCATAGTCATGCTAGAAGATGCTGCTAATCATCTTATTACACAAGAGATATTAGAGAAACCAGAGAGATGAACTGCAAATTTAGCTATATGATATACTAAATCACAGAATCCCAGAATCACAGAATGGCTGATGTTGGAATGGAGCTTGGGAGGTCACCTGGTCCAGTCACCCTGCTCAAGCAGGGCCACCTAAAGACAGTTGTCCAGAACTGCATCCACATGTTTTTTTAATATCTTTAAAGATGGAGACTTCACAACCTCTCTGGGCAACCTGTGCCAGTGCACGGTCACCCTCACAGTAAAAAAAAAGTGTTTCCTGATGCTCAGACAGAACCTTCTGTGTTTCAGTTTGTGCCCATTGCCTCTGGTCCTGTCACTGGACACCACTGAAAAAAAGCCTGGCTCCTTCTTTACACCCTCCCTTCAGGTATTTAAACACATTGATGAGATTCCCCTTGAGCCTTCTCTTCCTCAGGTTAAACAGTCCCAGCTCTCTCAGCCCCTCTTTGTGTGACAGGTGCTCCAGTTCCTTAATCATCTTGGTGGCCCTTCTTTGGACTCTCTCCAGTATGTCAATCTCTCTCTTGTACTGAGGAGCCCAGAACTAGACCTAGGACTCTAGGTGTGGTCTCACTTCTGCTGAGTAGAGAGTCAGGATCACCTCCCTCAACTTGCTGGCAATACTTTGTCTAATGCAGTCAGGATACCATTAGCCTTCTTTGCAACAAGGTCACATTGCTGGTGTCCATCAGGACCCTCAGGTTCTTTTCTGCCAAGCTGCTTTCCAGCTGGACAGCCCCTAGCATATGTTAGTGTATGTTAGTTTTTAGTATTAGTGTTAGTTGTTTCTTCCCAGGTGCAGACATTACATGTCTTCTTGCTGAACCTCATGAGATTCCTGTCAGTCCATTTCTCCAGCTTGTCAAGGTCCCTTTAGATGGCAGCATGACACTCTGGCATATTAGCCATTCCCCCCAGTTTGGCATCGTCTTCAAACTTGCTGAGGGTACACCTTGCCCCATCACCCAGGTTATTAATGAAGATGGTACACAGGATGGACCCGGTGTAAAACCTTGGGGTACACCATTACTTACTAGTCTCCAGCTATACTTGGAGCTGCTGATCATCACTCTCCGCACCAGTTTTCAACCCATTGCACTGTCTCTTCCTCCATCCCATGCATCAACACCTTGTCTGAGGAATGCCTCCTCCAAGCTCAAGAGAAGTCAGTCTCAATGGACTGATGCCAATGAAGATCTTACAGGAGACAATGTCAAAGGCCTTACTGAAGTCTAGGTAGACAATACCCAGCGTTGTTCACTCATCTACCAGGCCAGTCATTTAATCATAGAAATTTTATCAAGTTGGTCAGTCGTGGCTTCCCCTTGGTAAAGTCACGCTGACTACACCTGATGATTATCTTGTCGTTCATGGGCCTGGAAACAGTTTCCAGGATTAGCTGCTCTGTCACATACCCAGGGACTGAGGCTGACCAGCTTGTAGTTCACTGTGTCCTTCTTGCCCTTCTTGAAGATACAAATGACATTTGCTTTCCTCCGACCTTTGGGCAGTTCTCCCAGTCTCCATGATTGATCGAACATTGTTGACAGTGGCCTTACAATGACAACTTCAAGCTCCCTCAATGCTTTTGGGTGCATCCCATCAGGGCCCATGAATTTGTCTATGTCCAGGTTGCTTAAGTATTCCTGACCTGATCCTTTTCCACCAAGGGTACATCTTCCTTGCTGCAGGTTTTCTCTCTGATCTCTGGGACCTGGAATTCTTGAAGGTCTCTTTTGCTAGTAAAGACTGAGAGAAAGAAGGCCTTTTCCATGTCCTGTGATAACCAGCTCCCCTGTCTTGTTGAGCAATGGGCCCACATTTTCCCCAGTCTTCCTTTTATCACCTATGTACTCATAGATGTCCTTCTTATTGTCTTTGACATCCCTGGCCATTTGTGCTTTGGCTATCTTAACTTTATTCCTAGATTCTTAGACAATGTTTCTGTATTCCTGCAAGGTTATCCATTCTTGCTTCCACCCTTTTTGTGTTTGAGTTTGGCTGGGAGCTATTTGTTCATCCACACAGGCTTTCTGATGTTTTTGCTTGACAGTATATTTGATGGGATGCATCCCTCTTGAGCTTGGAGGCGGTGCCCCTTGAATATTAACCAGCTTTCTTGGCCCACTCTTCCCTCCAGGGTCTCATTCTGTGGGGCTTTTCCAAGCAGATCTTTGAAAAAGCCAAACTCTGCTCTCCTAAGTTCAGGGTGCTTTTCAACCTCCTCCTCGCCTTCAGAACCCTTAACTCCACCAACTCATGGGCACTACAGCCAAGACTGCCTTTGACCTTTGCTTCCCCAACAAACACCTCCTTGTTGGTGAGTATGAGTTCCAGTAGAGCACCTCTTCTCCTTGGCTTCTCTGTCACTTGGAGGAGGATGTTATCACCAATGCACTGCAGAAATCTCCTGGATTGCTTATGCCCTGCTGTTGTGTTGCTTGAGCAGATACCTGGATGGTTGAAGTCCCCCATGAAGATGTGGGCCTATGAACATCTGGTTGTTCCTGTTTGTCTGTAGAGGGCCTTATCTGCTCATTCTTCTTGGTCAGGTGTTTTATAGTAGACACCCACTATAATGTCACCTTTGCCTGTCCTCTCTTTAATCTTAACCTGTAAACTCTCCTTCGGCTCCTCTTCCACCTCCAGGCAGAGCTCCATGTACTCTAGCTGCTCTCTCACATACAGGGGGCAATGCCTTCTCCTTGTATTCCAAGTCTGTCCTTCCTAAAGAGCCTGTATCCCCCTAGTGCAACACTCTAGTTAAGGGAGCCATCCCACCAGTTTTCTGTGATCCCAAGAAGGTCATAGCCCTGCAACTGCAAAGAGTCAGAAGCCAACTAAATGATTTTGCCTTATCTCAGTGCAATCAAAACATGATTAAAGTTTGTAGATGTCATTATAATGAAGGTGGAGTGTTAAATTATAAAATGAGCAGCTAGACTTTTGTGCTGTAGCCACAATGATGTTTTTGACAAAAGCAATGTAAATCTTGAAAACAAGAAATTTTGTTCAGCTTAAGGTTGGATGTAAAACCTTCTTCTTCCTCCTACCTCTGCATTTCTATATGCATTTCGTCGTATCATTATTTTGCATTATTACATGCTGCCATCACATGTTACTGAAACCAGAAGGGAGCCAGTATCTTTTATTAGTCCCATTGATACACATGGGAAAAAAGGAAGCAGGCGTGTGTTTACAAATCTTCTTCAGGTCTGAAAAGAAAAAACCAAACTTGATACTATATAAACGCTGGGAAAAGTTGCCATGAAATTCAGTTAATTATGTTAACTGATCAGTTTGACAGAAAAGGGTAGTTAGCGTTTCAAGTCAACTGACAGGTTAGCAAGGAGAGAAGTGAAAGATAAAGCCAGTGGGTAAAAGATGTAATTTCATGACACCATTTTTTCAGGAAAGACAGCTTATGAGTTCCACATCTTGTCCCTGTTCGTGCCCCTCCACAGATGTAGCTGAGTGAAATTGCAGGGGTCAAAACGGTGTCTTTTTCCCAGAGCAGGTAATTTCAGTGAGCCAGTTTACAGCTGCTGCTCAAGCTGTTGTGCAGGTGAGCTATGATCAAAGGGAGCAAATGGCACAGCTACACCAAACTGTCTTTGAAAGAAAAGCCATTGTCTTATGAAACTATACACTGGGGGGAAGAAAGAAAGAGAGAGAGATGTAACTGATTCTTGTGAAATACTGAGGGTTAGCAGGTGAGGGTGAAAAATTTTCAATGGACCATAAAACAATGCCACTTAGAAGTCCACTAACTAAGGAAGTCAGGTTTGAAAGTGCTTTTTCCCTCCACAGAAGCTATCCCAATATTTTTCTTTCTAGATGAATGCAGCTGCAAGAGCATAACTGCCAAATGATGACACTTTTATTTGGAAGCATATCTGAAAAAGGAAAAGAAGTTTCATATGAATACCTATGTTTTCTCATAAAGATAGTTACCTTTTCAAAAAAACCCCAACCTCAATATATTAGTTCTCCATGTCTACTGCTTTACAATATTGAGATTTTGGAGAGAAACCAAGGAAATTTGATAGAACAGTCTTTATATAGTCTACCATTCATTTGCGTTGACTGACTGCTTCCTTCTAGCTCCACAGAAGTTATAATACAAATATCTATAATGTGCTGTTAGAATTCATTTCTTTTGCTTAAATGTCCTTAATTTCCCTGAGTTGCAACGAGTAGGCATCATTAAGCAGGATTTGATGTTTAAGATAAATCTTTGGGTTAATACGGTTATGGATATGGTTGATGGAACTGTGCATTAGCATTCTGACTTCCACATAATTTGTAAAACATGTTCTGCGAGGTGTGCACTGTATGGACAGTCGTTTAATCTAATGTATTTCTAACACATGAATCTCAGGCTGTATATGCATTGCATCTTTAATAATTTTATTGTGCTTTAAAACATTAAGTAAAATTATTTTTGATTCTCTTTTGGATAAAAGAATAAGCACCTTACCTCCATATATTTGCTTAATTTTCTTTTATTAAAGTTCAAATTTAAAAGGAAAGGAAATTTTTAGAAAAGAAAGGAAAGGGGGAAAAAAATGAAATGTTTTAATCTTTTTTTCCCTGAATAAGTGCTACTGTAAAAATATAAAAAATTACATCTTCAAATTTATCCATTTGAATTTTTTTTTGAAAATTTTGCAAACTTATTCAAACCTTGTAGAGAAGTACTGCAGTACAGTCTTCAGTCACGTTGTACCAACCTTTTCATTCTTCTTTTGACAAACATGTACTGGGGTTGTAGAACATAAAAATGGTATGGAGATAGTCTCAGGCTGTAACTGAAAAGTGGTATAATTCGTAACTATCACTTGCTTTTTTAGAGTCCTTTTCTCACCAGCAACTGTGTTTCTTAGTAGCTGGAGTGAATGACTGGGGGGGGGACATTTGCTGCAAGTTGCACTTTACCTTATTAAATAGTCATGTGAATCAGTGCAAGTAATAAAAGCATGAAGTTTGAAACCACGTGTATATCTGCCTTTAACAAAAGCATACTTTTCATTAGGGAGAATGATTCTTCTATTAATATGATTGTGTCTTAGAGTTAGTATTCTCTATAATCTAAGATGTGCAGGCGATATCAATGTGTTTGAAAAATGACAACGTGTGACAGTATGACTGGAAAAAGGGCTGAGGTAGTCATCGTCAATGTAGCCTAAAAGCATGTAAGGAACCGTTCAAGCACTTTAACATTTAAAATCCAATTCCAGTGTCCCAAGATGTTCCAAAGAACTTTTTAGTAGAGAAATATACATGCAGCCCCAGGGGTTTTCCCCAGTTTAATGAATAAACGACACTTCAGTCTGTATTATAGGTGCCAAAAGCAGTTTTAACATATTCTTATGAGAAATGTTTGATGTTTTCACATTTTCCTTACTGCAGATTTTGAAAGAAATTAAATTAGTCATTAGTTATACTGTTAGCCTGGACTGTTTGCCACCATTACAATTATACAAACGGTTGCTTTTGTTTCATTATGGTACCTGTATTCTTTGATGAACTGACCTTTTTCAGTCTGAAAGCTAAACAGTCTGCATGTAATGAAAAGAACATATGCAATGAATAAATATTTATTCATGAAGAATGTAATGTTTAAATTAGAATGAAAAGGTCTCCTAGAACTAAACATTATTCAATTTAAAAAGGGCAAAATAAATGTCCAAATTAGTCTTGGCTTTCCATGTCAGGCTGGAAGATTTCAACTTAGAGCAATAGTCAAGGGAGCTTAAAATGTTTTGTTCCTTGTTTGTTCCTGCATGACTAGTTTCCTCTTATACTTTCCTCAGTTTACATCAGTTAGTCGGTTTATATCATTAATGCTAGAGCATGTAATGGGTTTATATCATTAATACTAGAGTTTGTTTCCCACACCAATAACCTCTTGTTGAAGGAGTTTCCCAAGCAGAGGACTGGTGCCTGGAAATGAAGATTCCTTTCTGTCTCACTCTTGCACAGTTAGTTTAAACATGAGGGTACATGACAGACAGCAGTTGTGCTGCCATCTATTAAGACATCTACTGTAAAGCTGTAATTGACAGTGAAGAAACTTTGATTCAGCCTCAGTTATAAAAGAAGTATATTAATTTAAAATACATCAACCAGCAGACTAAATGTGAACAGTAAGATGTCAGGACACTGTATCTTTCTTAGCTGTTTGGTAATACCTCCATAAGTTCTGTCTTGCTAGGAAAGAAAGTAGTATTTGTCAACATGGACTATTTGAGCATGACTTTAGTTAGGTAATTTTTATAATAAAACCAAAACAATAGGGTAATATGTTGCCATCAGGGCCGTCTATCTTTCCAGTTTTCTGTGCCATGTTTGCCAAAATAGGGAGTCCATAAGATGCTCTACTTTCCAGAGCTTCTGATCTAACCTGACATAGAAGTGTAAATCTAAATGATTTTTTTTTTTTAATTCTTATAAACTAATATTAGAAAAAAATGGGAAAGTAAGATATCTGGAAGGTATAAGCAAGGATATGCTTCCTGACTGTGCAGCATTTCTTCATTTTACTTTACCAGCTGAACAGTCATTTTGTCGGACCGCACTATAAGTTCCTTCACCACAGAGGTCAGCTGTTGGTACTCTGTGGCATTGTTCCCAGAAAATGCAGGAGTCTAGCTTATTCACACATGACAGGTTTTTTTGAGAGATGTATGGAACATTTTATTTCTTTTCCTCTGAACAAAATCATATGGCAAACATTTTTTCATGAGCCAATTCACAAAAAGCATTCTGCTCTGCCTATTTCATCTGGAATCCTATCAGTTTACTCCATAGTCCACACAGAATTTCAAGCCTGCCAGATAAATCCAAACTCCAGTTTGGTTTTTTTATTGCTGTTTTAGCATTGCTATCTGCCTACCAGCTCCACAGCAATTGAGAAAATTAGCCTTATCTTCCCAGAGTAATTTCTAAAACAACAGACTTCGACTAAGACAAGCTCACTACAGCCACAAAAGGAAAGAAAAGGAGGAAATGAAGAGACATAAATCCTTTTTCATCTTTAGTTGTATCTCACAGATTTAAAACACACAACACACTTTTATGGAATAAATGGAACACTCCTTACAGTGCTATTACCTACTCCTTCCTTTCCTCCCCAAAAGGCAAGATGGCATGCATATTTTGTACAAACTCCAAAATCCTGTTTAGATTGTGGTATTTTCTCTAGGGATTTGTACACAGGATGTGCTCTGTACAGCTGTTTCTAAGGGATGTGTTTTCCATCAGCCAGCAAACGTTGTCCTTCTTAGTCTCCAAGTCTGACAGTATCAAAGGGCTGACCAGAGAATAAAAAATACTGATTACTTTTGCGTGAACTAAAGCTGGACTTTGCTACATTTCCCTGTGAAAAAAATAAACAATCAAAAAAACCCAAACAACAAAAACCCCACTGTCACGCATAGCATGACAAAGTTGTTAATTTGTTACAAAATATTTTTATTTATTTTATACATATACAGCAATTGCTTTTTTGTATGTCATGCATACTTGTCATGTTTGGAGATACTTTAGTTTTCAGTGGGCTTTTGACGTAGGTATAATATATACGGATGTCAGGACACACTTGCTGAAAGTCCATCTTGGTTTAGTTCTGTTGCAGGCCTTCAGTCTCGGTTAGTCCCATCACAATACAGAATTCCCGCCAGACACAGCAGCAGTAATTTCTAATTTCACTGATCTGTTAGACACTTAGTACCTTTGAAAAGGTAAACTTCTAATGCATTTGAAAAGACCCATCAGAAAGAGGCAGCAGACTTAGAATCACGGAAAGTTGTTGTGGTGGTTTTATGACATTAATTTTCCTATTCAGAGGGGACAATTATTTACTGAGCTGAATGACAAGCCACAGCTGTTGACTTGCTAGTCTCAAAGTAATAGATATTACATTTCCTAGCATTAATTATAGGTGTGTAAAACTATTGAATATTAATTGTTATTCCTCCAGCTTACATACAAATGCCATGCAAAAATGTCAGCAACATGTACTTTGTGTAAACTTATATTTGCCTTTGCACATACCATAATCTTTGGGAATTATGCAGATTTGCATTTGGCTTTTTTTTTTTTTCCTTTTTTCTAGATTTGCATTTGGCTTTTTTTTTTTTTTCTCCTTTTTTCTAGACAGCTGGACATTATGCAAACTTCATTTTTATCTGGTAGTAAACAAAGTAATATCTGGACTTTTCAGAAACAGAGAACACAGAAACTGAAAAGATACTGAAATAAGTGGCAGCATACAATATTTTTCATTTAAAATAACTGTATAAAGAAATAGCCCGGGGTTCAGGGAGGAATGAAATACACAATACACATGAACCTTCCCTTTAAAATCAGTAGAAGTTTCAATGAGCTAATTTTATATATAGGAGTAGTTCTAATGCACATTGTGCTGTATGCCATTTTAACATGATCCTTTCAGGGAAACTTCCAACTTTTTCAAATTCTGTTCCTGATATTTATGTATATACATAGGCAATTAACTACAACTATATTTTTAAGCTTTCTTTTCATATCTGAAGTCTATTTCCAGTGGCTCTATTTTGTATTTTAGTTTCTGTTTTTCAGGGTTGAATGTGGGTTTTGGGGGGATTTTTAAGGATTTTTTAACTTCCTGAGTTTTAGGAGGGTTTTCTTGGATCAGATCAGCTGTTGAGTGATTGCTTATTTAATTAAGTGTCAGTTTTATTTGGTATCCAGGCAGTGCTGCACATGTTGGCACAATACTAATCAATATATAGGACCTTATTTGACAATCTTAGCTGAGGCTGAACGGTACTTACACATGCAATCTAAAATCAGGTTGACCATAAAATAGCAGTCAACATAAGTAAAGTGTGTAACATAGAATCCTTGATATTGATTTCTGTGGAACAGCACTTGTTTCTGTGTAGTAGTAATTTCATTCCAGTGCTTTATTTTGACTGGTGGACATGAAGCCATCAGGTCAGTTATAGCCTGTCTTTACTGATCTAATTGTTTTTATACTGTATTAGGAGAATTTTTGCACTTGTGTAAACATGTAAGACACATCCAAAAAAGAAGTGAATGAGCATTTAGGGGGAAAAAAAGGAATCTCTTGAAACCACTGCAGTGGAAAATGAAGATGAAGGAGAAGGAAACAGCCTAGGTTTATAATTTACCTCCATTCTTCTCAAAATCATGTCAAAATTCCTAATGACATGGACAATCCAATGTTTAAGATGATGGTTAAAACAGGCTATAAAGTTTGCTTATAAGTAACATAACTCTTTCACATTTAGAAGTTTGGGGAATAGAATTTTCCTTTGTGGAACGTTGTGGCTGTGTTACTGGGCAACTGTTAACCTGCCATAACTTCACTGCTTCTAAAGAGAATTGGATGTCTTATATAACAGAAAATACTTAGGTCTTGAAATGAACTATTATTATTGTTATTTAGGTCACTAAAACCAGAAGAATCTCTTAACTGAAACAGCCAAGGTCAGGGGTCCCTACTAAAGGCATTATTTTACACTTCTGATTTAATGCTTATTAAATTACATATGTTGCAGAACTGGGAAAAGGAATGCACAGAACAGTGTCCTCATTATTAATCAGAAGACCCTTACTCTTGGTGTTTTTTTTTTTCTTCTGAATGCACTAGTTTAACATTACAAACTACACAGTTAGTAGTTCTGAAATCCCATCTTTAGCTTTTCTGTTGCTTTTTCAGGGATTGAAAGATGTGGGTGCAAGCAAGCAGGCCTAGAGCTGAGTCCTGACAGAGCTCTGCAATCACAAGGTTTACACTTTCCAACTCATTAGACCCTGTGTTCCCCATATTTAAACTTTAAATCAGTGTCTAAGGCTGGCTATTTCTAGACAATTCTGCATAAGCTTTCTAGTCCTGGAGGCAGGGACTGCTCTGCAGCCATGAGATAGATGCAGCAGTGACAGGTGAAGAGAGAGGAAGGTCTAACCTCTGTCTCCAGGTGTGAAGACAGTCTCTCTAAAATGATCTGATACAGCAACTGTTAAAACCAGAGCCCAAAGTTCAGCACCCTTTCTCCTCATGAAACTGCCTCTGATGGAAGGGCAGAATTAAAATCATGCAGGCTGTTTGACTGAGTGAGACACTTCTGATTAATCAGTTCTGATGTGCAGCCTGGTTGAAGGCTGCACAACATACACAAAGCTGGTCCGTTTATTTCTAGTTCCTGTCCAACCAACCACTAGAGTTGTGTGCAGATGACAAGCTGCTTCATAGAGAAGAATCCACAGGGAAAAAAAAGTCTTGACTTGTTTCCCATGGTGTTCCACGCTTGCATGCACATTTTTGGTCAATTTAGATTATCAGCAACATTCAGAATAGAAAACAACATTTAACAAAGGTGACTATTACAATGTTAAAAGCATAATTTACAGAGTTAAAACTAACTTTTAACAGGTGAAAATAAGTTTACTTTCTTATGTGCTCACCCTATTTTCACTAGAATTTGGCTTCTCTAGAACTTTAACACTGGTTATATCTTTTGCATTAAAGCGATATTTTTTATTAAAGCAAATCTTATCTGTGAGATTCCCAAACTCTAAATACAGAACTGAACTGAATATGAAAAATCCTGTCCCTTTACATTGTCTCTATATCACGATAAATGGGTGAGTATGCCTTACTCATATTCTAGGCATTCTGCTCTCTCAAGTGCCTGTTAGAAGCTGTGGATTAATGATGGCCTCAAAGGTGGTGTAAAGCAGTAGCCACAACAGATCCAAGCCCTGTTGTAAATGAAGATAGCTGCAGAAGCAACTCTGTGCAAATCTGTGGCGTACATGACATTAATGTTACACATAACAGTTTAGGAACTCTTGTCTTGTATGATTCATGTTTTGCTCAGAGTCATAGTACTCAAAAACTATTACAACATTGCAAAAAAAGCAAAAGACGTATCAAAGTACAATGTCCATTTTGTTTTTCTGTTCCCATAATCCTGTCTATCATTTAAAGGATGTATCATTTGTAGCCTGGATCAGTTTGGCTTCTTTTTTTAGTCACCGATTCTTGGGATGATCCGAGAATATGATTCTCTGTCCTTTGAAACCTTCATTTCAAGACTACTTTTCCTTTCTGGAAGGCTAGCAGGAGTCAAACAAGTCCCTGAGTTCAAGCATTATGAATGAAACTTGCCTATGATGTGTAGGTTTGTCGTATCAGATTAGGATTCTGTAACCTTTAAATATTCAAGTCCCACCCATTAAGTACAAGGATTAGAGTTGTGCTCTGCTGCAGAAAAGAGGAAGAAAAAAGAAAATTATGAAAGGATTGTTCTGTTGTTTTCTTTGGGTAAAATAAAACATACCTACGTCTGGGTGGATCCTGTCAGCTCCTTCTACATTCAGTGGCAAGAAATGAAAACTCTTCATTCCACTGATTGTACAGGGAGGTTGGGGAATTGTCTCAGAGGCAGACTCCATTTGGTTGCACAGATTCCCCTTCTGCATCTAGTGATTTCCTTGTTCAGTCAGTGCTTACACAATTATAACACACAAAAATGATCATTGAAATACCATGCAAGTTAGATACACAAAAGTTGATTATCTGCTTTAAGCCCAGCTGTCATTTAAACTTACCAGCATGGGTCCAATAGCCATGGCCATCATAAGGCAGCTAGGCACTGTGCTTCTTACTGGGGGGACTCTGAGATCCCTCATACTGTCTGCAGAGTTTCCATTTGATATGACTAAAGAGAAGATTTATAGGAGCCTGTCACCCCTAGCATTTCTCTTATCATGTATGTAACGCAAAAATATTTGTAAGCTTCTTCGCTGTTCATCTCACAAAAATAGAAAAGAAAATACTGTTTAAATGAAAATTCATTAAAACAAAGCAATGTTTTAAAGTCAGTTTTAAAAAAAGCCACTTGCATAAGAAGTCATCTAAATTGCTGGGGATCAGGTCTCACAGGAGTTTCCTAAATTCAGTTTTGCTGAGAACAGAAATATAACTTACCATGTACCCTTCTGAAGATAGGGATGGAGGTGGTTTCACACTTTAAAATGCCATTCAAAAAAAAAAGACAGAAAATTAAGACAGTAGAGTTAGCATGTTTTTGCTGTTTCTCTTAAAAATATGCATATTTTTACTTTTTTTTAAAATGTTTACAGCGCTGAGGTGTTTTTAAAAATTCAGAACTCTTATCTGTCTTCAAAGTCACATCAGATGTAATTTTATTCCTGCCTGGAAAACCATAGGTGGTTTAGAAGAATCTGTGATAGACTCTTATTCATGCAATTTAAGTCATATTTCTTTTATATCTTTTCCCCTAGCATCATATTTGAATCACAGAAATAAGTATGTTCATCCTGAAGAGCAGTGCTTCATAGAAGTCTTATGAGAAAGACAGCAATAAAGCATCAAATTTTTAAATTACTAATATAATATTTTTTTTTTAGCAAACAGTATCAGGGGTTAAAGTGATAATTGTAACAGATGTTGCCAAGTACAAGATTTGCCAGGATGAATCTGAATTCCTTAACATTGACACAGGGACTCCATATAACAAGTACTCTTCCTTTTCTCCTAGGAATCTGCTATGGGAAGAATTTGGATGTGTGAGGCAAAACTCAGCAGGCAGACCTGTGGTTTTGATTTAATAGATCAGAGAACTGTTAATTCTTCTGTTGGATTCAGGTACAGATTCTGCCTTTGCTACCCTTGCCTCTTCATTTGATGATAATGTAAATGACCAGGCAAAGGGTCAAATGTGTCCAATGGCTGTAATATGAGGACTGTGTGTACATTTTGTCTTCATTTGAGTAGGGAAAGCCGAGAAGCTTTTCTTTGATTTCCTGTAATTAACCTTGCCAGACAGACCATGAAGAAAAGTAAACAGGCAATCTGCAGTCAAGCATGCGGTTACCCTTCTATAGGGTCATATGTTGAATTTATGAAAAGAATAATTACTTACCCCTCAGTAAGTCTTGTTCAACATATTGTAATCAGGAGGAAGATAATGGAGAAATACTTGTAATCAGTGCATGCAGGCTTTGATTAGTGTCAGGAGTATGTATATGCCTTCATGGTTTTCCCATATTCTCAGTTAAACATATGAATGATGGATCTATTAGCAGTATCCTTCAGTTTTATTCCCACTCAGAGAATATAATCTCTCAAAAGCAAGAAGGAAGTCAGAGGGGATATCATCATCTCTGATCTTTTATTAAAGAGCACCTCAGTCCTTACTTAAAAGGACCCTGGGCATATATACTGGTTTAGAAGCCACCAGCAGCAATCTGCCTCATCCACAAGAGGTGAGGGTAGAGCTCATGCATGTGCAGAGAAGCTGCTCTGCAGGGAACTTCATGGCTATGTCTGTGTCAACATATTCTGAGGACTAAAGAAGTCTGAGGGCTAAAACTAGCGGATCTGTAGCAAGGAATTGTTGATGCTAAAAACCTTACTTGAAACAAGCTTAAAGTGTCAAATGTCCTACATGCCCCCCCCCCCCCTTTTTTTTTTTTAACTTCATATGAGTTAGTCTGATGCCCATTTGCAACTGGCGTTCATTAAATACACTCTTGGGAAAACCTTCCAAGCTCACTTTCATCCAAATGAAGTTCTGTTCTTGTGTTCTGAGACCCCTCCACATTATGCTCCGCTCTGAACAAAACCTGTAATGAGGAGGTGCACCGTAATACCTGCAGGGACCTCAACTCTTGTAGACCCATAATCTAAAATCATGCTGCAGTTTAGTAACCAAAATAGGGGAGAGTTACATGCTAGTTGGAGTTCATTTGGCCGTAATTCCATCTGCAGCCTGGTGGTTAATGCTATATAGCATCTAGGTAAGACTATTTCTGGTAGCAATTATGACAGGAATCATAGGAATGTTGGGTGGATAGGACCTTTGCACTTCACATTATGAGTCATGTTTTAACCCCTAGACCACTGTGGTAGCAGCAGTCAGGGTGCAAAACACTTTATACATGTATTCAGTGCTTTATAGAACAAATAGCTGTCGGCATCCGATTCTGATAAAAGGGGTAAGACATGTAGTTCTTTAAATTAGTCTTTAAGTAGGAAAGAGAAGAATCAAGTTAAGCTTGAATTCCTCTTCACTGCTTTAGGTAGCAAGATGATACAGAGGGAGAACTGCTCCCACTGAAGCTCCTGTACCTTTTTATGGTGTTTAAGGATATAGACAGAATAATTGCAATATGCTATGTACATGTAATTTAAGTCTTACGTAATTATTCCAGACTTACTTTATAGTCAGAGTAGAAAATCAGAAATTCTTAAAATGTCATTCATTTAATCTGAAAGCAGTCATGACAAAATGTTCAGTCAAATTTTGGTATCCAGGGAAGTGACTAGTGAGATACAAGCAACTCTCCACTAAGTTTTATGGAGAGTAGCTGTCTGAAGTAGAGAGCACAACTGTGCCAAAGTCAGAGGAAAACACTCACCCAGCCATGCAGATACCCAAATGTGTACTTCTGGATGCTTGGCTGGCCTGGAGAAAACATTGCAGAGCTTGCACTCCTGATTCACCGGGTGCCTTGCAGCTTCAATTCGGTGTGCACAGCAAAACAAATCCCACAGCAGCACCTGGCCCCTGACCTTTTACAGCTGGCAGGCTGCCCAGATGAGTCCCTGGGGTGGCTGGCTCAGTCTCAGCAGGCAGCTGTACCCACACACTCCAGCCAAGCCCGGAGAGATCGTTTTGGTGCATTCAAGCCCCTCTTCAGCCCACTCACACCAATGTTGGTCAGAGCTCCTTCACCTGTCCTTGTTCACACAAGCAGCCTCATCTCATGTGGCAAACTTCTGATATGACCTGCAGTGTGCGATTTCCTGGGGCGGAGGTAGCAGGGATTGGTAACCCTTGCTCTAGCATCACCACACTTCCCAGCAAGCATACATATAGGGAGAGTAGCCCTTGCCTCATAAGGGAGCTTTTTTCTGTTCACGTGGTATATTTTCTTACCTGCTTACTAGAATGTAATTGCTTAGTTCACCAAAGACGACTTCTAGGTTGATCATGTTTTATTCTGTAGCAGCTCTGATGTGTCTGTCTGCTGAATCCATACAGAGGAATTCCTCAACAAAAGAGGAGAATGGAAGGAGGAGGGAACAAATGAGCACACATTTAGAACTAAAGAAATCAAGGCACAAGAGCAAGTGAAGAAGAGAAGAAAAAATTTATTTGCTTATACACCACAGTCCTTAGGTTTATGAGAGTAAATGTCCTAGCAGTATTACTGAAATTGTGAGGAAAGATTAATGTGGCTCAAATATTAATGAAAAAAAGATTATAAACTATTCAGAAGATGAAGTGAACAAGGGAAAATGATAATATATATGAAAAATACATTAACTTTTTCTGAGTCACTGACAACTGAAAAACAATCTTGATTGTTTATGGATTAGCAACCTAAGAAAAAGTGCAAAGTATACCTCATGAGCCATAACATCATGCAAGAGAACAATAAGACCAAACTCTATTCCTTCATAATATGTAATAAAATTCTAGTTTTGGAGAACTTCCGCCCTTGGGGTACTAACACAGAGATTTGAAAGAATAGATATAGATACAAAACAACATTTTAAATTAAAAGAGTGCATTTAGAACCAGAAAAATCTGTCTCTTGAGAAGCATCTCAAGATAAGAAGCACTGAAAGAAGATAAGGTAGAGATCATAAGATACTCATTGATAAAAAGATGCTGGGGGAGTGTCTCTGTTTAAGCACATCTTAGCTACCACTAAAGAAATTTTGAGGAACTGGTTAGGTAGGTTACTACTGAACTGTAGTAACATTAAGTGCAGATATATTAAAAATGTATACATGTACATATATGAAAAAACATATAGACATGCATGCACATACACCTACAAGTGCATATAGGAAATTGAAAAAAGAAATTGATCATTTTTATTCACTGCTAGAAACAATTTCAGAATATTAATAAGGGAAGTGAAAAAGTAGGGAGGAAGCACAAAAAAGAACTGAGGAGTAACAAAGAGATTGGTAAAAATGTCAGGATGTACATTTAACTGAAAATATATACCATATTTATACATCAACATATATATCCACATCCATAAAATATGAATATCCCATTAGCTGCTTAGGGGGAAAAAGCCAGGTGACCTTCATGTCACATGATAAAAACTTTCCCACTTCATCATAATTAAGAGGTCAATAAAGGACATCTATTAATGTTAGAAACTTAATGTTATCAGATCTAGATAATGTTCTTTAGACAATTTTAGAAGAGCTAGCTGCTGGAAGCTTTGGAAGATAAAGGTCAATTTTCACTAAGTGTCTGGAACTGATGAAATTACAGTTGCCTGGGAGAAAACCGGTATGGTGCCAATATCTAAAACCCATGAATAGGGTAAGTTAGGTCATTAAAAACTCATAAATGAGATTAGTTAGGCCATTACAGTTCCAACACTGATCCCAAAATAATGGCAGAGCTGGTACAAAACTTGGTTTTCTCTATCTTCAGTATTTCTTTTTACTGAGACTTAACTTTGGTAGAAGCAATTGAATTATGTATTTATTCAAATATTTAAAAGTAGAAGTTTATGAGAATGATTTAGATTAGTGATCTGATAAGAGATGAGTAAGTTTATCACAGCATATATTATGCAGGATGCATTATGCATCAGCTTTTATATAGATATAAATTGCCAACATACTATCTTTCGGTAAGTGATGTCACACAATCTGCAGTTCTTAGCCTGACTCCAAAGTTTAACCTTTTTATCATTTATTCATAATGAAAACAATCACTGCTGAAATTTGCAGATGACTGTTTTGACAATTATATTAAAGAAATAGGTTAGTGAGATTAAAAAGTCTGATTTTCACAGCAAAATATGCACAATCAGAAAAGATTAATTTTACTGTGGCCTAACGTCAAGTCATACATCTCAGAGAGAAGAATGCAGGTAATACCAGATGGGAAAAGTGTATCTCAGAAAGTAATCCTAACAAAGATATAAAATATTGCATAACTAATGACACAAGGAACACTTTCTATCCTGTAGACTTAGACATGGAAAAAAACCTGTATAATTTTAAATTGGTAAATGTATACACCGGTAAAAAAAAAAATACAGTCACAATCTCTCTTTTCTTATGTAAAGGAACTTTAGAATTGTTCTTGTGTTGAGTAACTAAGATAACAATTGAAACTAGAAAACTAAGAAAGGACCATTGTCATGTAGGATACTCAGACAAGTCAGATAAGACTTCCTTGCCACATATTTGATACAGTAACGTTCAAGACAGTGAAAGAAACAAAACTAGAAAATTGTGACAAGAGTAGACTCACATTCAGATTTGTTTGAAGTATTAACTCAGAGCAGATGTTGACAAGGGAGGTAATCTGTGTGACAAAAAAAAATAAAACAACCCAACGCTTGAATCATTATTGACTGCGCTGGGTCTGCCATGGGCACTTTGCCCGGACAATAACCCAGATAGTAAGATAGAGCTGTTAAGTATATGGTCTAATTCAAACATCTTTGGACTGGATTTACATTTGGAAATACTGTTGAAAAGAAGATGAATTGTTTCCAAAGAGTGATTTTATGGTAAAGAAGAAGTGTATAATTTTGGTTTGTTGTACTGCAGGAAAAAAAACAGCAAAATATAGTAATCTTGGGATTTTCAGATGGGAGGTGGGGGGGGGGAAGTGTCAGAAAAGAAGAGTACAAATTATTTGAACCATAGACTGTGATATATTTCTTCCAAATTTTGTTTCATAGATTATTACCCAGATTCTCGGGATGTTTATACTTCACAGATACAAAGAACAGGACAATGTAACTTCCTGCTACTATGACATTTCTGCTGTGCTTAAAAAGCCAGCTCAATACAATTTGGGGTGACATTTAGGTTTCTCCAGGTTGTATCTACATTTATTATACCTTCAGGAAGCTTACCAGAAGGGTTAGAAGCAACGCAGTACATTTACTCTGCATTGTCTAACTGCAGTTTCACTTACAAATGTAGACTTTGTAACTTATTCCATGTTACGCCCTGGTTTTGGCATAACGAGATCATATCATAGGTCAGAATCTTTCATACACCACTGAGGTGCTAATGTTTTCATTAAACTAGCATTCATTTTCTGATTTACCATTCACTACTAGGGCTGTCAGCCAGCAGCTAAACCTTGGTTTTAATAGTGTGTAAGTAAAATACAATCAGTAACTACAGAATCCTCTGACTTTGTGAAGTCAACCTTAATCACAAATCAGTTATCTCAGATTTTTTGACATAACTCAAATAGATTCTGCTAAAGCAGGGAGTGGTACCTGAGAATTTATGACAAGGTCATATCCCAGAAGTGTCAGGGACTTTTCAGTCCTGCCTAGGGCATTTGCAGAACACTGACCTTTAAAGCTTCTCCCTGTTTAAACTATTTACTGCCTGTGGTGTGAGAGGAAGCAGAGAAGGGAGAAAATGAAAGCGCAGGGCAAAGGTCACATCTCTGGCGACCCCTGGTATACGGGTTTGTTATGCCAGTTTATAAGAAAAAGCAGTGGAGTTGTGACAGGGCAGAAGTAGTCAAAGTACGTTGCAAAATAGAAACATTATTTGGTTATACTGACCAAAAGGAATTCTGCTATAACGTATCTAATGATAAGGTACAAACAGTACCTTATACAAATAGCATAGCTCTCTGGAGCCATACTATTTCCAATGCAAACTTATAAAACAACTGTACCACTTTGAATATTACTTAAAATAGTAATTAAAAAAAATATCTACAAAGTATGTTCCCTTTTACATGTTTTTCCATTCAGTTCCTCATTTGTTTAGTAGAGTGGCAGCACAGCCTATGCAGCTAATTGAAGCACTTCTGGCTGTGATTACAGTGCTATTTCTTTCCTGCAGCCATGTTCTTTCAGTGATAGATCCTGCTTAGAATGTCTTTTACAATGAAAGAGACATAAAATATTAGCAGTATTTTTATGACAGGAAAGCACAAAGAATTTTTGGGTTGTGTCCACATGAGAAGTTTATTGTCGTACAGGAAAGATACAGCCTTCATTACAAATCTCTAGTGTGATCACATTTGAAATATTAAATTTTGTCACCTCATAATCAGAAAATTGTAACATCTGGATCTTAATTCTAAAAATATTTTGGAAGAACTGGGAAACTATAGAAATGGAAAAATTGGTGAAAAAAATGCAGGAAAAATTAAAATAAGTCAAGTACGTAATATTTAGCTAAGGGAAAATGACAATAATGAAACTGCAAGAATACATAGCAGTTTAGAAATACTGTGAGATATTAAAACTTATAAGCAGGGATTATTTAGAGTACCTGAGGCACAGTCAAGTGGAGCAAATTTAGCTGAATGAGCATGAACTGATAAGGCACCTTGGCACCAATCACTGTTAAATTGATAATTCATCTCCCATAAGAAGTGTCTTTAATAGACTTGTGGTACTACTTACAATTACAAAATAATTGGTCTTTGACAAAAGGATTGTCCTTCTCTGTTCGGTCCAGTCATCGAAAAGATCTATGGGCTCAAGCAGCTCTGCTAAATTACACCAGCTGAGAATTCAGTCTTACTACCTGCATTGCATTGCATAAGAGATAAGGAGAAGCATGATACAGAGCATGGAAGGCTTTGTGTGGTGCAAAGGTCAGTTTAACGTTCAGAGTCAGACAGGAGGAGATAAACAGCATTGCCACTCCAAAACAGTACTGTTCCACTTCATTATTCAATACTATTTTAGAAGAGATCTTTGTTTTAATCTATGTATTAACTCTTCTATAAGTTCAGCTGGTATTTTTGATACCATATCATGAGTCTCCCCTACTCATCATGCAAATTCAAACCACATTTTTATCAGCTACGTTAAGCTGTACTCAAGTTTAACAGCTATGTTGTAGCTTCCAAACATACAGCATTAGTCTGGATGAGGGTTCCTGTTCTTAAATTGGTGTGGAGACAATCAGAAACCTCACACACAATTCTTTTTTTGTTTTGCTATAAACAGACTATGTCTAAAATATTGCCTGACTTTAAAAGGCTGCTATCTGAAAATCCCCATTAAAAAGAGTTAGGACATTTATGAGTCTGTGCAGATTAATTATTTTTCTGTATTACACAACTCTGCGATATTTTTTTGAGCTGGTATTGAGCATTAGCTCTCCAGACTTCATACAGAGCACAGTTCCCTTCACAGAGAAATGCTAATAGTAGTTTTGATTGCAACATGCAGACATAACATTTTATGCAGTTATACTCATCTGAGCCTGCAAAAGAAAGTACTTTAAGAAAGGAAATACACAAATAAATAAATAAATAAAATAATTCTAGAACTAGGAAAGGCACACTTAAAGAAAAAGAGAAAATTGTGTTTTTTGACAATTTTATCTCACTTCTGCATGAACAAAATCAGTAAGAAGTTATGTTAGAAATAAAACATGAGGTGTCACAGAGCCATTCACATCCTTACCACTGTTGCATGACCATATTGTCAGAGAGAGGGATGTATTCAGTAATTCCATATTCAAGCAGATGCTGTTTTGGGGAGAAAGGTTTCTAGAAAACCCAAAGTAAAAGGGGATCTTTCCCTTTTCAAGTCTTCTAGGAGTAAAGAAAGAGAGATTTTAATAAAAAAGTAAGGCAAAAGGTCACAATAATTGTGCCTCTGCAACACCCTTCCCTCTCTTCCCACAGGAGTTTCTGCCTGGGTTTTGGCTTTTCCTCTTTGAGTTCTTTAACAATTTGTTATGTCCTTACTGATATCACTCACTGCCCTGTAAACCAATACCACTATTTCCAAGCTGAGAATCCCTTCATTTTGGAGGAGAACGTACCTGAAGTGACCATCAGAAGGTAAGTAGAATAACAAAGAGTACAACAATACTAAAACTTAACATAAACTTTAAAAAAAAATGTCTATACCTGTTGAGGATTTAATAATAGTCTTAGAGCATAGCTCAGCACCCAGCAGGACTTGTCAGAGGCAGCAACAGGTGACAAGGTAGAATTGTAGAATTGATGCAGACAGCAAGTAGGTGGCAACATGAAATTGCGGAGAGATACAAGCCTCTATGTTTACTAGCTTCTTTTTTTTTTTTTGGCTTTTTTTTTTTTTTTTTTTTTTTAAGCCTGTGACTGCTCTAATAGCAATTCTTATGCACAAAATCCTCTCCCTCCGGCAAAACACACAGTTCAGTCCAGCACAGAAACACCCTGTTTAACCCTGGCATGGTAGACATACTCAGTTACTTTGTTGCTGTAAAAAATCATTTTCACATATGAATTGCCTCTGTAAATCTAGTCACAGCACATTCTTTATTGCTTGTTTTTCACCTTCATTCTTTTGCTTGCATTCATTGCGGAGCAGTACCAGAGTTTGCAGGTGCCAGTTGTTAGCATTACCTTTTCTAGGAGAGCCAGCATCCAAAACCTCACTGATATTCCACACCTGTGACATAGTGCTTCCCAACAACCAGTCACACATGTTAAACACACGAGTATGTGACTCTAAATCTTTTAGTTAATATCAAATATCTACAAGTTCTCCACATAAATCTACTTCTGAACCGAAATTCTGTGCTTCAACACCAGCTACCTCTGACATATACCTCTTTTAAATTGCACTAAACCATGTGGAGTGTTGTGAGGGAGCAGAACAGGCAATGGATTAAGATTTGTTTTCTCTTGTGATCTAAGGCAAGAATGGAATTAAGCCACCATAGCTGACATAATAGAGTTTAGACTTAGAAAAAAATTTTAGGCATCAGCACTAAAAATATTGAGGTTGGTCTTAAAGAAAGATTTTAGGCATTCTCACTCAAATTATCGGAACATTGGAAACGTAATATTCTGGTTTTAAGAATGAACACCAGCAGGCTTCAGAAATGAGGCAACTGAGAGGGTTTTTAGAAGAGTTCCTTTAGCATGCAAAGGGTGTCCGGGCCACTGGGAGTCACACTGGCTGAAATCTCACTTGATTTGGGCTTCAGCATCAACTTCAAGCCCAGTGCCAGGGTTGCGGTCTGAATGGCCCTACAGATTCCAGCACTTACAGAGCTGGAGACTTTGTGTAAGGTTTTCCTGTCCCTCAGGGTATTGCGTCTTTCTGTTCCCACTTCCCAGAGCTTGCCCTCATTAACACGATATAGAGTAGGCTAGATTGAAGAAAAGAAGAAGATTCTTTATTCCCCTTGCTGAAACTGGACTGCCCTGCAAAGAATGCAAGGCTGACAGCATCGGAGAGAATAAACAAGAGTGAGTCTGCTGCTGCAGGCCAAGAAGGCAAGTGCCTGTGCTCCCCCAGTGCTGACAAAGGCAGAGGACCTTCCACCCGATGCAGAAAAAAAAAAAAAAAACAAAAACAAACAAACAAGAAGGCACAGAAAAACTGGCAAAGATTATGCAGGCAGAACATCAGCACCACTGACTCTTGTGTAAAAATATTCCTTAAGGATTATCAACATTTAGGAGAGCCCTATCTATTTTGTAGAGGAAAATGTGCTACCTCATCCTGAGAAAACACTCGGCAAGAAAGACCTTTCTGGGGACATTAGGTCTGCTGCCAGTAGGACAATACTCTGTTGCTGCTTGGCAAAAAACTGAGTGACATCATTCCAGCCTGTCAGATTGTAATCCCGTCTTCCTTGTGCTGCAGATCCATTGAGCAATGTCAGATCCCACAGAGGCTAGAAATAATTCTTCAAAAGGATCCGACTAAAAGTCACTTTCTAGAAGTGACTAATTCCATGACCTCAATGTAGAGGAGCCTGAAATAGTTTTAGCCAAGATCAATGCACTACCTAAGAATGACAGACAGGAAAAATAGCTTGGATAGCTTGAAGGAAAGTGAGGCAAAGACAAAATAGAGACTGCTCTGTAAAACGAAGCTTAATCAGAAAACAGAATAGCTTCAGAAAATCAAATTATCACCTGTGAAAGTATGGAGAAAGCTACTTACAAGACTATGAAAACAGCTATAGCTATGGCAGGTTGCTTTATTTAAACAAAAACAAACAAGAAAATAGAGGTTGTACATGTGAAGAATGAAGATTAAATTCTCAGAGAAGCTAGGTTTTATTTGTCATATTCCTGAAAAGTGGCAAAACATGTAATCTTAGGGTTCTACATGTTGTATTTCTAATGTTTTTTCAGTTTAAGAATAAAATCTTATATCACTAAACACCAGCCTTGCAAACTCACCATGGGGTCTAGGAATCAAAGTCGACTTTTTCAGTTTTATGTATCATTCTCAGTTTTGCAGTAAGAATTTAGCTGAGAATTCTGTTTGTATGTAACCCAGAAGTGTCAGTTATGTTCAGTCATAGGTACATAATATTGGCCCAGCAAAAGCAAGGGAGTTTTCTGAGAAAAATGTATTTGAAAGGCCAAGGTCAGCTAAATTTGAGTCAAAGTTCTTTTTTTTTCCTAAGTTTTTGATCCCAATCGAATTTCAGTATTTGAAGGTAAAGAATATTTTTACCTGCAGTACATCAGATAAAGGCTCTTAGTTATATACTAAACATCTGCTGCGTATCTGCAAGTATAAACCAACAAACAGAAATTGAAAAATAATAAAAAGCAGATTTCTGCTGAAATTTCTCCTATTGCCAGCCAAGTGTATTGATAAATTGCCAAGAATTTCAGAACTACATTGTTGTCACAAAATTCAAAGCTAAACATAATTCATGTCTACCAAGCTGATGACTTAACACATGGTGTTAACTACTAGCAAAAAAACATTTATATCTGTATATATATATCTGTGTATATTCACTAAATTCCTGCAGGATCAGAATAAATTGTTGATTTATATTTTATATATTATAAATTGAGGTATAGGAATAAGGGACTGAGAATCAAAATATTACATAGGTGACCAAAAGTGCCAAGAGTGACAGTGATAAAAAATAAACACAGGACTACCTGGACAACCAAGAGGTCATCTTCTTTTTCTAGGGTATATATATTTTGGTGTCTGCAGTTTTGGTGCACTATGTGCCCAGAGGTGCTGGCGTTTAGAAAACAAATAAACATCTTATCTAAGTTCTATCGTGAATTAGGATTCAGTAGCTGTGTGTCCTTGCAGCTATGAAAGGTAATGCCTCACCCTGAGAAAAGCTGCTTAATGCAAAGTCTTCTTAACAGAAGGAAGTTAATATAATGGAGGAATTTGATGCAAAGCACAAGCAGCACCTTACTGTTTCACCAGGCTGAAAAGCTGATACGCTTCCTATCCTTGACTGCTCCATGGGTTCTCTGATGTCTCTGCAGAGACGTTGCTTGATGTTCACACCACAACAGTCTAATGATCAGAGAATGTGGCAGAGAAAAAGGCATACTGGGATCCTGGTTCCTCCACCTTAGACTGCTTATAATCTTCTGCCAGACGTGTAAAAACCAAGCAAAAATACCTCAGAAGGTAAAGAACAAACTCCATCTCTTGCTATATCCTGTTTAATGGATCTAGTCTGTAGTTTTGCCTCTGGGTGGAAACAGAACTCTCTTAATCATAACAATACTGACTGTTAAGCATAAACATTGGTTTACAGTTCATGAACCAAGGGTATTGTCAATATTTCTGATTTTTTAAAAATCTGTGTAAAGCACTACCTGCGGGCTACTCTCTGTGAATGCTGAATGCATAAGGCTAGTACTACACAGCAGCAAGTGAAAGCAGAGGTATTCTCCTTTCTGACAGCAACTTGCTGGCTTTAAAATACAGCTACATAGTGGAAATGTCCTACTTCTTCTTGTGGAAAGAGTGTACCTCTTAAAGAACCAGTTTAATCAGGAAATTGTTGAATAGAACAAGAATGAGGATGTAAAGTTTTTAAACATGCCTTGATAGTGCTACTTTGTCAATGGGATGGTCGACGACTACGTAGCCTAGTGGTCGGTGGAAAGAGACATCCTACTTAAATTAACATAGCCAAAGGAGCTGATACCAGGACTATTTCCCTCTTTGGTAGAAGGCTAACTGAATGGGGAAAAAAGTGAAGTTCATTAATGTTTGATTGCTGAAATACACTTTCTTTTCCACTTGCCAGATTTACACATCTGCTTGGTCAGCATGCTCATTCTTTCAATCCAGTGTATCTGTCTATACCTAATTTTCTGTCAAATTCAGACCTGTGAAATGTGTTAGCTTAATAGACGTTTAATATTTAGAAGTAGTAATGTTCTGATATGTAGAGTCAATTCCCACTTATGGACCTCACGCTACCTCTTAAATCATCTTAAACCTGATTGTTTTGGGGTTTTCTGTTGAGATTGTTTTGTTTGGTTTTTTTTTTAAGTGAGTGTTTTAGTCGTGTGTTAATTTATATTTACTTTTTTTATATGGATAATTTAGAACAGAGAGCACCACAACAAAACACAGATACCCTTTTCCCTGCTAATTTACACAAGAAACTGAACTGACCATGCATGAAAAATTGCAGTTGCTAAGGGGGACATTACAGCATTACAAACTAGGACCAAGGTTTAAATACAGATCTTTCATACATGTAAGTATATGGCAAACTCCTTACATAATCAGCAGAAAGTATACACTGTTCATAAAGTTAATAGTATTGATAGTAAAAGAATATGTGCTTATGAAGATTTGAGCATGGAATTCTGATGTCACCCTCCCATTCATTCACTCCAAAACATTCTTAATATTAATTCAAAACTACTATAGTTAGATGAGTTGTTTATTGTTCGCTTTCTGACACTTGGATTAATTTAGGAAACTGGCATATAAGGAGGATCACACTCTGCAATGCCTCTTGCTTTTACCTAGTAAAGTAAGAGTGTATCAGCACAGAAGAAAGTTAGCTATATGTCACAGCAGCTGTGTGCATTATTTCCAAACGTCCTGAGCAAACCCCACCAAGCCAGTGCATAAAATCTGATCTGAATAACTATAATGTATTATGAGATGATGCCTAACATAATCTAAGAAATTTGCACAGAGAACTTGATAGGAACACCAGAATAGGAAGTATTCTGTCCACAGAACACTACAGACTAGAATAATAGATGCAGAACTGTGTGTGTTGGCACATAAACTGTATGTCTGCTATGAATTATGGTAGTCTTCCTGTGCATGCACAAAAAGTACTATACTCCAAGATAAAGTCAGACTGGGGATGAATTTACACTCCAAGGCTGCGGAACCAGTCTGTGCCCAGGAGTACAGGCATGACTATAACAGTTGCGGGATAGCTGCATGCATTCTCTTCAGCACTTGTACCTGCAGCATTACTCACTTGGAAACCCTTTAGATATTTTCATAGAAAAAGACATAAAACCCAAGCAAACTACTGCAAGAACTATCAGTTGTTGAAGGATGAGGGTTTGGGGCAGAAAAGGAATTATCATTGTGTCCTTCCCTTTACACTGAACTCACTACTCTGGAGAGAATAGAAACAAAGTCTGCATAAGGCCCTCTGCAAGGGGAGGTGAGAGAAAAAGAACAATAATGCAAGGGTTGCATTCTGGGTTTTTTTCTAATATATCTGTCTCAGAAGTTGTGTGATATTACCTTATGAGACTGGGGATAGTAATAAAAATTTCAAACAATAGATTTTGCCAATTTTGGCCAGTAACAAATATTACAGAAAGAGAGTACTTGCCAGTTAAGTCATTCACAGTGATAGGCAGAGTATTCTGTATTTAAATCTCATAAAATGTTCTTACGAACTCATTGCTTGTGAATAGGAAACTGTTACTCTTCTATACAATTAATTCAACTAGATGTTAGGGTTTGGGGGTTTTGTTTGCTTTTTTTTTTTCCTGAGCAAAAGCAGCAAGACTCTACTCCGCAGAGCTTTCAAGTAGGTTGTGGATTTTTTGTGGTTTCTTTTCTGTTTTTCCTTTTCTAACCCTGAATCTGTATGTACTCTTTGTTGACATCTGCATTACAGTAGTGCCAAAAGTGGAAACTCACCATGGGAGGCTGATTCTGCAGAAAGTAGCTAAAAGGAGTACTTTATCACACTGAAAAAATTTCCATGTAGTTACACAGAAAATAAATTCTATGCATTAAAACATTCTTTCATGTACAAAACTTGACATGAATTTCACTTTTTTTCAGTAACTTATTGTTTGTATTCTAACGTTAAAGGCCAATCAAAATCAGAATTCAGTGAAGCTAGATACTTCCCTTGTCCCACTGTGTTAATATCAGTACTTGAAAAAAATTATTCTTCATCACCTCATCACCATTTATAACCCCCTGTCTGACAGAAAAGTTAAAACTCAGAAAGACTGGTTGTAGTGAGGAACTTAACCGTAAGTTATAGGCATCTGACCTCTGCAGAGAAATACAAAATACTGAAAGAATTGTTCAGGCTTGTTCTATAGTATATAGGAAGAGCATGTGGTTTTAAGTAACAAATGCCAGATTACAGACATTTAAATAAGGTACTGTTTAAATATAATTAGTTCTATGAAAAAGCCAATAAGCATGAGAATTAGCCTGAAATTTGATTGTTTTGTAGGTTGCTTATTGCCTGCAGCACTGACTTTGAGCTTGTGTCTGTTTGGAATTTGCAGCATGCAAAATTCCTTAATAGCTTTGCTGTTCAATTTGCTTTTGTTCATTGTAAGTACTAAGGATAGAGAATTCCCCAAATCTTCTGTGATATAAGAAATTAACAGTGAGGATTATTCTGCATTCCAATGTGAAGTCTTAAAAAAAGTGCTGTGACCTCATCTTTTCTTCATTGAAGTTCCATATTATTATGCAAAAAAAGAAGAATAATTTTATTCTTATTAAAAGTTTGATCAAGTCATAACAAGAGACACGTGAATACTATTTGCCTGTAATTAATCAGGCTTTATGGTGGCCTATCTATTTTTAATTCTGTGAATAATTTTTTGTGAGGAAAAATAAATCCCTGGAGAGTCAGAAAAAACAAACCTATATTATTTTACAAGTCGAAGATAAAAGTATTCCATGTTTCTTTAAACCTTAAAGTGCAATAAACTTGTTTTAAAGGTGAGTTCGGCTTGGCAGGCACCTTTATCATTAATCTTTGTACACTTGTGAAAAATCTATCAAATGTTCTTCTAACAAGCGTATAGAAAGGCTTTGCTTATTGTAGTATCAATTTTCATTTGTAAAGAGGATGATTAATTTGCGGAGGAAGTAGAGTAGAAAATGTTCAAAATAGTTATTTGATCCAAAGCACAAGTAACGCCTTTTCTGATCAGTTGGTTTTCTTTTGTAGTGAAACATTGCATGCCCCCAGGGCAGGGTGCAGGCATCACCTTCTCTGATCACACCTTAACAACCAACTCACATACAAGGATCTAGGAGTAAACTCCCTGAGGCTGGCTAATGTCCAAGGAATTCACAGAGCAGTTCATTCTACTGTTGTAAATGTGGGAGAAAAAATGTTTCTTAAACAAGTCAGTGTTAAACTGACACAGCCTGATAACACGTACAAGAGCATCCTCGTATTCTTAGGCATTCGGTTAAAAAATTCTGAGAAAGAATGTTTGGGAAAAGCTGCCTACTTAAGGGGAGGGGTGGGGGAGTAAAGTCTAAAATTACAAAAGGAAGAGATTATCTTAATGCTTAACTTTACTGTAAGTCAGCCGGTTTGACCACATACCAGAGCAATGCATTCATACACAGTGTTGGGCACAGATGTTATGTGTGTGTGATAGAGTTTTGGGGGTGTTATTTTAATACATCTGTTCTTCCAAATCTATTGATCTGCAGTAATTTTGAAAAGAGACAGATTGTTCAATGAAGGGCCAAACAGTAAACTTCTGCATTTCTAACTGCAAAGGAAGCCCAAAACGTGTTATGAGATGGAAACAGTAAACTCAACCAGAGAGGAAACATGTTTGGAATTTTTAATATTGAAACCTCACACTTCATTCGTGGAGATGAATATTTAAATGGAATTGTATGCAAGGCTATTGTAAAAATAAGATAATGAGTGGATTATAAATTGACTAACTTTGTAGTTTATTAATTTAAATAAATTTCAGACTGGTGTAACTACTCTATTTTGTTACAGAAGAAATATAACTGATTTATCTAATAGTGCCCCGAGTTTTATACCAGACAAAATAGATTCAGAATACAGGAATATGAAATATTTACTCAAAGACATATTATGCTTGACAGATGCTGTGTGTTTATACCTACTTAATTTCATCTATCAAATTATAAAAATTAGAAAAGATAAACTACACACAGTGATAACTAAATCTGGAAAAGAATGAGAGGAAGCAAAAAGAAAGACGTACACATTTCTTTTCATTCTTATATTGTTGTCATGCTAGTGGATATTTCAGAATTTCATGTAGTTTTCACTTTTATTGTAAAATCAAATGTCAAAAAGTAACACAAATACAAATGCAAAATACATAAATACAGAACCTTCAGTGTCCTCTGAAGGCAAAGTTGACATAAATTCATATTTTAAAAACATTGATGTGTGATGAAACATATAGTGCAAACAGCTTTGACTACTCTTCAGATTAAGTACATTCATGTTATATTTAATTCTAATGATCTTTGTAACTGAAGACACTTTGACAGGTAACTCTAGAACATGCATGTGTTACTGAATTGATAAGCTGGAAGGAGTCTGGAGCTGTTCTGTGGCTATCTTCAAGAGATATTGTTTGATTGTTGTTGGACTGCGATACAAGTTGAGGGCTTCAGGGTCTGAATTATACGGACTTGTTGCAGCTGGAAGAAAACAGCAGCAGAATATCACTTTCCATTCACTTCTTTGATTTTCTATATTTCTATCTATCATTTTACTGAAGTAGGTAGTGACACTTTTTCAAAAATGGACATATTAAACATCGGATACTATCAATACTTCATTGGCTTTGTAGGACATTTTGTTGGCTATTCAGCATACGAATTTGCAAACTGATAATTACCATTGGTCTTGAAATGCAAATTCTCAGAACATTTGTTAAGTATTACTGGTTTTCATCCATTCTGTATATTAAAATAATTCCTTCAGCTCCACAAGCAAGAGTTAAAGACCTGCCTCAGATGACTTTCTTAGATCTAATATTACCCAGAGAGATGCTTTAATTCTCAAATGTATTTTTCTAAACCTGAATATTTCAAATCTTTTCAGTTAAATACTCACTGGATAAGATAGAAACTCTTCTTCATAACAAGCTTTGTACAAGCTCTTTTTTTCTTTCCAAATTTAGTAAGCAGCTGTTTTATAACAGTTGATAATTCAACATACATTTATGCCAATACTACCATTTTTAAGTAGATATTTAGTTTTATTGTTCAATGACTTGATTGTATTTGTGCAGGAAATGGTTTATTATTTGGTTGAAAAGTAGCAGCAGAGAGTTACCATTTAAAGATACAAACATTTTCAATTAAGCATCTCAATATAAATAAATGTCTATATATAGGTAAAAATAACTTTAAATTTCCTCCATATATGGGGACATAGGAGCAAGCATAACTGAAATATTTCCCAGCTAAACATCTTCTCTGTGAAGTTAATCCAGTTAAAACTTTAAAGAGCTTACAAGATACATAGCTTTTACTTAGCATACTGTAATATCATTTGGTGGGGAATTAAATTAAGTTCTCATTTTCTGAAGAGGATGTTGTCCTTATTTCCAGATCTTCACTGGGTTGAATTGCTGTTAAGAAATGTCTTTCTCCACACTGAGACTAAAGGAAATGCATTTCTTAAGTGAGGCAAGATGACTCTGGCCATGTTGCTATACAGGTTTGTGACATACTATGAATATATTTCTGCTGAAGATGTTCTGTGAAAGGCGCCCAATTAGAAGTGAAGTGGCACAACGGGGTGGCTAGCAGCAAAGCTTCACACAGGGTGTCCTGAAGCCTACCGAGTCACGACAAAGAAAGACCCTACTATAACACACCAGATTTATGGCTTGGCTTGACAAAGCAAAATGCGTAAGTAGCTCACTTAGAATAAACTGTAGAATTTAAACAAAGTATGACCATGTTTGCCCAACAAAGCACTGTGAGAAAGCTCTAGAGACGTGCTTAATTTGACCCAAAATAACAGCCATGTATTCCAAGCCCTTAGCTGCAACTTCACAACACTGGACAACCAAAATTTAACAAAGTATGGATTTCTATTTAAAAAAACAAAACAAAACAAAACAAACCCACAAAAAAACCCCAGCAAAACCCCACACACAACAAACAAAAAAAATCCCATAGGAAAACATTAAACTTCAGTTTATTTTATATAAATATATATATCTTTAAAGAATGATCTAGAAGTACTTCCTTTAACAAAACTGTGCTCTGACTTGTTCAGCAAAAATAGTAAGCATATATGAGACAGTGGAATCATCTCCACAACCAATAAAACTTTGTTATCCTGGACTATGACAAATTCATGGCATAGATCATTCAAAACATCTGAGTGAGACCATTTATTAAAAGAATAAGTAGACTGACTGCAAGTGCATTTTATTCTAATATTAACCTCTCTTTGTTTTATGCCTGAAGGTGGATCACACATGCTACAATATCTGCTCTCTTTTCTTTCAAGCAGAAGTTGTAACATTGCCAGATCTCATTACGAGTAGTTTTTCTTCTTAATGCCTCCTTACCCAATTCCATATAATTAATGAGAATTCCCCCTTGAATAAAATTAAATTTCTAGCTTTTACTGCAATGGATAAAAGCTTGAGAGCATGTTTCACTGCATCTTAAAAATTAAACAGAAATGTTTCCCAGAGCTACTGTTATCTTTAAGCTGTTTCTTCATTCTGAGGGTTTTACCATCATTTTCAAATATGCCAAATTAGTATTACTTGGATGGAAAGTGGTTTCACATAGGTGACAGATTTTCTGATTGCTGTGAGGATATATTTAACGTTTTAAAGTTACGTATACACACACAGAGACATACAAACATGTAAGACGGCATATGGTTTGTGTGTGCAGAAATGTATTTTCTTGAGGGTTAGGGGAATTAATTACAGACTACTTCTTAACACATTTTAAACACATGGAGAAATTGATATAAATTCACATAACTTCATTTAACTCCATGTAGAGCTATACATTAAGAGCAACAGACTCTGGCTGAGGAAAAGCATTTCAAACCCTCATGTTAATAAAAACAGGAAAAAAACTAGTGAGATCCAGGTTGAACTCACAGAATACAATGAAAACTGGTCATGCTTCCTACTTTTTCATCCTACATAATAAGATGGACATTGAAATTTATTAGAATTTTCTTTATTTACTACCAGAAAGAGAGGATACAAGAACTGTCTATGGGGTTCACAGGCCTATAAATTCAGCAACACGCCCAATACTGTTAAACTAAAGCAAATAAACAAAAAAAACCCCAAACAAACAAACCCAAAAGAACTCTGCTGACCACTAAGAGATCCTGGATAATAAAGCCTAGGAGGCATTATGCTTCATGAAGTTTATCACCCCAGCTCATCACGAAGAAATCCAATCCTGCCACCAGTGAGCTGTATGTTATTGGATAAATAACATTTCACCCGTCTGTAAAAAAAAGGATAGCTGCATCTTACACTCGTCTGCTGTTATATTTACAGCAAGAGGGAGGCTCCATAACTTTTAGTATGCATCACAATGTGTCTCAGGGTCCTAGGTCCTTCGTTATTCATATTAAGATCTACAGAGCGCCTTACAGATGCCATGCACTCAAACCCACAACGTTCGTTTGTGTGAGACCAGCGGGAGTGAGCAGGCAGACCACATCAATTGCATCTGGTAAGACAGGAGAGGACCACCAGGTCCCCTCACAGAGAGCCTTTGAGGACACCACTAGACACTGTGTACTGGTCTCATCGAAGTGTCAACACAGAGGTAAGACTGAAGGAGCATGCATTGCTGTGCAGTAACAAGTCTTATGGGAGCTGGGGGACAAATCCTCATATACTTGAGCTGTTTTACCATGGCCAACACAGATTCCAATGGGTTGTTTGCCTTTATCTAAGCTACAGAATCTACACATTTTCTGTATGGAAACAGCAGGCTACTCTGCAGCTGGCAGACTGTCACAAAAGAAAATCTGTCCTATGATTTCCCATCATGAAAAAGTTGTCTAAAACATATAAAATTATCTGTAACAAAGATTCCTGAGATCTATTGTTACAAAAACATGGGCTCACCATAACATCAGAACTCTGTCCCACCTAGTGAGATATTTTGATCCTGAGAGTAACTACAGTCAGGTGCTTAAAGCGATGGGTAAAAAACTCTGTATCAACTGAAAATAAAATAAACACTAACTTCTTACAAAGCATGAATACTTCAGACACAAATCTGTAAACTTGGATTGGTTTGCAAGAGTGCCATTAAGATCACAGCCTTGCACAAGAGTAGTGGTGAATTCTCAGGTAAATAGATAGGAAATACAATTTTTAAAATTTGTTTTGTTTAATTTTGCTTTCAAGACGTGGTTAGAAAATGATCTTGGTTCAGTCCTTATAATTAATTACTGGAGTGTTTAAATAACAACATTGGAAACATCTTGTGCTAAACATATGGAAAAATACTCATCTTTTCACTTTGAAAATAACTGTTCTTCTACTCTACTTTTAACTTCTTTTCCTATAATACCATAAAGTCAAAAGAATTCCAACATTCGATTTTTTCTTTCTTTTGCTCTTTTTATCCTTTTCTTTAACAGCTCATTATCTTTAAGTCACCTTATAGTTTTGATGGAAAATGAAAACAGTAATAATCTGTATTCCACAAGACAGGCATTTGCATAACTGATTTATTGAAACATGATGAAAAAATTGGCATTGTAAAATATTATGAGTGCTAAAAGTACTTTTTTCATTAATCACTGTAAATGGTTCTGACATTTTTTAAAGGCCAATTTTATGTGGAAATTATCCAAACCCTTTGGGTAAAATGATTTGTTAGTTAAAACCTCTTAAAAAACCTGTTATTAAAAACCTCTCTGGAGTGGTGATACTACTGCAATTTGTTTCAAGAGAGAATTATATAGCCTTTTGGGGGAGAAAAATAACCACATCTAAGGAAAGCACTTATTGAATTTAAATATTTTTAGTTATATTTGTTATCAGTAACTACCTTTACAGTTGTGTTTTTCCATGTAAAAGTACGATTTTTTATGATAAAAATGAGAAAAGGATCAACCTTTCATTTCAAATATTTGTTTAAACACGTTATTAACACCTAATGGATTTTAATAAGCCTGAAATGTTCCATGGTTTTGTGAAAGGAAAAGAGACTTTTTGCTCACCTCCTTACTAACACAGTGCTTTACTTTGAAAATTTCAGACTCATACATCCAATTTTTTTCTTAACTTTCCTCTCAGAAAACAAACCTATACATTTCAAAACTGCTTATTTATATAAAAAAATATTGCTCAAAATAACCAGCTCACTTTAATTAAGCTTCCTATTGGAATTATCTTTTGTGTTCACTATTAAGTAGAATTATTCAGTTCTTTCAGAAAGGTAAGGGTAACTACATGTCCTGTCCGCAAAATGTCCTGGTCTGGCCAACTGAAACTGCATATTCTTTCAGTCATTTCAGACCAGATGACTTCATGAACTTGCCCGCCGAAAAAGTCTAAAATGTGCATTCACTGAGATACTTCCCTCAGAATCTGGAGAGCAGGAGAGGTCTGATCTTGTCCGATTATGTGGAAGCACCAGCATAGGCGGCCTCATCGGGCTAATAAGCACAACGTTTGAAAGGATTTGAGAGCATACAGATGATAGTTTTACTTCGTCATGCTGCTTGCCTTACAGCACCGAGTGGTAAGCGTTATCTGTGTACTGCATTTCTCACTTCTGAGTGGCTTTTCTTCCTCAGGCTTCTGAAGTGGGAGGGTGGAGATAAAGACTGTATCACTGAGAGCAAGAGAGAAAAACACAAAACAGAGAAAGAGCTTTTCAGAAAAGGTTCGTGGTCAGTCTTCTTATTGAAGGAGCGGTGATGCTTTCCTTGACAATCAGATCTTTGTTTACTTTCTCAAAGTTCTCTGACTGCTATTCAGACTCAGTTTTAGAAGACACCCAAGACCACACCGGTTTGGTTCTGCAAGGCTCTGTTCTTCTCTTCCTTCAGTCCCTGCTGTGATAGAATCCACCGTTTTGTTGCAGACATGTGACTCCAGGCTGTCTCTGTGTAAGTACAGGAAGTGAAAAAGCCAGACAATGTGAATTAATTATTTTGTATTAAAAAATACTTTTGGCAACAACTGATCAAGATCAAGCTTTCATGAAAACTGACAGTGAAGAAAAATGGGTTTTGGTTTGTTTGTGAATTGTTGGATGGTTTTCTTCCGTTATAGCTGTTCTCTTGCATAGTCCAAGATTAATAACATTTCAGATTATTTGTGATTATATTACTGTGCTGATTTTGGCTAGAATAGAGATAACTTACTTCATAGTGGCTAGTATGGAGCTATGATTTAGATTTGTGCTGAAAACAGCGTTGATAATGCAGGGATGTTCTGGTTATTGCTGAGCAGCGCTCACACAGAGCCAAGGCCTTTTCTGCCCCTCACACCGCCCCACCAGCGAGCAGGCTGGGGGTGCACAAGAAGCTGGGAGGGGACACAGCTGGGACAGCTGATCCCAGCTGACCAAAGGGATATTCCATACCATGTGACGTCCTGCTCAGCAATAAAAAGCTGGGGGAAGAACATGGAAGCAGGAGGGGGGACACAGTCGGAGTGATGGTGTTTGTCTTCCCCAGTAACCATTACGCGTGATGAAGCCCTGCTCTCCTGGGGATGGCTGAACACCTGCCTGCCCATGGGAAGTGGTGAATGAATTCCTTGCTTTGCTTTGC
>JAVJGI010000014.1:49883048-49904896 GCA_035590275.1 Ibycter americanus | reverse complement strand
CTGGGGATGGCTGAACACCTGCCTGCCCATGGGAAGTGGTGAATGAATTCCTTGCTTTGCTTTGCTTGTGTGCGTGGTTTTTGCTTTACCTATTAAACTGTCTTAATCTCAACCTAAAAATTTTGTCAATTTTACCCTCTGATTCTCTCCCCCATCCCACTGAGTGGGTCGAGTGAGTGTCTGTGTGGTGCTTAGTTGCCATCTGGGGTAAACCATGACACTTACTTTTTCTCAAGATTGTTGTTTAGTACAAGAATAAGCTGATGTGTAAGGATTGTACTTCATTATTTGGCTGAATAGCAAAAATATATGCTTCCCTTATTTAAGATTATTATACTTTAGATTAATGTGATCATTCTTCAGTTATATTTAGTAGTTTAGGCAGGACTCAAGAAATCTGAATGTGTCTAAGGACACAATCACACACTTATGAATACTCAGTAACATCAGGTTTAATGTAAAATCTTAAAAAAACATGGAGAGTGAATAGTGTTGATAGCTCCTTCCAATGTCTGCTGGCTACTGCCTGCAGCTGACATATCAGACATTAATTTCAATAATCACTACTCCCCAGCTGTTTGTCTCAACTGCTTCTGGTAGCTCAGGATGGAGCACGTTGCCAATCACAACAGGCTGCACCAGAATGTCTCCAGAAACCAGTCTTCCCCAGACTAGCCTAGCAGCACAATTTTATTGAACACTGTCTCACAAACATTTCTTTACTGATGTTCATATAATAGCAAGTGTATCACTCTGTACCAGTACCCACACTGGTAAACTCTTCAGGAACTTGAATCCAGATAATTCAGTATTGTCTACAATTTATGCATATTTCAGTCAACTCTTGTTCCATTATGTTATGCATTTTTCTATATGGTTACTATCTTCAATATGATTCCTTCATACACTTTCCATTTCTAATTTCTACTTTGCACTTAAATATGTAGAAAATTTTCAGTCACGGTTCTTTTTTGTGTTCAGTTCATGCTACAGGTCTTTAGAAGACGTACATAGACATTTAAGGGCCTTTAAAACCTCCTTTTCAAAACGCCACTTGTCTTTCAGTAAGCATACACTTTCACTTTCATTAATACTTTGCTGAACATCAGAAATCTTATTTCAGTATTGAACTACTTATCTGTCATGTTATAAAGCTGATCTCATTTCAGCACAATTATAATACTTAGATTTCATGGTTTTGTGCTTATGTTGATGTTACAATGATGGAATATATGAATTGTGAACATCTCTCTTTGATTTCTTTTAGCCTAAGGAAACTAAGCTTATGTGCTTATTCTGTTCCTGGCTGGATGCACAAAAGACTCTGTCTGCCTTGCTTCATCTCAATATCTTTTGAACTTTCTGGTCAATCTCAATCAGAATTGCTAGAAAGATCGAGACGTCATACAGATCAAGATGATGTCATAGAGATCATAGACATAAAGATGTGCTTCAAGCTTCTGAAAATAGCCAGCCAAATGAGAAGAAAAACTTACACACTGCCTTCATGCAGTAAGACTTCAGTGAATCATTAAACCTAATTAGACTCTGGAGAAACAAATTTTTAACTGGATTTGCACCAGGTACCAATGAATCCAACCACATGACAAAAAGCCATGGAAAATCAGATTTTGTTGGTTACTGTGTGCTTGAAAGTTGCTTCTATAGAAATCACCTTTAAGAAATCACCATCACCTAAGGTTGTGATGGGCACTGATGCAATAACATAATTAGTTTATTTTCTCAACTTTGCAGTATTACTTTGCGCAAAACTCTATCTCTAGAAGCCTCATCTTTAGTATTCATGTTTTTTTGTGTTCTGCCTTATGCTTGTATTTGTGACAAACTACATTCATACAAGGACCTGATCCAATAAACAACAAAGACATTACATTCATAAATGCTAAAGGTTTTTTGAAGTGAGGGCCCAGGATATCTTTGAAAGACTTTTGTAACTCCAGCAGAATATCAGAGAAAGGAACCCCAGGTCTAAAACTCTGTGTTGTGTGTGACTTGCTGGAGACAGCTGAGTCGGAGAATGATGATGTCTGCCTTCAGCTGAAGCAAGTTCTGAACACGTAAGTTGAGGCAGACCCTGGAAGGATTTAGGGATATACAACTTTGGAAACAATGAGTTGAATCCAGTTGGCAATGAAGTTGACAGTTGCCATCAGGGTTGGACAGAGGAGATGGTTTTCATGTTTGTTATTCACTTATACACATATTACTCTAAGTTATCTAAGATAAGCATTTCAAGTTTGGCATAAGAGAAGCACAACCTGATGCATGATACGCCGAGTGTTTCTAAAGACTAAATTCCATGCTTTTCCTGTTTTAAATATACTTTCTTTCATGCAGGTACCTGAAAAGGAGAGGAAATCATGCTATCCTAACAATAGGTATCTGAACACAAAGAAATTCAGAAAGTTATCAGCCTTTTTCATGGTGCCTAGATAAAATTCTCCTGTACTAATGAGGTGTGTTACTATTATGCTGAATCCAAACAAGTGGAAAAGCCACAAAATCAGGAGAGAAACCTGTTAAGGGTGTTGATCATTAAAAAAAAAAAAAGGAGGGGTGGGAAGAAAAGACGAAAAACAAAAATGAAACTATACTTAAAATATATATTCCCCAAAGGATTAGTATTTTATGCAGGTTTTATATAAAACTGCTATTTGTTTAGTGTATTAAATTTCTCCAGAAACCCATCTGGAAAATAACCCTATTTGCAACTAAAAATCAAATATAACTTTAACATTTTCACCTTCAGGAAAGGTCTTTAAACAAAATATTTTTTTCACACATAACTGTTCTCTTTGTGTAACTATAGGTGTGTCCATTCTTTTACCCTCCTTAGAGTGGAATGTATCTTATAGTTTTACAAACCCTGAGAAAACATCTTATGGAATGTGGTTGCTCAAAAATGCTTGATTACTAAATCATATTAAAAACAGATGTTTCCATGCAATTGATTAGGAAAGAGCAATTAGGTTGTCCTCAGTGGGGTTAAAGTCACCTGTCAACAGTGTAGCTTACTTCTGAACTATAACATCTTTGTGTCAATGTAGAGAAAAACATATGTCAGGGCATGGATTATCTGACTTATTTTAGCTATTTGCTTTGGGAAAGGCATAGCACCTTAAAAGGTCAACATCAACATCAGAGACAAATTTGGCTAGCTGCCTCAACTATATATTGCAAAAGTTTACATTTGTTTAAACAAACACACTTTCTCACTAAAGGCATCTTTCACACCTGGTACTGGACAGGTAAGTGGATCATTTCATGCAACTAAAGGAGAAAGGAAAAGACAAAAGGGGATCACTGCTTATGCCTAACTGTCTCAAGCAATTTTAGGTGCAAGCATAGTGCTTCAACAGTGATTTCAAGGATATGATCTATATTCACCTTAAAAATTAGAAAGGATATACTCCAGCTATGTATCATGGAGTAGTGTTTCCTGTGCTTGGTTTCTAATACTTTGCTGTCTCTCAGAACGCCTATTGCAGAGTGCTACAATCACAGGTGATTTTCTTACTCATGGAGGAGGTGTTAAAAGGAATGACACTATCCAAGTCATGTCCTGGTGTGGAGTTGTGACATAACTGCAACATGCATCTTAAGCTGGGTTTCTAGATCCAGTTATATGCATGCAGCCTGTTACAATAACAGATACCTTGCAAAGCAAAATATTTTGGTTTGACCTTACTGAAACATTTCATGATTACATGAAATTATATGTCATCAGATCTGAGACATTTCTGTTCAATGTTTCAATTTCTGTGAAACGGGATTTGTAAGAAAAAAAAACCTGAAAAATTAAAATGTTTTCTGCATTATTTTTCTTTTGAATACATATGAGTTTTGTCTCCTGTCATTTTGCAGCACACATTTTTACATAAATTATGTTACTAGGTTTAAGTAAAGACGGAGAAAGAAAAACAGGGAGAGACAGAGAGAAAGGGGTGGATAAATGTGTTATTTATATGTTTGCTTCAAAAATATCTGGCTACTGCACAGTAGTTGGCAAAAAAAAAGTCACATACCTTTTGCCAAAATGTGTATGCCATATGGTTGCCAAAGACAAACCATCTGCAGCAGATGTCCTTTGGATAGGTAATATCTTGTTTCCTGAATGACCAGTTTTACTGTATCCAGAATAAAGCAGCATATAGAAAACAAATAATATGCTAAAATAAAGGAAGAGCAGCTTTCCATATTTGAAAGATGAAATTATACACATAGAAAGAAACACATTTACCAAAAAACAAAACAGGACAATTTTTAATAATGTTTTCCTAAATACAGTTTAAAATTCTAATGACATTTCTTTCTGGTAAACCTGTAAGCATTTTGACAGTAATCGCTCAAGTTATTTTAACTTCTTTACTAGAAAAGGTTCTCAATGCCTTTACAGAGATTATACAATAGATAAATGTTGGGCCAGATTTTCATACAATCATAGAATGGCTTGAGTTGGAAGAGATCTTTAAAGATCATCTAGTTCCACCACCCTTGCCATGGGCAGGGACACCTTCCACTAGATCAGGCTGCCCAAAGCCCCATCCAACCTGGCCTTGAACAATTCCAGGGATGGGGCATCCACAGCTTCTCTGGGCAACTTGTTTCAGAGCCGCACCACCCGTATCTTAAAAAAATTCTTTCTATGTCCTATCTAAAACTAAACCTACCCTCTTTCTGTTTGAAACCGTTGCCCCTTGCCCTATCACTCCAGGCCTTGGTAAAAGACTCTTATCAACCGCCTTTGTATATGAAAGGCTGCAGTAAGGTCTCTGGAGACTTTGATTGATTCAGTATTTATGTGTTTTAGTAATTAAGAACACTGTTTTAAATAATCCCCAAATTGATGGTAAATCCTGCAAATGGATTAGAATGTGCATATTGTAGAGCAATATCTATTTTTTATGAATGATTTTGAATTAATTTACATATTATGTGGAAATTTGTTAATTAAAAAAAATCATTTCAATAACTACTTTTCATCACTTATCTTTTAGACATCATTGTTGTGTTACCATACTGCTTATCTCTTTTATAGTTTTAATCCAAATGTAATTAAATTTTACATCCTTACAAATAGCACTTGTTCATTCTAGATTCACACTGGCTTGCAAGATTAAAGAGTCTGATATAATGACTTCAGACTCAGCACACTTGCTTTCATTTATTACTGAAGCATGTAATTGTTCTAGTTCATGCAACCGGCTTACTGTTTTAAATCCACTCTGTAATTTAATCATCTGTATATTCCTATTGTTTGCATCTCTGTTCCTCTCTTCCATCATTCATAGACAGTCATATTCAGCTTCGAGATGCCTCATGAAGTGATTTTTATTTTTTGTTAATGAAAACTATTGCAGCACAGAATTTAATAAGACATTCTCCATGTCTATGTGTTAATAAATATTTTCTAAGTGGAATCTTTTAGATGAGATTTCCATAACACATCACTTTTTGACTGAACTGGTCAAAGTACCGTATTTGTTGTTTATCAAATATATAAATCAATACATCACAGTAAGTTTAAACCCAGCCAAAGACTTCTGTGAGAGCCTGTGATCAATACCAAATTACAGTGTTTGTCATAATGATGTGTCTATCACAATTTTTGTATCTGCATCTGAGCTAATTACCCCTAGGTTTCCTCTACAGAAAATGGAGACAAATGGGCACTTTATAATTTCTCTGACTTATTTTAGATGTTAACACTGAGGCTAGATTTATTAATTATATCTAAAGGTCCAGTCTCCACCTGGGATAAAGGAAGACTGTGGGTAATTATCAACATCACGTGTGGAGGGAATCTGAACCTCACTATGCCTATCTCCTAAATTTATAAGCTAAAAACTCTTTGAACTTTTGGGAAAGACTTATTGGTTTATGTTTTCCTTCAGGGAACTGATGATTGTTTCCAGATAGTAAATTTCCTTCATCGCCCATTAATTGACATTCCCAGGTTATCCATATTCCTGAAGATCTACAATTTACCTGAAAAAACCCACCACTTACAATTCTTTATAGTCAACCAAATAATAGTGACTAATCAAAAGGGTCAAGAAAATATTCACAGAGGATATCTTACGTTCTTCAACCTATACAATCAGCTCAATGTGTCTTATTATTAAAACTTTCTTGAATAATTTCTTAGCTTTGTTAAAAATGTATTCCAGTCATCAGTGAGAAGGAATGAAGATTTATTTTGAAGAACTGGAACAAAAAAGTTCCAGGTAAAGGCTCCATGGCTATAATAGAATCATAATATTACATGTGACTGGATTCACTATGTACATTCAGCAAATGTGCAAAACCATGTCCAAAGTGAAAACAAAATTGATTAGATCCATCGTAGTTTTCGAAAAGTGAAAGGGAAAAAAAGCCCAAAATAATCTCTTCATCATTTCCTGCTAAAGGTCTGGGAGCAGATTGTGTCCTCTTTCATAAATGCAAATGTAAATGCCCAATAAAATAAAATATTATGTGAAAAGTACCAAAAGGAATAGAAGACATTTAAACAGTGCAATAAGTGGCATTTGTGTGCCTTTTTTCTCTAGAATAGTAAAGAATATTTTGAAGTATGAAATTTGTATTTAGCCAAGACTATAAAAATTCCTTAATTTAGTTTGCCCTTTCTGATTACCATGAAATACTTTTCTACCCACTTTCTGATCAAGTCATACCCTTAATTATTGGCTTGGAGAGCACTGATGTTATCAATGTTAGCATATGACTATAAATATCTTTGCCTTGGTAACAGAAATGAGTATGGTGATGGCAATATCTACTGAGCGATATGAAAAGAGGTAAAAAAATAATAATAAAGGAAGAGAGAAAATCCATCCAAAATGAAAAAGTAATATGTGAAACATCCAAAACCAAAGGAGGGAAATTGTATAATTAAGTGGGATGAAAGAGTTTCCTGCCTTCTATCAAGAATTAAGTTTGCAAAGTGTGATGAAAGCCATATTTCTGGCTGAGCAACTCACTTATGTTTCCTTCCCTTTCCTTTTCCCCCCAAAAATGTCTAAGATTGGAATTTTGTCAGTATTTTCATTTCAAAGAATGAATAAGGTGACATTTTAAATGTATTTCTGTTGTTCTTTTTCATTTCCTTTGTGGTTTTTACATTTTTCCCTTTTCCATTTCAATTACTTTTCATTCAATTACTCTTCAGGTTTCCCTTTGTGCATGTTCCTTGTTTGTATTCTTGTGTGTTATTAAAAAAAACAAATATATAAAGCTTATCCACTCTGAAGTGATTAACTGCATCAGAAAGCAGTGCCTATACTTTTTCCCGTTCTTGATTCATACTTACATGCCCCCACAAATATGTTCTTTTGTGTATAGGTATTTCCGAATACCTCTTGAAAGCCAGGCACCCAAGGTGATGAAATCAATTTGAAAATGATACGTATGTAAAACTATATGGCTAAAAAGGGCACAATACCCACCTTGAAAGAAAAGAAAGTAATCTTTCCCATTTTCACCATACTCTCAATTTTGTCAAGAAATCTCACTCAAATAACTGTACTAAAAGAAGTCAGTTTGAATAATAAAAGGAAAATAATAATAATAATAAAAATATATCACATTTTGTGTTTAAATCTGGCAGCAGGTATGGTAATTAATTAAATAGAATTTATATGATTACAAATACAGACTACAAATATTTAATTATACATGTATAATAATATATTCTCATATATTTTTAAGAACATGATTGTGCATAGGTACAAACCAATGCTGTGGCATAACTCCTTTTTCATCCTACCCCTTCTATAAATAAAACTCACAACTTAAAAACAGTATCTTTGACCTTTGTACTTTTATTTTTTTGTACTTACTCGTGAAACATTTGTAGAAAGTTTGTTGTACTCTCTGACATCAAGTATTTGCATCAGATACTTAATTGTTTCAATTTCCCTTTATTAGACATTTTGGATCATACTCTTCCTGTGACAGTGACTGATCAACAATGAAAACAACAATTTTGTTTCCACAGAAATTGAGAAAAATTTTCCCCTTTGACAATATTCACTAAAAATACTGATCACAAAAAATATCTTTCTTCATAATATCTTGCTTTCTTCCTTGCTCTATGGTCTGTTTACCATGTTGTATCGTATGTATATTCCTCACTTTGTCTCGACTGTTGCACAAGTCTTTACCAATTTCCAGTGTTCATCTCAACTTGGAAAGTTACAATCATGGGTTTTTTTGCAGTAGGCATCATTATAATCTTTAATATATTTCACACAACGGAATACTTTGGAAACGTCTCGACTATATATTTTTATGCATCTACTTGTGATCACCTGTATCACTTTTGGAGATATACATTTTGCTTTCTTTGACTATGACTTCAAATTATCTGAATTGTGGCCAGTTTTCAAGACCTGAAGTGGGTGGTGAGAACAGGCCACAGTGCGATTTGCATTATCATATTATGTGGGCCTAGCAAGTACTTTTTCTTCTTTGCTCCACTTTTCTTAATCTGCTTTCTGTTGTTATAGCAGGTTCTAAAAAGTTGCTATCTTTCCTCTGAAAGATATCCATTTGTAAATTTATTTATTTTAAAAGTGAACAAGGAAAACTTCAGCCTTAGAAAAACAGAAAGAAAAGGAGAATATAATATGTATGCACATGCATTTTGAGATAATGGCAAGGGTATAAATCAAACACCACGGTACCTGGATTACAGCGCTTCTGTGTTTCAGAAAGACAGGAACAAAATCCTAGATCACATAACTGAAAAGTTCTTCTGAACTAGCACTTTGTGACAGGAAGGTAACACAAGGTTATGTGATATTTTTAAATATATTGAGATCTTGGTAAAACCTCATTTGCGTAATGGAACTCTAATGGAATGAACACTATTACATCTTCAAGGAGGGAAAAAACCACCCCAGAAATAACTGTCAGGGATCATTCCACAAATATCGGAAGGTACTGCTAATACAACTTGCTTGGTAGTTCGTAGCTGGCAGTCATTCTGTTGACCATTTCTTCTGAGCTCACAGGTAATGTGCATTGCTGTTGGTTTATATGTTGTGCAAAAATCTACTTGAACTAATCTCCCTTAAACAGCAATAGGGGGCTTGGCTAAATCCATACCATTTGCAATTATTTGGCTGCTCCAAATGTTAAATCTTTCCTAAAACAAGCCATCATTACTTTCACTCAGAGACACCTTAATAAACATCACTGATATTTTACTGGAAAACAGTGGTGGAAAATATTTGGCTCTGTCTATACCAGTAAATTAAAATATGCCTGAGTATTCACAAGCATCGAAGCTGGCTAAACAGAGTGGCCTGTGACTGCTCCGGGACTTTCTTTTTGCTGGTGGCATAACGTTACTGCATGAGAACTGCCTGTGTTGAATAGTCCCTGGAAAATTCAACCTCCCAGATCGTGCCCAGAAACTGTTGGGGATAATGCTATTAGCCATAAGACAAAACAGGTTTGAGGGCCTTATAACAGGGCAGTAGTATATGGAGCTGCATTTCAGGGCCAGGAACACTCCTGCGTGCTGTGAGCGGTATTATTAAAGGCATGGATTCTGGTGCTTCCCGTAACATCCCATTTAAATGAGTAATATGTTGTGAACACTAACTTCTCCCCCCAAAAACCCACTCTATTTAAACACTGGCTGTATTTTGTAGGATTTAATTCTCTCTGACAGCTAAGAGTCTTACTGTTTGCATTTTGTTTTATTTAGTTTTTCCTTCAGTATGACTCCCTGTTCTATAACAACTAAATGAAGCTGAAAAGAGAAAAGAAAAAAAAAAAACCACCATCAACTCTACATAAAGATTTAATATGAGTTTTTTTCATTTGTTTTTCAACTCACTTGTTTTCTAGTAAATATCACAACATAATGGCACAGATTCTGTAGTGGTTAGTAAAATAAATTAACAGAATATATAACCTCCCTCCGACTTCATAGATCAAACAATCACAGAAAGGGGCACATTTTACTATGACAGAGTTTGCTTCCACTAACAGAGTACATTGGTCCCCACAGATGTTACGGATTATTTTTGTTTAAAAATGGAAAAAAAGACCCTTAACAGTCATTACACATTTAAAAAGGAGAAAATAATAAAAAAAAAAGATAGAGTATCCACTCATTTCCAGATCTTGATCCTCATTTATGCCCAGAAGACTACATTGTTCTTATGAAGTCTGATGTGAGCATTTTAGAGAAGGGAAAACAGAACCTATACCTACTGTATGTGATTATCTAAAAGTCTTTAAAAATTCTTTATATAACTCCTTACAAGCATAAAACTTCTTGAAACAACCTTGATTTTTCACACAACATTTACAGGACTTTCAAACATTTCTTTTTAAAGAAAGCAGACTACTGCAAGCAAGAAAACTATTAACTCAGTTTTATTCCCCTTGTTACATGTATTTCCAAAATACAGGAAAGAAACAGTCTGGTATCTCATAAATAAGATTTTGTAAGTTTATATGAACTTAGGGGAAGACTTCCTTTTTTCCTTGTCTTCTTCCCATATCAAGAGAAATCAGTTCCCTATTTCAATACAAATGGATCATTTTATTCTGTGTAACATGACTCCAGAGAGGGAAGAAAGAAGACAAGCCTGTCTTGAGGATAATGCAATCTACCATAACTACACATATATAAACACACTTCATTTGGATAAAACAAAGGCATATAATAGTCCAAGCACAACAGAGAGTATATTAAACATGGGATTTATGCATTACTCAACACCATCAAACATGATCTGACTGAAATTTCTCGGGCTAGAAACAGAAACAGAGTAAGGTAGTAGAAATGCATAGGTAAAGTGACATGCCAAAACAATAAGTGCTTTAATCCAGTTCACTTTGAGGATCTATTTTGTTTCTGTGTCTTATTCCTTTGATTGTAGTCATGAAAAAAAGAAATATTACAAATAATAGAAAAAAATACAATGTTTAGAATACTGAGAAAATGTATTTTTAACAACTATATTTTGTATGAAGTCAAGAAAAGGAAAAAAAACCCACCAAACAAACCAAAACCAAAACAGCTTCTGGGATAGAAGAAATGAAAGGCAATCAAATCTGAAGCAATACCTTGAAAATATCAAATGAGCAAACGATGTGCCCCCATCACAAAGAAAGCCAGTGACTCAGCTGCATTAGGAAAAACATTTTCAGCAGATCAAGGGAGGTCATCCTCCCCTCTGCTCAGCCATGCTGAGACCACATCCAGATTTCTTGGTCCATGTCGAGGCTTCCCAGTACAGAAGAGGCCTGGACATACTGGAGGGAGTTCACTGCAGGGCCATGAAGATGATTAGGGGAGTGGAATACCTGATGTATGAGGTGCTGAAAGAGCGGGGACTATTCAGCCTGGAGAAGGCTCACATTGTAAGTGTGCATAAATTCCTAATGGGGAGGAATGAAGACAAAGTCAGATAATTGTACCCAGAGACAGAACAAGAAGCAGTAGGCACAAACTGAAATACAAGAAATTCCATTTAAACATGAGAATACCTTTTTTAACTGTGGGGGTAGTCAAAGACTGGAACTGTTTGACTAGAGGGTGTCTTTATCCCTGGAAATCTTCAAAAGCCATCTGGGCATGGTTCTGGTTAACCAGCTTTAAATTGCCCTGCTTGAGCAGCAGAGTTGGACTAGATGACCTGTAGATGCCCCTTTCAACTTCAACCATTCTGTGATTCTGGGAAAAGCTATGTAATGAAATAGAGTAAGGAATCAGAGATTTTCCAGGGCAAAAAAGGATTATTATACTCATGAAGAAGTATAACTGAATGGGGAAAGAGCCGTAACGTACTTACTTTAGCTCCTTGGGAAATAGACGTTTCGATGCGGGAGTTTTCATCACAGTGGATGTAGTCCAAATCTCATGGAAGGAAGGAAGGAAAGGAAGGAAAGGAAAGAAGGAAGGAAGGAAGAAAGGAAAGAAGGAAGGAAGGAGGTAGGGAAGTATGTATCAAAGGTTCCTGAGTGCTTTACAAGGAATCTGGTTTCTAAAGTCTCTCATTAGAAAGGAACAAACTAAAGCAAAAGAAATGTTAATAAATAGGCACTCAGAATAGACACCTTACACACTCATGCACACCAATATTCACTGTGTAATTTAGATAATTTCATAAATATTTTTGAACATTTAAATTTCAAGTAACTTGAATAATTATTTAGATAAGTTAGTAAAATATTAAATGTGCACGTTTTATTTAGAATAAAAGTCATATTACTAGCTGCTTCTGCTGAAATGGATAAAACATTTTCTTGTGAACTTTAAAAGTACTGCATTCCATTATCCAAAGTAGCTCAAAGCAGAAGAGTTGCTCACAGATGGTTGAACAAGTACAAGAAAATGTACTTTAATATCTGTGTCAAAACACAGATGGTTTCCATGTACATTTAAAGCTTTTTAGAGATAAAATTGGTCTCTTTAGTTTTTACTTAAAGAAGTTATTTACGTAGTGACATTTCAAGCATCATTCAAAGTTCAACTAAAATGCACTTTGAAGTAAACAAAAAACAAGGTGTTTTAATTTCTAAATTGCACCGGAGCATTTATGTATGCTTGGTAAATAAAACTAAATGCATTTTAATGGTGATACAAATAGGTCTTTAGTGCTAGTAACAATATTCGTGTTATTTTCTGACAGCAGTGGACTCTATTGTCGTCAGAAAGGCAGGAAACGACTTCACATGATCCAGATGCAGACACATCCAAAGAAATAAGAAATCTGAAAACAGGGTACACACCTTGGTATCATGATGATAAAGAGCTTTAAGAAATTATATTTTCATGTAACTGAAATGCAAAAACAGAAATTCGTATCATTTCCATTTTTTACAGAATTTATCAGAACTGTTTCTTTTTTGATTTGTCTGATTTCTGGGAAACGGCCCTGCCCTCCAAATAGAGAGGATTATTTTTTAAAATGATTTATGGAAGTCCATTATTTATTCCAGTATTTATTATTCATCTGTGTAGCACAGAAACCATGATTCCCTGCAATTTGTTATGCACATTGTTTAAGATTTTTCTTCTCTTTTTACCTTCAGAATCAATAGCAGAAATCCACATCATGGTTTGCTTTTTGTCATTCCTAAAAATTACTGAGTAAATGTTTTACTGCTACTTTTTGCATCTTCAGATGGATTGTTTGAGAACTACTGCTATTGCTGCGCTTTTTCTGTGAACTTAAATAGTATCTGCAGTGTTCACAGACTGGCAATCTTTTCATCTAAAGTCACATACACTAACGCATAATTACTGTCTTTAAAGAGTGACTCCTGAATTGTTCTGTTTATGTTTTATTCCCTGAATCTTCACTGTTAACTTCTAAATCAGTCTTGCACAACTAACCTGGTCTTGCACAAATATAACCATGGAATTAATTTTTGCACTCAGACTAGCTCTGTTGCAGCCAATAAATACATGAATGTCTGTACAGTAACACATCTAACAGTTGTGGGAAGCCTCAAGATAAGATTACATGGTTGGCATAATCAAATGCTTTGTGATAAAAAAGTTGTACTGCAGACTGCTCCGACATGTGTTTTTTATTTTCTAATGAGGCCCTCATTTGGATGGCAAATGCATGCTTATATCATGGAAATTTTTATTTCTATTAGCTAAGCCTCTGAAGTAATTTCAAGGCATATGTATTTCAACTGTTTTATTTCCTTTTCTTTGAACACTTTTCAGAACATTGGACTTTATAAACTATATTTAGAATCAGCAAGATTGATTTAGAACAGAAATACTCTTCATGAATAAATTTTAAAATTTCATTACATATCATAGGTAAAACTTTTTATCTAGAAAGAATATTTTTTATGAAAACACTCTTAAAGCAGCAAAGTCACATTTGAGCATAGTCTCAACACTAGAGTTTGCAACTTCAGCACCCACTTTGTATTATTTAATCCAAAAACTTCAAATAATTTATAGAAAATCTACAGAATTTGCAGTTCTATAGCACAGATGTTGGCTATTTTTAGAGTGAAATTATATTGTTCTCTCACTTGGCACAATGTAGCCTAAAAAGCAGTTTTTGTAACTTTTATAAGTGAAAAAACCTGTGTAACAAAAGAATCTGTGTTCCCTGAGTCCACTCCTTTCATTTTTTCCTGAAACTTATGTCCGATATTTCCTTACTAGCATTAAACTTGTGCTTGATATTTACTTACCCCATAGGAGAAGACAAGATCTGGTTTTAGGGTCTCCAAAGGTTTATTGTCACAGGATCCAGGAAGCAACTGTATGAACTGTTTTGGTGACAAATCCTACTCTTAGGTCCCTCCAAGGTGACTTCTGTAGAGAGACTTGTTAATCTTCCCTCATGTTTCAAACAAATTCTGATGTTTATTCATACTCAGATAGCTGTAGGATCATGATGCTAGAAGTTTAAGTTATTCAATAATGATATCCTTACAGATTTGATTGCATAATATAATGGGCTACCACACACAGAACAAAGAGAATTGATTTAAACATGCATATATATTTACAGCATCACAGGACTAGTCATACTAATAAGGTATGCCATCAGAAGAAGAGCTTTTGAAGTTATAAAGTACCATCAATGTAAGAAAGATAGGATCTTTGTAACTGTTAGAATTTCTAGCAAAGTGAGTAGAAGGTGAAGATGCTGTGAGAGGCCTAAACATCTGTTTTGGAGATCTGCACACTGAAGAACACACCAACTATATACTTGTTTTGTGCATTTACACCCATATTTGACCTTCTGATTAACATCAGGCAGCATGTTGGGCTATACTTTTTGGTTTGTTTTGTTTTTTGGTTTGTTATTCAAAAATTACAAAGCCATTTCCACTAAAAATAATCTAGACAATCAAATCAGATATGATATGTAAACATAATGTAATACTATATTAACTGTCACATCACATGTCACAGAAAGTAGTGACCTTATTCACACACCTGCATATACCTCAGTGAGAAAGGAAATCAAAAGACATCCCTACCTGGCCTTTAGAGTGCCTACAGCTAGGATGGACATCAATATTTATTAGTCTGAAAACTAAGCACACACCTACCAGTGCTCTTTCAGTGTTTACCACAAAAGATGTTTAGTGCCACTGAGTTATGAAGTCAATAATGAACCTCTCTGAACTACCCAGCTAACTATCAAATACAGAGCAGTCGAGACTTGCTTTATTTTGGTGTCACATACACCCCAAAATAATTTATGAGATATGTGTTACAGTTTTTATTTTAGTTTCAAAGATCACCCTTTGAAGTCATTTGCACAGGAAGAAACACATATCCTTTTCTTTATCACTATTAGTCTTTTTTTAGTTCTCTACTATATCTATGAAATAAAGTACAGTTCATTGTGTTCCTAAGTGGAACTTGTCTTCTGATGTGGTATTTAAACTATTTTTACTTCTCAGATTAAAAAGGAGGAAGATTTTAATTCTGACAATGGCATGAAAGTGGGAGAGGCAGTTACAGTTTCAGGCCTGGAGGGAGCTTTCTGAACTTCAGTCAAGAAAAGAATAGGCCTTTTCATGGTCTTCTTTTAAACTGTAAAACTGTTATTTTAAAATCAACAGCACCACTTGTTTTCCAGGCGACACTTTGATACCATGCACTACCATTTGCCAGTTGATAGAAAATGTTATCAACTGGTATGTTTACCTTCAGTACACTCAAATAGTGAACTGGAAATTCAGCCAGTTATTCATTCAAAATATAAACAAATGTATCCATTACTTGACAAACTTCTCACTCCATAGTTTGAGCCAAAATTTCAACTAATTTAATGGAAGAAAGTAATGAAAGGAAAAGGCATTCCTCATATTTTTCTAACCAAAAGGCTAAATGATGGAATGAGTTCCTAAAGTGTCAGGAATACACAAGGAATGTATTGGCCTGTCCACACTGGAACTAAAATCTGCTTGGAATAAGACTTTATTGGATGGAGATTAAAGTATTTTGCACCTGCAGTGACTTTGCTGAAGGAGATCAGTAACACAGACCTTCACTGGTAGGCTGTAGACAGGAACAATGATGCTGCTTATACTCTTAATGATTGAAAAGTCAGTTTGCTTGGGCTTTGCTCGGATCAATAAGCGAAAATGCTGCTGAATATTTCTAGCACAAGATTTGAGCATGATATGATCAATAATATTTTAATAACATAATCACAAAAAAGGGTTTATGTGTGGTAAACAAGTAAACTTTTAATAAATAGTTGGGATATGAAATCTGTGCTAAAAGGAGGCACTTACAAGGGTCTACATAAATTGAAAATAAACAAATACAACATTTACAGATCAATGACTGTCAAAACCAACTCTGTAATCATCTTTTACAGTACTTCACCTGTGCATCATATTTTGATTATGGAGGTAAAAGTGGTCCATGTTACATTCTTGTTTCTACTAAGAATTCAGTTTAATAATCTACCTATGTCAAAGAAAAATACTATCTTTTAAAGCCTATTTCTGGAAAAATAATAAGTGAAAAGTGGGCATGAAAAGATCCTATGCAGAATAATCTGTGATTATCTTACTGAAGTTCTCTCATTTACAGTTGTATGCTTCATTGCCTTCCCTCTCACATAGTCAATTACATACATAAAAGCTGAATAAAATTAAGTATGAACCTTTGTAACTCTGAGGGATTTATTCAATATTTGCATAACAAAGGAAGTGGATGCCATTACACTAAATTTTCACAGTCAAAGTATCATACAGTCAGAGCTAAAGAGTCCCAGGAAAAGAGTCTTTCATAAACACTATGCATAACTGACCCAGAGATCTCTAACATGGGTTCCTAGTTACAGCACTGTTCTGATGGGTAAGTTCGAAACAGCGAGGTACTAAAACTTCTGCAACAAGCAGACTAATGTGGACCTAAATTTCAGTTTACAAGCTGTACCTTCGTTTTAGTGAGGAATCTTAAAATAAACAAATGTTTATTACTATTACATTGTCATTTGAATGCTTTCGACACAAGAATTAGGACCAAAATCAGCTGTGAAATCAAAGCTTTTTTCAGCAGAGCAGTTTGTTAACATGAGACACAGTTATCACTTTATTAATATGATTAAGTTGCTTTAAGTTGCTTTAAAGATATTATTGTACTGGCATTTTAAATTGGTGACCTTAAAATAAATAATAAACAAAAAAGATGATAAAAAAACTTGGAAATATTACTTTTAAAGAAAACCTTAAATTCCTTTATTTTCTGCATCTATTTGCAAGAATACTTTTCCCTTTTGATCTGTTTCTTCCCTCGCTATATCATACCCACTTTCTTAAAATCATAGCCGCCTACCTTGTGTAAAAATAAAATCATTGTCCTAAAAACACAAGCTTTTCGGTGTTACTCTGTGTGGAGTATATTTTGCATTGTAAACCTCTAATCATTATTATAGGGTATTCAAGTCCTGTAATAACAGACATTGGAGCAAGATAATTAATAAAAAAGATCAAAAGGCAATTATTTTTGTTTGCAATCATTTGATATATTTGACAGTTAGCTTCCTTGTTCTTCTTCCCTTTTGCCTGATACTACAAAGATTTTCTTCTTGTCAAATAGACAAAGACACTATAGTGAAATCCTTTCTCCTGGCAAAGAACTTCAAACTAAAGTTACTGTCCAAAGGCACAGCAACAAACAGCAGCACATCGGAGAACCTTAGTCTCAGGGATAACTTCATCAAAAGCGTCCCAGTCACATCTGAGATATTCTTAATATTAGTGCAGAATTGTGATTTTTTATTTGCATCCATAGATTGGATGAAAATGCACAGAAATCATCATTTAAATAATTTGAAAGTGAAGTAGCGTTTGTTTGGAAGGAATAAAATCAGCAAGAAATTAGATATCATATATGCTGTGTGTCTCTCATATAACTATAAAAAGGAAAAATAAAGAGTGGTTTATTTTTAAGGAGCAGAAAAAGAAAATTCATTTTATTTCACTGATTTTGTCTTTCACTTGGCTTCCACGATATCCCCTGCAGGTATTTAGCAGACACAGAGAAACTACCTTCCAGGGCCTGTCACATTCCAAACATACTAAAAAAAGAAGCATTCACATTGACCCTGATTTCCACAGGAAATAAAATCAGACTCTAAATATTCAACAATAAAAAAATATATGATTTGAGGAAAAGAATTTTTCTGTAAGTTTTCTCCAGAGAACCTCTGCAGGCTTCAGTGGCTGAGCTTTCATGAGACCTAATTCCAATTCAGTTGCATAAAATCTCACCTCCCTGGCCCTGCAGCACATATAGCACAGGCTTGTTTTTAAAGCCCTCTGATCCATAAAAAAATCTCTTGAAAATCCTCTGTCTTGATCAAAGCACCCCAGAAACTTATTTTCAGATTCAGGAAACAGAATGGGAGTGCTAACTATCCCCCAAAACATGTTACATTAACAGTAAGCAGCACATCCTATGAAGCCGATAAAACAAGCTAACAGAAATGTAAATCTCCTGATGAAATTCAAAGACGGTATCAGGCTGAATAACTTAATTGGTCCAGTTTCCGCTGAAAATTTGAAATTTCACTTCTGGCATTCATTTAAACTCTGAGCCTGAATTCTGGCAAAAAAAATCATAATGCTCTTTTGTGAGGACTTTAAAATTTGTAAGTCAGGGTGTCATGCTAAATTTTGATGATGTGCCGTCTCTGAGGTGAAATTACTTGTTTCTTTTCACAGTCAGTCAGGCTCAACAAGCAAGTGATAAATCTTTGTCTCAGGAACTCATAGATGAAAACTTTTCCTACCTTATTAATTCAGTACTGCACATGTTTAAGACACACATTCTCTCCAGCTCAGGTCTATGCAATCCTCTTTTCTAAGAATGTATTTCTTTTATGGATTGTTTTTTTCTGGGGTTTTGCATTTTGTTTTTGTTTTGTTTTTTAATTGGGGGAAAAAAAAGTAAAAAAAAAAAGAAGAACCCTAAGTAATTAACATTCTAATTTGAGAACTAACAGGCAAAATGTACACCCACCAAAAAAAATGAAACTCTGACTTGCAAAGCTTTCTGATGTAATTCAGATTCTTCTAATAAAATAGTGAAATGTTATTTTGGGAAAAGAAAAATAAATAATTTTCAGTACTTAAACTGTGACTTGCATAGAGAAACATTTTCATCCTTTTAACTTCAATGTACTGCAGTATTACCTCAGTGCTGAGTTTTGCTCATACTATATATATATCTAGCTGACAATGATGTTTAGCCATATATTTTTCGATTAGAGGGTTTTTTAATTAACATTTTAAAAGAAAAATATCTACAAATAATCCACATATTGGAGAAATCATTCTTATAGGTTCCCCAAACAAAGGATATTCTGTATTAGCCTGTCTGGGGGGAAACAGAAGACCTATGGACTGTCCATCTCTTCTTACTGTCCTGCATGAATACATTTACTACCTCAACACAATATCTTGAGTTTCTGAGACTGTAAACTAGTCAGCTGCTTATTTAAAAGTTGCTATCCCTACAAACTCATGCTTTGGAATTATAACACTTGGCACTACCAAAGGGATTCCTAAATTAAGACCTAAAATTATCTACAGGTGGGTGCGTTCTAATGGCTAGGGATGATTTAATTTGCTTTAATCAAGTATGTAGGGAGTCTGTCATCTCAGCAGACCTCCATTGGATCTAATGACAGTTTAGATAGCCAAGTAACATGTAGAGATCTTCTTTACAGACATCTATATTTAGAGGTCTCAGTTTGAAGTTGAATTCCATTTTTAAATGTGTAGTGATCATGCTGTTTGAACTGCTTAGTGGGGCAGTTCTTTGAGCCATCTGTGGAACTGCTTTTCGTTTTGTCTGGGGTTATGCACAGTTTTACCTCTATTGGAAGCAATCTGTGGACAGTCTCTGATATGGGGAGAAGAAGAACCACACTGACAAAGTAGTTGCTTAGGTGCTTAGTTCTTCAGTCCAAAGTGAATCTTAGGAGGTCCAAATGTGGTCCCAGGCAGGTCAGTAATTTTGGCTTCAAACTGAAGAAGGACCCAAATAGTTTGGAGTTCCTAAAACGTCCATTCAATGTATAGAAAATATTTTTTTTTCTTTGGTAGGTTTCTGATGTTTTTCAGTTTTGGTTTTTGACCTTTTTTTTTTCCCCTCCTCAGCACTGAAATAGAAGACTAACAAGCTGATCATTTGTGATTATTTCTGGTGACATACGGTCCCGCATGGCTGATAATACCCCAGAAAGCTAAAGAAACAGAGCCAAAATATGTTTCGTGCACTGGCATTTTGTAAACGCAAACAGATTAATAACATTTTATATTTGTCAGTTATTCATTAGTGTTAAATGAACAAACTACATAAATTTGTTTGTATCTAAAATAATTCATACAAGGCATTGAAAATTTTAAGCAGATGTCCATGTCGCAAAAATAATGTTTGTAATTAAACATGTTTAAATACTAACCATATACAATTCCTTTTTTTTCCATATGTCTCATTGCTAGAATGAAGAAACAACTTTTTTTCTCTGCCGTGTGCACAGACACAGGTGACAGGCGTAGCCATCTGGGCTATGACTGCCTTGCAATCCATGTGCAGAGCACCTTTTTCCCCATCTCCATACTCTCACACAAACACCAAATAAAACCATGCAAATGGTAAACCCAAAGTTTTCCAGATGACTTAGTGCATTTATTCTGGTCTGTAAATATGAAGCTATATTCTGTACCTTGGAAGTGAAGAAAAATGACAGACAACTCTCTTTTTCCCCTCGGTCTTCACAATTTGGGCCTGTAAGTCAAATGATCAATTGCACACCAAAGGCTTTTCTAGAAGGAATAAGTTTTGTGGGTTTTAGCCTATTTTTTCTGGACCTTTGTCATCTGTGAAATTCTGCTTAGCTGACATGAAAGTGAGTTTTTTGTGAATAGTCCTAAATAGTTTTTGTGAAATCGCAGATCTCTGTTACAGTCTTTTAGGAAAAAAATGTATATTGGAAAAATACACAATTATGCAGCTAGTGATATTCATTCCTCTATTATGAAATTTTTCAAAGATCAAAGCAGTTTTATTCCAGAATACTGAAGCACTTCAAGTACATATTATGACACTTGACCCTCTCAGCCAAGTTTCTGCTTGGTACAATTAACTGACATCATTCAAGAGTATATTTTGTTTCCATTTTGATTAATCTTATAGGGCTCTGATAACTGTTTATAAATAGGTAGTAACAGAATTGACTGACTGAAAAAAACCTTTTGCAGTAGAACTATATGCTTGCTTCAGATGAATCAAGGTTACTTTGAAAATACTTTCTAGTTGTCAGTGTCTGGGAAGACAGCTAAAAGTATTTTTCAATACGTTCAATAAGAGTAATACATATGATTTAAAACTACTAGAGCAACCTTCAATTTTCCATCTAATTTTTTCATCCATAAATGAACAATCTGAATGTTATCCTCCTGTTGTATGTCAAATGTCAAAAATATGTCAATACCAGCTTTGAATAAATCCCTTTGTTATAAATAAGCATATGTTGCATATGTTGCATTTTCCGTAAACTGAGGATGTTAGCTTCTGAAGAAAAGATTCTGAGAATTCAGGACTGCTGTTTATTTTATGAATTAATTAAAAATATGTCATTTTAAATGTCACATGACTGATTAAAAATATGTCACTTTAAGAAATACCACGCTTAGAGTATTGTCATGGTTTAACCCCGGCTGGTAACCGAGCCCCACGCAGCCGCTCGCTCACTCCCCCCTCACCCAGAGGAATGGGGAGCAGAATCAGAAAGGAATGTAAAACTCGAGGGTTGAGATAAGAACAATTTAATAGGTAAAGC
>JAVJGI010000014.1:49850167-49876964 GCA_035590275.1 Ibycter americanus | reverse complement strand
CCAGAGGAATGGGGAGCAGAATCAGAAAGGAATGTAAAACTCGAGGGTTGAGATAAGAACAATTTAATAGGTAAAGCAAAAGCCACGCACACACAAGCAAAGCAAAACAAGGAATTCATTCATCACTTCCCATGGGCAGGCAGGTGTTCGGCCATCCCCAGGAAAGCAGGGCTCCATCACGGGTAACGGTTACTCGGGAAGACAAATACCATAATGCCAAATGTCCCCCGTTCCTTCTTCTTCCCTCAGTTTATATACTCAGCGTAATGTCATGTGGTATGGAATATCCCTTTGGCTACTTTGGGTCACCTGTCCTGGCTGTGTCCCCTCGCAATTTCTCACGCCCCTCCAGCCCTCTCACTGGCAGGGATCAAGAAACTGAAAAGTCCTTGACTGAGTGTAAACATCACCCAGCAACAACTGAAACCATCAGTGTGCTATCAACATTGTTCTCACACCAGAGCCAAAACACAGCACTGTACTAACTACCAGTAAGAAAGTTAACTCCATCTCAGCTGAAACCAGGACAACTACATAGAACAACACTTGCTTTTAACCACTCCATATTAGTCATTCTCTTAGGATAAAACCTGCATGTTGTTACAGTTTGGCATGATGTCAACATTTGAGCTTGCAAATTCTAGTTTGGAAAGCTTCTAATACCTTTTACTCATCAAAATGCATATTAATAATTACAGGGCTTGTACACTGAGGCTTTTGTATTTTGCAAAGCTACTCACACCCCAGATGCCCAAAAGAAAGGAGCAAGCTACCAAGCCCTGGCCTTAACTTGACCCCTCTCTCTTCTCTAAAATGTTAAAAGTCTGATGTTAGTTAATTCAAATTCTTAGTAATTCTGCCTGTTCAGTCAATCTGCTAATGCAAAAACCCAAAATAATTATGTTCTGAGGACATAATTACAACTCCAGTGATAAGTTCTACAAAATCAAGAAGGGATTCATTTGACTTTTTCTTTTCCCCTCGCTAGTGTTTTTAATGGATAGTTTAAGAATTGCTAATGGTACATTAAAAATCAGACCCTAAAAGCAGATTTTATGAGTTGGCAATTATCTGATTTGGGTGAAGCCTCCAGATTAATTTGACATATCCTTCTCCTCTTTTAAAATCAGTTAAGATGACAGACTGCATGAAGATAAACATCATAGGTTTACGTTGTTGAACAAAGGGGAAAAAATCCTTTCTCGTAAGTCACTCACATGTCACTAAGGCTAACATGTTTTGGAATGAATTAAGGGAGAATCTAAGTTGCCTGTTACCCTGTCAAGCAAGGAACTGTAACACTAATAAGGACTAGAGGAAGGATAAACCTAAATCAAATGCCAAGAATTGTTTAGCTTTGTCTCAAGCTATTCAGCTTCTGAAGGATGAATCAAAAAACGTAAGATAATGAGCCGAGCAAGACTGAAGAACTGTTTTCTGGTTACATCCTCCCTCCTCTTCACTGTAAATGTAGTAAACTTCGAGGTGTTGCCTGACACATGGCTTTTAGCCTCAAGAATAATTTCAACATAGTAAGATGCATTTCTCAGCCTGTGTGCTTCAACAGTTGAGAATGATGCCTTGCATGAGAAAGTTGATTGATGTACTCAGCATAGTCAGTCATATGGGTGGAACTGCTCAAAACTTGTGTGAGCCTCATACCGTGTTACTCACCGTGGGCGGGCAAGAAGGCTGAAAAACCTGGCATTACACAACTTAAGGAGTTCAGAGCAGAATTTTCCAAAATAGGCACTATTAACCTGAACTTTCTGGAGGAGTTGCTCCATTCCTTTTTCAATCAAGCAGAGGAGGAACAGTCCCTAATGGTCCTATGCATGGTAATCAAATTTCCTGGTTAAAATGTATTCACCTGGAGGTCACGTCTCCAGGCCTCGAATCTTGTCACAGAGCTCTGCAGTACTCCTCAACTTCTCAGCAGAGGACTGCTGCTTTGCAGGATAAGGAAAGATCTGCATAATAATGTCATACAACTCCACAGTTACAAAAATCAACAACTGACTATGAGAAAGAAGGTGCAAAATCAAATGAGAGCTGTAACAACACTGCAAACCAAGTACTGTATTGCAATGTGGGTTTCTGTGTTTGTTTTCCCAAATACATATATAATTGGAGAAAAGGGACTTCTGCCAGCTTATTTTGTGGTGTGGCTTACCTGACAAAAAGTGATTTCTATAACTGGAAAATTTAGTATAAATATATACATATTAAAAAAGTGAAAAAGTGCATGCCAAATTCCCTGTCTTAATGAAAGTGTAGATAAGTTTCTGTTTTTCTGTCAAATAGGAGAATGGCCTTTCTGTGTTTCTGTAGTCATTACTTAATGCTCATATCACTTAGCCTATATTAGAGTTTAACTTTGTGGTTAACTGAGATTGATTACAGTTTTAAGAAAGAAAAGACAGAACTTACAGGAGACATTTTATTCAAAAATAATGTCTCCTCTCTCTCTAAGGTTTTCTCAGCCATAAGCATTCTCTTTCAGGCACACACAAAACAAAAATCTAAATTATGGTCACAGTGAGATCATCATACCATGATCTTTGCTCTCAATTCCCCTGTTGTCTTACTACTTCCAAGAGGAATCCCTCAGTTCTCAGTGCCTCCTGTGCTTGACACAGTGGCATGTGTATTTCTAGCTAAACTGTGCAGTAATGTTTTTCTATTTCTGTTAGCAGCAGCTCAACAACAGTAGGCAGAGAGCATTTACAGACTCTTTGGCTAGTATCTGGCTCCGTAGTGAAACCAGCTTCAGCTACGGCTGTTTTGCTGAAGTTACAAAAATATACTGTACAAGAGGTAATTCAGTTCAGTATGTAAACAGGATGATGACGGTAACAGCAACTGAATAAAGCTGTTACTTCATGACTTCTCATTTAGTCATTACTTACACTCCAGCAGAAAATTTTTTTGAAATTCAATACACTATTTCCTGTCCTTTTGATCTAAAAGAGGACAATTATCCCTTCTTTTCAAAGAGCCAATGTTTAAAAGAAAATAGGAATGAACATTTTACAACTGTAAACTGTAAGCATGTAAATTACTGGGAGTAGTTGCTGCCTTTGTTGCTGGAGGAAAAATGGCACTTTGTTTAGTTGGAGGCACAGTGATTGATAAGATATCCTGAAAGTTTTCTGGGTTTTTTTGGTTTGGTTTGGTTTGGTTTTGGGATTTGTTTTTGGTTTTGCTTTGGGGTTTTGGTTTTGCTTTTTCAATCCAGACTAAGATTCAAATACAGAATCCAAATTCAGTGGAGTTTATTAGTTTGTAAAAAAGTTGCACATCTCTTTACCTTAGAATTTGATCACATAGGCTTATGTCTAAATTACTTCCTATGATTTTTAGGCGAGCATCAAATAGCTCATTTTTTCTAATCTAGTGTCTCTATCCAAAGTGTGTTGCTTGTTTGAATATTTCCATGCATCAGAGCTTGACAAATGTTGTACAAATTTTTTTTAAAAAGTTAATATTTAAAGACATGATTTAGATTAGATGAATTTATGACAACTAAAAGCCTGTTTGTTGGATTTCAGAGTAGATAAATGAGATATAAATACAGGAAATAATTTAGGAAGCATTTCAGGCTTTTCAGTTATATAGTAGGTAAATTATAACTGTTCTCACTCGTGGCTTTCTCAGCAGCCTCATTAGGAAGAAGAACCTTTTGGCAGTGATCATCCTAGAATTAGGTAGAATACCAAAAGTACAAGCTTTAAAAAAAATCTTCCTTTGATACAGAATTGTAGGTGGTGATAGCTATAACAGCAGGAAGAGTGGCTAAGAAGTCTATTAAATTAATGCATCCTTGTGGGCATTTCTAACATAGTGGGATTAAGGGTAGTATAGAATAGGATGGAAAAAATAAGAATCAATCAGGATTGGTTATGGCAGAGTAGTGAAGGAAGCATACGAACACCAGGAATTTAGGAGAGAGGACTCAGAATTATAGAAGTAAGTGTGAATAGAGAGCTAACTGATAAACCATTTCTGTGAGCCACTGGTTGGTGTGTGTGATCTATTTACTTCTCCTAATCATCTCATTTCAGAGTCTGCTTTTAGTATTGTTTGGCAAATGTATTCTCATTTATTTTTATAGATCTAAAGGTCCCTGTTCAAATGATACTGAGTTTATAATAAAGTAATATTTTTTCAGTGAAACATGGAGAAGACCACTAAAGGCCATAGGTGCCTCCGAAAACCAGATAATTTTCTCTTAAATTCTCTTCTCAAAATCAAAATTGTAATTACTATTATTCCTGCCCTTACCTGTCCAAGAGAAAGACGAAAACACTGACATCCATCAGCCTTGAAGTTTCATAAACTTACTAGCTCTTTCCCTGTCGATCTGGAAGTTCTCCGGTTCTTTCATACCTATGTAGATGAAGTTGTCTGGTTCTCAACTGAACCATAAAATGATCCTGAAAGTAAATAAAACATTACATACTTCTGTTGTGAAACCTGATTTAAGATATACTTTGTATACACCTCACATATACTGACTGGATTGAATAAAAAGTGGTCTCAGAAATACTCAGATGCAACCTTTTCAAAATGAGGTAACTGGAAGAAAGGTAAATTATGCACACTTTTTACATACAGTTTACAGCTATGGTATTTGGCCAAGAATAAGGAACCTTAATTCTATGCCTTTTCCAGTACCTGTGGATTAAATATAAAATTCTTCACTTTCACAAGACTCAATAGCATCTAAGCTATTGATTGGGCTTTAATTAGGATATGTGGGGAACTCTACATCTTACCTGTTAAATACTGTTGTGAAGAAACATAATATCACAAAGTCACTGGGCGTTTGAGAGAGAGCAGGCTTTATGTGCTCGTGTTTTTTTCTGCAGAGAACAGAATTCTGGTTCCTTCCTGCAGTGTTATCTCTGTGGTGGTTTGGTTTGGGGTTTGTTTGTTGGTTGTGTGGTTTGGTGGTTGGTTTGTTGCTTTTGGTTCGTTGTTTTTTTTTTTTTTAATTTATTGGTTGTGAATGTATAGAATATGTTGTTAGCTGTTGTTACTTGGCTTCTCTTATATAATAATTTAGGATGATGAGTCCTCAAAAAGTATTTGTTTGGTAACCATAATTTTAACTACCTGCTCTGCTCGTCCAGTATTGGTAAATAAGACCATTTTGTACACAGGGAAATAGAAGTCTCTCTCCTGACTTGTCACCAAAGTCAATTATTGTGTATATCAGGGACAAATCCAACAGTCTGAGCTCTGCAACAGATTTCTGCCGAGTCAAAACATTTGTCTTAGCTTAACTTCAGCAGTGTAGGAGGAAGAGGAGAAAATAAAAGTTGATGAGCAACAAAACCAAAGAAGCTGCACAGTTTCCTTTAGATCATTGACATAAGTTCTCCTCTTGCTAGTGTCTGGGGCTGCTGGCCCCCGTGTTGCTCACCTGCTTGGCAAGGCGAGTTGCAGCATGAACTGGGCTAGCTGACAGCATCACCAGCATCTTTGGCTTGGCTGCTGCTTCTCAGAACAGGGTTCAGTAGTAACTGCCTTTCATTTGATGGGACATTGATTTGAATCTCTGCCCTTCAGCCAACTGCCAACTTTCCCAAATCCATTGGGAAACGTCTTATCTGTAAGACTGTACTCTTCTGCCAGTTTTGGTTAATGAGCCATCAGATTCAGAAGTTACTGATGTGAGACAGATAGACAGCTGAAAAAGTATAATGTTTGCATAAGCCAAGCTTTTTTAGAGAAGCAGGCTAAGGCAAGTAAAAAAATAAAATGAAATAAAATAAAAAGTAAAATCTAAAATCTGTGAAGTGAGAGCAACAGAAATATCAAAAAGGAAGAAAAGAGCTTGAGCACAGATAACAGAGATTTTAAAGCAGGAAAGGGATATAAAATAGAAATAAAAATAGACAACAAAAGAAGGGAACAAGAGAATGTGAGCTACACTAAGAATTAAATGTAGAAAAAGAACATAAAGTGTTTTGAATTAAAGGAAAGCAAAAATAAGACAAAGGTGTGAGTTAAAACTGGAAACAGACAGTTAATTTTACTTATATAATACTTCATTTTACTCACGCTAGGTTAAGAATTTCCAGCAAAACTCTTATTGTTGCAGTGCTCAGATTCTCTAGATACCTTTACCGTCTCGATCCACCCACAACATGAATCTTTCAGTTTCTTAACTATGCAATCTTTCTTTTTCTATTACTGTACTAATTGTAAGCTATAAAATTAAAATTTTAATAAAAATTCATCAAATCTATAAACTTGCTTTACCCTATCTTAGTTTGTATTTAAATAACCTACTTTCAAATGAAATATAATTTCATAAATTTAGTGGATATATTTCATAAAAAATTCTTTAGGTCTTTAACATTTCCCTCAGTAGTCCCAAAGTTCTGAAATAAGCATATTTATATTTAAGACTGTTGAGAACCATCATTTTGCTGTACACATTTGCAAATTTTGATCAAAACATACTAATAAAGTAATCCAACCTAGGGTCCTATCTGGAGCTCATTGATCCCCAATTTCAGAGGCTTGTTTTCTTTATTTACTTAGTTAGTTAGCTAGTTGATAGACTATGCTTGGTGGAAGGCCTTTTTGATTAAAATCTAGGTGCTCCTGATTTTGAAGCAGAATCTGTAAGTCTGTGTCATCCCTAGAATCATCCTCCCAATCATAATGTCACCTTCCAGTCCCAGAGGTCTCTAATTTTTGTTGCAGTGCAGCACAAAAGGAGGGAGAGAAAGAATTCAATTTCTCCTACCTTCACTTTTTTTAGCATGTTTTAAAAAGAATATTCTTAGGAGATGAATTTATATATGAGGTGCGGTGATAAGTAAGCCTATAGCTAATTGCATTTTTGGTAAATACTATCATTACTAAATTACTATAGAAATTATGCATCAGAACTGTTTTAAATGTTTATTTTATTTATTTTTACATTTATTGTTAATATATTCATTTTTATTTATTGTTATTTTATTTAATCATTTATTTATTAGATATTAGATAATACATTCTGAATTTATATCCTCAAGAGTCTTGGCTAAAAGAACAGCCAGGTGAGCCATATGCTGACCTACTCTGGCTGGGGAAGTTTCTAACATGAATAGAAGCAGGACTCTTGGATATGGGATGCCTCTGCACTGACTTTAGGCACCTCTGTTGTAAATACTTGTATTGCAGATACCCAGCTTAGTCTCACTTTAGAGTTAATGAAGAAAAAAATGTCACTTCATGTCATATGTTTCATCTCATGTTAAGGTATCTGTCTAAAATAGGTCTGTCTCACCGTAAATCTGTATAGTTCATTCTTTTCTCTAAACTGCAGCTATCTGAAGCTAGGGCAAATATCACACCTTAAGACCCTTCCAAACTTCCAAATCAAATAAACTGTAGCTTGCTTTAAAGAGTTCAGATGCCTCAAGCCTGTAGGGACATTTGGATTGCAGTTTGAATGGAGACCTCTAAGTTTCAACTACATCCTGCTTCTGGCTTTACACACTGGACCCAGTCTGTGATGGTATAAGGGACTGTTGCACAACTATTTTTTTTAAACTATTGTTAGTTGGCCTTTTGCTCTACTCCCATGGAAACTAGGAAAATATTTTGTAAGGTAAATTATATCTCATTTTGAAAGACAAAAAGAATAAAGGGTAAATGACTAAACTGTTTCATGTTGCAATGTTTACTGCATATATGATAGCGGATATAAAGGATTCATTTGGAATGACCCACACCACTCAAAAGATCTAGCCATTCCAACCTCGTCAATAGAAACTTTGTACCATAACATATAATTTATTTATGTATTCTGTCTTTTACAAGATGTGCAAAAACAGTAGCAAAGTTCAAAGGAAAAAAAAGGGTAGATAGTTTTATAACTATTATTAAGAAGTTAATGTTGCAGGAAAAAGGATACTGGAAAAGAAATCCCTAAAGTAACCCACTGAATCCAGTAATCCAATACTAATGATCTTCTTCCCCACACCCCTTAATACTTAAGGTTCAGATCTTCCTCCCTGCCCCTACCCCTGCCCACCCACTTCCCCCCCACCCCCCCAAGGCAGAATGTTCAGATCTTTCACAACAGAGCTAGGCCCAGTGAAATACTTTCTTTTTTAACAAGCATGGGCCTTATCTGTTCATTCTATGGATTGGATTAATCTGAAAACAAAGTCTATCCTCTTCCCTTTATGCTGGTCTACATAGCTCTAAGGTACTGCAGGCTGATCCGCGTGGAGCTGGGCAGGAGCAGAAATGTTAGCAAGTCTTTAAATGGGCTTTACATTGTAATGGCGTTAACTAAAGCATTAGGTTAGAATTTGTATTATAGTGGCTTTATCCTTAAAGTTTAATTCTTCGTGATCATAATTACAAGTAATGATGAGGAAATGAGTCAATTTGGCATTTTATGATATGCTGGGGTAGTGTAAGTTTTATACCTAATGCAGGACTATTTCTTTTAAAGCCATCCTTCCCCTTGTCCCCACAATAAAGCTGTTAAACAGGATAAAGTATGTCCATCCGTTAAGCCAGGCTGTGTAATCTGTTTTCACTGACTTTATAAATCGTTCAGCCAGAGGTGTGGAAATCAGTGTTTGCTGAGGAAAGCTCAGCTAGTATATCGCCCTACAAAATGTCAAGGCTTTTTGGGTTGAAGGAACTTCTCCGTGTGAGATGATTGAAGGCAGTTCTTTGAAAGGAGGTTGACAGAGCACTGCCAATAAGTCAAATGTGAAACATTAAACATTTCTCTGAAAACTTCAGAGAACCTTCACTTCTCCTTAGTTCTGTATGAACAGTGGTAAAATATTTTTCTGCAAAGTTATTCATTTCAGTCTTCTCAATATGGAGTCTCTGCTTCAATATTCAAGTGTAGACTTGTAATTTAAGATATCTAGAACAAGACTTTGTTTAAGACTTCTGCAATAACAATGGTGGTACATTTTCCTGTAAGTTTAGTTATAATATTTTTTTTAGCTTTATAAAGCTATAGGTATGACTTTTTTAAGAGCTTTGTCAATAAGGTATTTGAGAAGCAAAAATAAAATTAAAAATCTTCCTATTTTTATGATGCTAGCATAGAGAAGATTATATTGAAAGTAAAGATCCACTGTGGCATAAATTTTACAAGCACACAGGAAGTCCCTTTTCTGAAAGAACAGAAAATCTGAACATAATATGAAAATCATTATCATCCCCCCTCCAATGATGAACAGGCTGTGTGTGTAGCGTAATGACAGAGGTCTAAATGTCAGAGGTCTAAATAAAATTCAGAGTGAGTTTGGTCAGAGTGCCATGATAACATTACTATACTGTTTTAGGACTTGAATCTATGATGCTGTGACATAACCACAATGTCATCCCAGCCAACAGAGAAAGTCTGTAACAGTGAGGTTTAAATCTAGATATCCTGAATTCTAGTTTAGGGCAGACCAGAAAGCAACAGTTTTTCTCTTGAAGGAAGAAGATTTATCACACCTGAACTCAGAAATCTGCAATGTAGATTAGATGCAATCTACCTCTAAACTAGCCATCCTAGAACCCCCTTGAGTCACTAGAAATGACACTTTTAGGATATTTATAACCTGATTTATTTCAAACTTGTGTTTCCAGACACTAAAAAATAAGCCCAAGAGGTATTTCTTCTCCAATGTTTGTGCTAGAACAGATACCCATCTACTTCAGGACACCTAGAAGTAAGGTTGATTTGAAAGGCAGATGCCTGAATTTTCATTTTGGTCAGTGATAATCTAATCAGAACAGTCAATGGCATCTGAATGAAGTCATTCAGCTAACTAGATTAAGATTTTTCATTAAGACTGAGATGAGTAACTAAACTTCATTGAGAATAATGGGAGCTTAAACACCAGCTGACACACAGATTCCTACATTTTAAAGATTTGATTCTAGTAGTCTAAATCAAGGGCTTCTTAATCAAGATTCTCTCTACCCCAATATATTTAATGTGCAAATTTTTGATTCAGTTAGATGTCTAATGCCACTATATTAGTCTAGGGTATCTTGCTTGGCCTTCAGGTGTCACTCCAGAGGGTGGGGGGGTTGCAGGTGTTGCACAATACCTGCCAGACTTGCATGAACGTTTCAGATACTCTAGTGCATCAGACAAGAAAATTATCAATCCTACAGTATATATCAAAGACATGGTCAACTTAATTATAGTCTAAAACTAATTCTTTACTACCAGCAAAATAACTCCAACATAGCTACACTATATTTAAAACCATTGCTTAAAATTTGGTAACTATCATCACTAGGGGTCATAGAATCATAGAGCCATTTGGGCTGGAAAAGACCTTTAAGATCATCAAGTGCAACCATTAACCTAGCACTGCCAAGTCCACCACTAAACCGTGTCTCTAAGTCCACATTGACACACTTTTTAAATACATACAGGGATGGTGACTCAATCACTTCCCTGGGCAGCCTTTTTCAGTGCTCAACAACCCTTTCAGTGAAGACATTTTCCCTAATATCCCATCTAAACCTCCCCTGGTGCAACCTGAGGTCACTTCTTCCCATCCTATCACTTGTTACCTGGGAAAATATATATATTCCAACAGTAGTTATTTGTGATTTACTGTCAAACCGCAAGATTATTCTTCTGTCCTGGATCTCATAATATTCAATATCAACAACTTGTATAGAAAGATACTATTGTATTGATTTTGGTGCTGATACCCAGTAGAAGGTTTGAAAGCAGTTTAGGTGATAGGTTTAAGTCAACTAGATATCAATAACTCAATCAGATACTCAGAAAAGATTACATTTGATAAGGCAAAATACAAAATTTCTATTTTTTGCAATAATTGGATAATAGATGAGGCAGCATTAGTGGGTAAGCAGTAGAAGCGAACAAGGGAACTGCGAGTTACAATGAATAGTAAGTCAAATGTTTTTCACACTATTGTGAAAAAGGAAAATATTGCTGGCATGTACAACAGATGTATTGTGTGAAACAAAACTATTTTTTCCACCCTACATGGCAAGCGGTAAGTCATCAGCTCCAATCATGTATTTAATTTTGGAACACATACAACTCAAGGAGGATATAGAACAATCAGAAAGAACCCAGGGAGAGAAAGAAAATGGTCAGAGATCCAGAAAACATGATGTACAGAATGGATTAAGGAACTGGGGATATTTAGTTTAGAGAAATGAAAACTCTAGATGTAAAGGCCAGATACACAGAAGAAAGGAATAATCAGTTCACCAAACCCATGGTAGATAGCACAAAGAAGAATACATTAAATTATTGTGAATTAGAGAAAGAGAGAGACGGTGTGTTTTCCTGCAAGAAATATAAGGAAGCACTGGGATAGATTACTTCGGAAACTCTCAAACTTCTATCAGTGAAAGTCTTTAGAAACAGTCCAGACAGGCACATGCACTGAATGAACTTGGTGTACATTAATTTTGCCTCTGGGCAAGAGAATGGGATAAATGAACTCCTGAGGTCTTTTCAGATTTTTAAAATTATTTTTGTGGTGTTGTTAAGACTGCTACTCTTGTGAAATATTGGGAATAGTTTGAAATTACTGTATGAAATTGTTTTAATTTTTTTCTACTATCATAAAACTGTCAGATCATAAAAATTCTCCTCATAAAATTTTCTGATATACTTCAAAGTACTAATTACAGTAAAACAAACACAGCCTGGGTTTATTTTTAGACTCTTCAAATGCTATTTCCTCTCTAGTGAATACTTTCATTCATTGCCAAAGCTTTCTAAATATCAGGGGGACTGTATAAGTATTAGCAATCTTGGACAGCAACAAGAGCTGGATATTTTCCAGTCTTTCACCTCCATTGAAAGTGATATGTAAACTTTTAAAGTTTTTACTTTTCCTTTTTGGATCTATCTCCCTGTTTGACAGAAGATAGGCGAGTTCTTCTGGCCAGCTATGAGTCCGGAACAGTAGGATAACATTTCTTTGGAAAATCATGTCTGGTGCCATACTCAGAGCACGGCAATAAGGGTATAATTATTTATGAATGAACTAGAAGAGATGTTTTGGAAACGAATAGTAATGTTCCTTATGCAGGCAACACTTAGTATTTAAAAATATAAATGGAATCCTAGAGAGACTTGGAAACAATTACTAATATAATTTCATGTTGTAAACATGCTGGTGCTAGGAAAATGCTATATTTGTTCTGTGGCCAAATAAAGACTGAATCAGTATGTTCACACCATCCATGCCAGCAGCAACTTAAAGAAATAATATTTTGGTTTGGTTTAATTTTCATATGAAATGTTCATGCCGACATTTCCTGGCAATAAGAACATCTGAAAGGAAAAGCTATCTGTGTGAGATCTAAACATACCAAAATTGGTAACCTGAAACTTCTATTTTCACTATGTGGCAATTTCTTATAATTTTTAAAGGGGGAAAAACACAATAGAAGCAATGTGTCATTTTTTAACAGATTACTATAACTGGGAGTATTTAAGAAATAATATCTGTATGAAATGAGCATTGTAATTTATCACTTCTAGTAAAAAGGAATAGATGTTTTCTACTTAGAAAAAAAACACCGGGGGGGCTGCTGTTTGGTTTTTGGTTTTGCCTGCCCCCACCCCCGCCCCCCGCCCCCCCCCCCCCCTCCCCGAGAATTGGCTACCAGGTATTATTGGATCACAAGAGATGTAATAGCCAATTAACCAGTAAATCCAAAAGGGATTATATCTAATGTATTGTAAAAAAAGAACATACAGTCTCAGGCATTCTGAAAAAACAAAATAAATGTGCATATATTTGTATGTACATTTTTAAACATTTAAATATCATGACATCTCACTACAAAACACAATAAAAAACCCTACAGTGCTATAAAGAAAACATTAGACATAATTTCTACATTTCTGGTTTTGTATGGCTTAGAATAATATTATTACCTTTTCTGTTTGTAGCACTCTTTAGTTTCACTTCATGAAGAGTTCCTGCTGACAGCCCTGGTCTACCACTCTTGTGAAAATTCTTTTTTGGAAAAGAGTTAAAGACAAACTGTGACAAAATGAAAATCAAGCTACAGGTCTTTCTTGAAGTAAAACAGGAAAGAAATCGATTTTCAGAATTTTTTAGTACTATTCTTTGGTGTTCCTGGAGGATTTTATAGCATTAATATATGTTTCTGCTTTTTAATTTTGAAATCATGAACCTGTTGGATGAAACATGAAAAATCTGGAAAGTCATTGCTTTTTTTTTTTTAACATCTTCTAGAAAAAATAAAGGTAAAGCAAAGAAATGTGTTGTGTCTTAGAGAGGTGGAAAATAAACAAAATATTTGTGGGATCAGTATTGCTTCTTTTTTTTTTTTTAATTATGTAAGCATTCAGACAGTGAAGAGACCAAGAAAATTCAGAACTATCCTGATCTGTTGTAGATTATCTGTTCAGTGTTTATTTATCTTCTGTCAATCACTGCTTTTTGCGCCATTCAAGAACTCTTGAAATACGAATAAAAGAAAAATATATCTTAAACCTTACAGATTCGTGAGGTGATATAGCATATGAAATAAGCTTAAATGACAACTGTAATACACCCAGATATAACACGTGGTTTCAGATGAGCTGATATCAGACACAAATGCGTTTATTTTTATTGATTTGGGTAAGACAACCAATAATATAATAAAATGTATCAAGGAAAAGAAATGAAAAAGTTAAATATTTGTATTAAGGAAATAGTGTTAGCTCTTAAGTAATACAGAGGATTGTTTTGTCTAACTGAAATCATGTATCTTTTGTTGAAAGTCCTTTATTATTATTATTATTATTATTTTAAATAAGAATGTGAAGAATCACAACAAATATAGTTAGTTTACCAGGCTTTTGATAATTATAACAGCTTGTAGCTTCCATGAAGCTCAGCTGACTACTGGATGGCTAACAACAGATATCCCGGCCATATTTGTACCTTATCCCCTCATTATTTAATAACCATTAAATACATTAAGTACTTATTTAAGAAATACTTTCATTAAGTTATACTGAGTTTACTAACATAGCACTAATCATTTAACAATTTTGGAGCAGAAGGAAGGGTATTTAAGGAAGTACACTTTTTAATTCTTAATGACTTTCCTAGATTCCTGATATTCTTTCAGTTTGAGCTCAGATAGCACAGTAATGACAGGGGTAAGTATTGACTTAACAGTTATATCACTAAATAAAAAGGGTCAGGAACTAGCTAGCAATCTCATTTCTTAGGTTTTGGTTTCTCCACAACTAACTGATGGAGTCCGTATTACAGAGCAAATATCTGTGCATCTCCACTAGATCCCATGTGGTGCCCGTGTGGCCCTAGACAGTAATTACAACTTTCTGTGCAATTTTCTGGTGTAAAGTACTTGAAGGAATGTGAGTTGCATAGCCACTCTACAGAACAGTGCCACAGAGCATAAGAACACAAACCTGCGTCCCCCTCCTCGGGATGGTGAGAGCATAGTTTAACCACAGAATTATGATAAAACTGCTTAATCACTCTGATACTGCAGAAGATTACAAATTAACATTATCCAAAACTGAAAACACAGGCCCTGTTTTCATTGTTTGATACTTATGACTTAGGTCAACAGGTCTCACAGCCAACTAGAACTTCCATGGTTTTATAACTTTGCTACTGCATTTTCCTCACATAGCAAAAGCTTAGCTTATTATTCAAAGATGCTTTCATTAATTAACTTTGGGAAACTTTCTACAAACTTTGAGGGACATAAGCATGTCAAATACACTCTCTTTATTAAATTTATCTGATGGTTTCAGTGTATAATGGAACACATCTATTATTTTTCTGGTGGTTTTGGTCCTAACACACCATTTGATTATCTACTGAAATAAAATAGGCCTCTAATGATGCTGGGGTTCACCTGACAAAATTTTGAAGGAAGATTTCTTATTTACATGCTTTATTTTTTTCTGTTTCTTAGTCATTGATATACTGTTTGTTTTAATTAACTAATCATGTCAACCTGTCACAAAATATGTAAAATAAAAATGTTAGTTTGGAACCCATTAAATAGTCTACTGAAACAGTATTTGATTTATTTACTTACTACATGCTGCAATTTACCATTATTTTCTTGTTTAACAGAGTTCTTGTGAAAAAAAATGTATTATGTGGTTCTTCACCTGAACACAGAGTCTCTAACAGTTCAAAACTTAAAAAAAAAAAAAAAAAAAAAAAAAAAAGAAGAAGAGAAGCAAAAGACCATAGGACTGCAAAGTAATGTAGCAGTTTTTAACAGGTCAGTGATGAAATGACTGATGAAGAAGCAGCGTTTCATTGGCAGACTGGAATGGTGTGGAAATATATGTGAAAAGGACCTAACACTATAAAAAGCACCCTCATAGGGCACACACTAAAGTTAAAGTTTTTTTCAGGGAAGTAAATCACAACATAGATATGATAATAATATTGTGTCAGGGGAGGAACAAAAGGAGTATGAAAAGCAAGCACAGTTTCTGATACAAAGCGTGATAAAGACATCAGAAATAGCCTGTTGCTTTTATTACCTGGGGCTGGGACCTTGGAGCAAAAGGTATAAGTGATTACAAAAGGGAAAAATATTGCAGAAACAGCCAGTAACTAGAGTTCGGGCTATAGAACCACTGCTACTGGCAATAATCCTGATGATTTAACATGATTCCTAAAACCAGCCTGTGTTTTAAGAAATTCATTTTTTAATAAATAAACATAACAAATGAAATTGAAAGTGACCTGTAACATGACCACTCCCAACCATTAAATGGTAGGGCCTTTTTTTCCATGGAAGTTCATATGAAATTATTGTCCAAGTGTTGCTGTGGGGGTTTGGTTTGGTTCAATTGTTTTTTTCCTAATAACAGAATACAGGTTTATTTTTAATATATATGAATATATACACAATATATACATGAAATATGGAGAAATGCCAAGTTAGGCAAAAAATAAGCTGAAATGGAAGTACAGTATCCATTCACTGTCTTTATTTGTGGGGCTTATCACACTAGGTCACAGCATGCTAGAACTAGTTTCTGTCCAGTTTCTCAAGCTGTCTAGTCTGTACTCTCCCAAGCCTCTTGGGAAACCTGGTTTCTCCATAATGTGATCTTGTAAATAATTGAAGAGAATTAAACATGACTTCATTAAATCTACCTGCAAATCTGTCCACTTATAGAAAAATGTTGTCCATGTCACATATTAAGCCCACCGAATATCCTTTCCTTTCCTTATGAAGCAGTGAGAAGAAGAAAAGTGATAGCCTTTGATAAATGGCAGAGTACCAGTGTAGCACTACTTCAGCATTAATGAAATTATAGAAATTTCCAATTTAAGAGGTCTTGGTTACATATCACAGAAGGATACACTGGGCAGAAATGATCTCAACAGTTCTGTGATTCTGTAATCATCTTTGTGGCCTTTGCTAGACTTGTTTTATATCACAGAATTGTAGAACAGCCCAGGTTGGAAAGGATGTCTAAAGATCATTGGTCGCACCTTTGTGGAAAAGGGAGCCTGGAGATTACCTAACACCCTGTCCAGTTGCGTCTTGAAAACCTCCAGTGATGGGGACTCCACCACATCCCTGGGGAGGTTGTTCCAGTGACTGATGGCTCTCACTGTTAAATATTTCTGTTACATCAGAATGAAACCTCTCACAGTGCAACTCATACTCATCACTCCTTGTCTTCACCATGTGGCTCCTTGTGAAGAGAGAGCATCTGTCCCCTTTGTAGCCACCCTTTAAGTACTGGATACCAGTGAAAAGGTGCCCCCTGAGCCTTCTCTTCTCGAGGGTGAAAAGGTCTGTCTCCTTCAGTCTTCCCTTATAGGGCAGGTTCCCAACACTTTGATCATCTTCATGGCCCTCTTTTGGACCCTCTCCACTCTGTCCACATCTTTTTTGAATTGTGGGGACCAGAACAGGGCACAGTACTGAGGAGTGGCCTGAGAAGTGCTGTAGAGTGGGATGATCACATCTCTTATCTTTGCTAGTAATGCCCCGGTAGATGCAGCCAAGGATCCAATTTGCCTTCATTGCTGCAACTGCACACTGCTGACTCTTGTTCAGCTTGCTGTCCACCACAACCCCCATGAAATGACATATCACATTAACATATATTTCTTATGTGTTCATACAAGCTTCAGCTGGCTTATTGTGCCTGACCCACATGATTGTGCAATAGATTTCCCAGTGCCTGCAGTTCAAAATTTGTCAAAGATGGAAACAGGTTATGCCTGTTTGAGTATCCATTGTAGATATATTCATGCAACTCAATATGCACTTGAAGAACATGTTGCATTTCAGAAAACTTTTTGAAACTATTTGTGCATAGAGATGTTACAAAATTATCAAAATGAACTAAATATTGTAATATCCTTTTCCTGCCTTCAGGGCTTCCCAACTGCTGTATTATTTTGAAAATGTTACCTCTTGCATATTCTTTTTCCTTGCTGTTGTAAACAGGAATACAAATGAATCATGTGAGCGAAGCAGGTTCCTGTGATTCTATTTTATTTGTCCAGTAAGAGCAGGAGACTTTATTATTTGATGAAAGTACCATCAGGGTTTAAATTACACTGTGATTTCTATGCCTAGGATCATGAATCACGTTCTATACTCAGATTTATACACCAAATATTGCGTCCCTCCTGGCTGTGCCTGGTTGGACTACAGGTGTTAAAATATTTATCTAGGAATACTAGAAATAGCAGGACAGAATATCAAAAATGAAAACTTCCAAACACAATTACTTCACTGGCGTGAAATGCTTTAACAGGCTAAATAATGTCATGACAGAATGCAAAACTTTGGTTGGTCTGAGTACATCAGAAACGCCTGTCCTGGTCAGAAAAAAGATCCATTTAGTCCAGTACTCTAAAAGAGATGACAGGAAACGGTGTTTGGAGGGTTTTGGTGTTTGGGTGCAAGGCTGGCTGTTTGTACAGCTAATTCCCTCCATTCTCTGTGGCATCCACCGTAGGTGGCAATGGTCAGCCAAGGTCCACTTTCTCTGAGTCAGCAGAGGCTGAGCATACTCCACACAGCAGCAGGAGATGAACTTCCACTGCCACAAACCCACCCCAGAAAACAACGAAGCCTCCAGCTTGGCCTCTCAGAAGAAACATGAAGCTCCTTCTACCAGTTTACCACAGAGGGAAGTTAGACTCATTGGCTTTTAGCTCTCAGCATCTCTTTCAGAGGGGATTCTGTAAGAGTAAGACAGTTATCTGCTCGCTCTGAGGTTTTCATGACATTTAAGATTTTGTTTGGACTCTGTTTCTATGAATCCTGACCTGGACAGTTATCTAAACCTAATGTGCTTGCAAAATAAACTGTTTAAAAAATTCTAAAGTAATTATAAATTCATGCAAATGTAATACTTTGATAACTAATCTCTTGAGATTTAGAAGAACTTTCATTTGTTTGGATAGGAGACTCAAAACCCCATATTTCTAAAGTTCAGAAAGATAGTATCATCTTTGTATTAATAAATAATGGACTTATTTTAAAAATATGTTTCTGATGTATCCAATGATGACATGACACTGCATAATATGATTGTACAACAGCCTTGTGCTAAAACACCAAGATACTATCTTAATCAATTAACTAAAATGTAAATATGAAATTGTACAAAACTTCCTTACATAGTAGAGAACAATAACTGTTTTACTCTGAAGTAAACAAGTTCAGAAGGTAATTAACAATTTGTTTTTAGGCCTGATCTGAAGTCCTAAAAAGGAATTGTGGGATTTGCAGCTATAATTCCCACTGGGATAATTTCTGAATGCAAATGGTACCATTTGTGCATCTATTGTATAACACACTTACTGTGACCACGGGTTGCAGTTGTGGGTTCCAGAGAGTTAGAAATGTACTACATTTATGACATAATATTTGGAAATGTCCAAAAATTATGTAAACTTTTCTGCAATAAGTTTATTTTAAAATCTGGCAAATGTTAACATGATCAGTATTGATGAGGTTATGAAGGTTCAGAGTTATACATTCTGTGCTGATTCCTAGTGCAAGAAATTCCCCAAGGAATCTTTGAGCTCATCTCCCCACTTGTTTCTTTCCCATCCAGTTGGGAAAAAAATATCTTTTGCCATAGAAAGTGAGATTTTTCCCACTTCTTGGGCATCTTCTCTGTTGGATAAGAATTGTGTATTTGTCTTTCTTTCAGATTTCATTTTTCTTCTGCTGCTGTCACAAATGTCTATGTTAGAGTCTTCCTCCCCATAATTTACTCGTAAATTTTTCAGTACTTCAGCACAGCCTTTTATCTTGGAGATCCAACTTGTCAACATCTTTATTCTCTGCTTTCCTAATAAGCTCATTCTAACTATTGTAAGTATTGAGTTCACTTACATCCAGTTGCCTGTTCTCACATCCATCACATTATATGTTAATTTTTGGCTACCGGATTGCTAGAATTTGTTCAGGGCAGACGGACATCTGAAAAAATTTCCTGAAATATCCATTAGATATACAGCTATGAAATGACAAATCTTTTTAACTTTTATGGTTTGAGATTTATCAGGGAGCTGGTAATTTTTGTTAAATTGACTTTCTGATGTATTTGGCTAAATCCTGCTGTCCTTCAACTTCCCAGCTTCCTACTTCCTGTTTTTGGGGATTTTTTTTTTTTTTGGGGGGGGGGGGGGATTTGGGTTTGGGTTTTTTTTTTTGGTCCAGTTTTAAGCTATATATGCCATGAAACAGAACTTCAGACATTCATTATATCTAGTATTCAAAACCAGAATTCTTTTATTCAGTGTCTTTGCTTCCCACAGATGAATGTGGTTTTGCTATTGGAAGCTGTGCCACATTTGTGGTCATTCTTCTCGTACTGCTGCAACAACAAAATCCATACATTGATAATATGTATCCACACTCCTCATCCCAGTTTTCTCAGAACTCCTCTTTTTCTTTTGCTTACCATTACTTCTATTATTCCTCCCTACTAGAGGCACAGACTACTCTTCTGCAGCTTCAGGTAATACTTCTGGTTGAAGTCAATTGTTCAGAATTCACTCAAGAATCTATTTGGTGTCAAAATCCCTAGCAACACAATACAGTTCTTATATTGACTGATGTCTCAATATTGTGAAATAATACACAGAACTTCAATTCTACTAAATAATATAACACATTTCCCAGGACAATAATTTCCCTTACTGTATCAGGAAGGCATTACTGACCCACAAAACCACCCATGTTTGTTTGTATGCATTTAAGTAATTGGTGCATCCTATTAAGAATGGAAATGCACAACTAGAATAGAAACTTGTGCTGTGGTCAATTCATCTCACATAATATACAAGATTAAGATAAAAACAATTGAAAAGAGGAACAAGTTCATGCAACACTACAATACTTACTAGCGTCTGTAAATAAGCTATTGAAAATGGTAAGAAAACTGTTGTGAGTGATAATGTGCTGTACTTTTTGAAATTAACAAGGTCAGTTTGTGTTACACAAAAAAAATTGCAACAAGTTTCCATAGCTATTAAAAGAATAAAATGGTGTCCAAAGCGAATACAGCAAGAGATTCTGAAAAACTCATGAAACTCACCTAAATAGTCTACAGTGGAAAAAAATTGGTGAAACATTATTTGGTGGTCATCCATGAGCATTTTAAAATAAGAAATGGTGATTACTGCATTTACTCAAAATTATAGAAGGAACGACACATGTTACTCATGATACTTCTAATTCTCTGTTTTGAAAGCAATTGGTTATTGATCAACCTCTACATGGGAGACATTATAAAACAGATTTATCATCATATACCCTCTTCTAAAATTTACCACACAAACATGTTGGTAATACATTGTGAAGATAAGAGTCTTTGCACTAGAGAGAAATACATTTAGGAAGACCCATCATAATACCCACCTGTGCAATCTTTAACCTTAGCGTTTTTGGAAATCATTGCAGTTTCATCTATGTGTGCTAGCATTCTTTACTACCCACAGCTCTATGGGCTAGCTGAAATAAATTTATTAATGAATTTCAAAATGCTCATACTAATCACAGTAACTATAGGCTACTATGTCTGTTTAGTAGACTAACAAAACATTGCTTGAGAATTGATGGGCTTCACTTTCACATACAATAATGAAGCTCAAAAAAGTAAAACATTAAAGGATCATTGTTAAACCTCAAAGCCGCAAATCATGACATAATAAAAAAATGCTTTTTCGACAGATGAAAATTCTTTAATCAGAATAAAATAAAATAAAATAAAAATAAAATAAAATATATTACTCTTTCAGTAAACTATTTCATGCTGAATTCCAGTAACACCTTGAAAATCTAAGTTTGCAAACACACAAGAAAACAAACTAATGCAGTAATAAATGTAGTGGAATAGCCTACAAAATGTGGAAGAAAATACCCAGTTATGTGCAGAACTAAAGATATTCAGGTGTAAATTACATTACAGTTTCCTTAAGAATAAGTCTATCTGCAATGGTAATTTAGGCATACTAGGTGTCTAAATGTAGGTGTTTAAACTATTTTAATGCCTAAAGTTAGATAAGAAAATGTCATAACAACCTAATCTGCTGTGTAAATGCTAGCTACGATGCTGAAAAGCTAAGAACATTTGTATTAACAGGCACATTAAATCACATGCTTTGCAGAAAAAGAAATAGCTCAATTGGAGTCCACATAAAAGTAATGAAAAATGACCCTATTCTGTTAGTATTCATACCTCTGAATATTACAAGCAAGAAAATACAGCCTTTTCCTTTCAGATTGCTTCACTGAATTTGAAAGATAACTATGTTTAGCTTTGGAAAAATGCATTCAGAAAATGAAAAAACCCCCACATTTTAACAGTTTCGTTTCATAGTTTTGTTTTTGTTTATTTTTTCTCATGTTTAAAAAATGGTGTCCAATGTTGAGAGGTTCTCCTATACTACTATGACATCTGCTCTCCCACTATGACGGAACATCAGGACAGTGTAGAACAGCAGAAATATCTAAGTCTCAGAAATCTCATTCCTTTATGTGATAGGGCATCTGGAGTACATGGAGCTCTGCCTCGGGATGGATGAGCCAACAGAGAGTTTATGGGTTAGGATTAAAGAGAGGACCGGCAAAGGTGACATATAGTGGGTGTCTGTTGTAGGCCACCTGTAAGGAAGAAAAAGTGGATGAGGTCCTCTACAGAGAGAAGCAGCCTCAAGTTCCACTCACTCTGATCCTCATGAGGGACTTCAACCACCAAGGTATCTGCTGGAAGGACAACACAGCAAGGCATGAGAAATCCAGGAGGTTCCTGCAGTGCATTGGTAGTAACTTTTTCCTCCACGTGATAGGAGTCAAGGAGAAGAGGTGTGCTGCTGGAACTCATACTCACCAACAAGGAGGTGTTTGTTGGGGAAGTGAAAGTCAAAGGCAGTCTTGGCTGTAGTGCCCATGAGTTGGTGGAGTTAAGGATTCTGAAGGTGAGGAGGAGGGTAAAAAGCACCCTGGATTTAGGAGGGCAGACATTGGAGACTTTGGCTTTTTCAAAGGTTTGCTTGGAAAGGTCCCACAGAATGAGACCCTGGAGGGAAGGGTGGGCCAAGAAAGCTGGTTAATATTCAAGGGGCACAGCCTCCAAGCTCAAGAGGGATGCATCCCATCAAATATGTTGTCAAGCAAAAGCATCAGGAAGCCTGTGTGGATGAACAAATAGCTCCCAGCCAAACTCAGACACAAAAAGGAGGCATGCAGAGGGTAGAAGCAGGGGCAGGTAACCTGGAGGGCATACAGAAACATCATTGGAGCACCCAGGGATTAAGTTAGGAAAGCCAAAGCCCAAATGGAATTAAATCTTGCCAAGGATGTCAAAGACCATAAGAAGGATGTCAGCAAGTATATAGGTGGCAAAAGGAGGACTAGGGAAAATGTGGGCCCATTGCTCAACGAGACAGGAGGATACAACTGGGACTGTTTAGCATAGAGATGGTTCAGGGGAGGGTCATTTTAATGTATATAAAAACCTGAAGGGAAAGTGGAAACAGGACAGAGCCAGGCTCTCTTTAGCAGTGCGGAGTGACATGACCAGAGAAAATGGGCGCAAACTGAAACACAGGAGGTTCCCTCTGAACATAAGGAAACACTTTTTTTGCTGTGAGGGTGAGCAAGCACTAGCACAGGTTGCCTAGAGAGACTGTAGAGTCTCCCTCTTTAGAGATAATTCAAAAGCTGTCTGGACACTGTCCTGAGAGACTGGCTTAAAGTTGCCCTGCTTGAGCAGGGTGATTGGACCAGATGACCTCCAGAGGTCCCTTCCAACCTCAACCATTTAGTTTGGTTCTGTGTGTCCAGCACAAGGCACCTCTTCTGTTGTGGCAGCAGTGCTGCTATATAAAGGAGTCTTCTGCCTTTCCCTTCACTCTCAAAAACGTTTCCTTTCTTGGACACCACGCTACTGAACTGTTCAATTTCCTGACAAATCTCAGGGCTTAACCATCAACCAATGGTCTTTTCCTTTCCAATTTCAGAAAACTGAGAAAAAGATGAGATAGATAAGAAGAAGCAAACAGTGGAAAACTTTGGGAATATTTTATTTCTTGATACTTTCAGGTATGCAATATTTTTAAAGCCTGAACTGAAAAATTACTTTATTTCCTTTCATATATATTTAGAATGCCATCAAAAGGTCATTTTGTTTCAGACAAGTTTGCTTGTTTCACTTATAAACACACTGTAGAGCAGAATAAAGGTAAAATCCACATTATTATTATTTCAAAAATGTGAACATAAATTGGAGTGCCTTTTGAATCCTTTTTGTCTGTTCAAAGACATCTCTGATTTGGCCCTGTCCAAAAGGTCAACCATGATAAAGAGCATGAAAAAAATTGCATTAATTGCAAGTATCAGATGAATGAACAAAACTCATAATGGCAAAATCAAGAATAATCATTAATGAGATATTCTTATATATGACTGCTACATGCTTTGTATACTTGTGCATATCATTTCTCTTGTTCTCTGTGCCGATTTTGCAACTCATGTGTAAGGTTTTATAATTTTATATTGCCTTTGACTGTCTTATGAGTGTTACAAAGATGTACTAAAAGTGTGTTAGCAAACATTAACAAGACAATCACAATAAATTTGTTTTTTAGCGGTTTTTTTCAGTAACCAAAAATGCATTCAGATATGAAAGCAAGGAAAAGTGTTTATACTAAATTTCCTCAAATTGTAAAAAGCATTCTTTCACATCTGGGGACACTAAAAAAAAGACTCTGAAACTGCGAACAGGGAAATATGTACAAATGCTCTGAACAAACATGCAGACATTTGACTGGCTGCTCACTTTAAATGAATTGTCTGAGCTACACATTCTTATCCTGTTCTCTAGTACTTTTAGTCACCCAGTTCTTTGTGCTGTTTTCATGAGCTTCCCTGCTGCTACATTTTGATCTTTGCTTCCTGTCTCTCTCCCCTGCTGTTCTTTTCAACAGTGTTCTGCTTTTTCTTTGATAAGCAGTGAAAATTGCAAGATTCCTGACCTCTAAAGAACAGACAGAACTTCAGAAATCAGGAATCTTGTAAATTGTACTTGGCTGCTGGTACAGGGAATACTATTAAACATCAAGGACAACTAATCTTAACAAAAAAAAAAAAAAAAAAAAAAAGGTGTATATAAAATGTCTTACGATATGTTATTGTGCGTGGAATAACTTCAGACTCTGGCATTCATTAGTACATGCACTCCTGGCACAGCCTGTTTGTTTCTAATTTTGCAGAACAAAAGCAATGTCAAGTTAAAGGGTGAAGTGATTTTTTCCCCTAATTACAAAACTTCTGGAAGTTAAGGATTCATCATGTACAGTATCCAAATTATTATTGCTTTCCTTTTTCCTTTCCCCATTTGGACAATAAAAGTGAAACATTATGCACAACAGATGGCGGTGATTGCATGATTAACTTGTATAAACCCTGTGCCTTGAATAATATAAAGATTCTATTTTTCTTCTAAAAGCCTGTCTAGAATGTCAGAACATGCAACATCTAGTCTTTGATATGTAGGAATTCTGGTATATTTGGTATTTTATGGTATGCAGTACTCAGACAGACATGTTAATTAGTTTAACATGTGTGTGTGAAAAAAAAATCATAGAATAGCTGATAGCTAAAAGGTGGCATGCACATCTCTACACAAATGCAATGAATTCTTTTAAGACCATCTTTACCTAATGCATGGTCACTAAGTACACTTCCTTCTTGAGATGTCAGCAAAAACTAAGCAAAATTTGCACTGGTAAATAAGAAGCAGAAAACTTTCATGTCAACAGTTTCCTTGTTTTCAGGTATAGGAACATTATTAATAAACTCAGAAATTAAGTATCTCATAGCAGTTCAAACCTCCAACATACTTTAAAAATCTTTATTTTCGTGCAGTAGTGAATCAGTAGCAAGTTGAATGAGTTCAGCTTTCACTTCTAGAAGAATCTTATCTGCATTTATACTTTTCTATTTTTAACAGTACACTTTTCAGGGCTTTGAGTGTACCAATAGGCATTAGCTGCCTCAATGAGCATTGCTAGCAGCATCAGCACCCCGTTTAAACTCAGGTGTGGTCACCCAGACCTTGCTTTAGCTGTGCTGTAGGTATGTCTGTACTCAACTGTCCTGTTTTTTTTTTTAATTAGAAGTTAAAATTAGGATGCTTGTGTGTTTCAAACTGCTTGGCAAGGAAAATAAAGAAGTAACGTTCAATGTTTAGCATATAATTCTGGTACAGTTCGGGTAAAACTTCAAATGGGAGATATGAAGCTGTCTAGAAATGGGAAAGTCTGAGGCCGCCTCAGCCATCATAAGGCTGGGATATGCAAGATACCTATGCCAACTGAGCAACCAACTCTTCCTCATCAGCCCTAAAGCTATAGCAATCTCTATTCTATGCCCATAGATAACACATTCTTTTAGCAAGAAGATCCTTCCAAGAACATCCTATGAATAGCTACCTCTCTCCAGCAGAGTGACTAGACCAAACATTTAGCAAATATGATCTCTCCCACTACTCTTTTTCCTTGCAAAACCACAACAAATCTAAAAAAGTATCCTAAATTGTTACGAGAAATCTCATCCCATTCTCTCATCCAACTCCTTAGTTAAGTAAGGACAGTTTATGATCTGGATGAGAGTAGGATTGGTGGAGGTAGCAGGTTTTGAAAAAGGAGTTACCTGCAGACATTCCAGCATGAAAACAGAGCTGTAGAGAGAGTTACTGTGAGGTGTTACATTGTACATACTAAAAACAAAAAGGAGAAAAGGAGTAAATAAGTAAGTAAAAAATATATTTTTTCTGATGGACAAAGAAAAATGGGTAGAACAAGATGGTTTTTTTAATTCCTTTAGGAAACGAGATACTGATTCAGGTCACTTTTTCCTATCTTGGAGTAATCCTCCAAGTCAAGCAGCAGAAAATATTTCATGGGTTTAAAAATGTATGAATTTATGCTAATTAAGATCTTAGAATCATAGATCATAGAATGGTTTGGGTTGGAAAAGACCTTTAAAGTTCATCTACAATGAGCAGGGACATCTTCAACTAGCTCACACTGCTCAGAGCCCTGTCCAGTCTGACCTTGAATGTTTCCAGGGATGGGACATCTACCACCTCTCTTATACTTCTGGGCAAACTGTTCCGGTTTTTCACCACCCTCATCATAAAAATTTCTTCCTCATATCTAGTCTGAATCTACCCTCTTTTAGTTTAAAACCATTACCCCTTGCCCTGTCACTGTAGGCCTGACTAAAAAGTCTTTCTCCA
>JAVJGI010000014.1:49827879-49849717 GCA_035590275.1 Ibycter americanus | reverse complement strand
TGAATCTACCCTCTTTTAGTTTAAAACCATTACCCCTTGCCCTGTCACTGTAGGCCTGACTAAAAAGTCTTTCTCCACCTTTCTTATAAGCCCACTTTAAGTACTGAGAGCCTGCAATAAGGTCTCCCTGGAGCCTTCTCTTCTCCAGGCTGAACAACCCCAACTCTCTCAGTTTTTCCTTATAGGAGAGGTGTTCCAGCCTTCTGATCATTTTTGTGGCCCTCATCTCCATCTGGACATTACGCCATTGACCACTACTCTTTTGGATGCAACCATCCAGCCAATTTCTTATTCACCAAATAGCCCATCCATCAAATCCACGTCTCCATTTTAGGGAGAAGGATGTTGTGGGGGACTGTGTCAAAGGCCATACAGACGTCCAGATAGATGCTATCCATAGCGCTTCCCTTGTCCACTGATGTAGTTACTCCATTACAGAAGGCCACTAGATTGGTCAAGCAAGACTTCCCCTTGGTCAAGCCAAGATGATGCCACTTGCCATAATTATCTATTCATCTTACATGATACTAATATATAAGTACTAAATATTTAGTTGCATGTATTGTATATTTGAGAGAGAAGGAAATGCTATGGGGACCACCACAGGTTCCTGGATCACCATAGCTTACACTAGAATATTAATTTCAGGTTGTTCATCCACTATCTGTATTTCAAGGTATTCTGTCATTACCTCATATTACGAACACTATTTATGTAATCATTTCACATGTATTTCCAATTAAACTTGCAGGTCAAGTAAGTTTTCTCACTTTTACATGTCAAAGCATTTATTCTCAGGATGTAGAAATCCATCATTACAGAAGTTTAAGCTAGATCAAATCCACTTAAGGTTGCATACTCTAAAGGCTTACTTGAAAACAAAATAAAAGGAAAAATACCTTGCATATGAAGTACAGAAAATAATAGTACATACCTGTATTTAATGAATAAAAGTGAGGATAGCATAGGACAAAATATATAGTAAAATGCAAACAGTGTGTCAGCTAATGTGTTCTGATATTCTGTCTAGAGTCCAGACAAATTAGCTTCTTATTAGGTATGTCTGCATCATTTGATTTCTTTGGCTGAAAAAGCCACAAATCTGTTAACACATAGGAAGTTTGTGACCTTCTCCAGCCTCTTAGATGTGCATCTGAGTTTTTCTATCATTCTCAGAAATAATAAATAGTAGCTGCTACATGTGACATCAAGCCTTTCGAAATGGAGAATACTCTTCCAGCTGAGGTCATAACAAGTATCCAATGTCAGTGGTCACATCATTCATTGCTCATGGTCCTGCAGCAAAAGAAAATTGCATCACTGTTCACAAAGTAAAATTTGCACGAGGTTTGTTAGCAATTTATTTCCGCTCCTGTAACTGTGATCTCTTGACTATAACCATCTCTTTTCTCTCACTGGGCTTTTAATGTGAACAGTTCAACTAATTGAGATTCAGATGGGAATAAATATCATTGCTATCACCTTCTGTTTGGACATACAAATACTATTCTTTGTGCAAGACACTTTTCTGCAGGTTTTTAAATACCTAGTTCTAGTTAGGACATTTGGCATATTATGTAATATTTCTTTAATCTTCTGTTCATAGTCTGGGGCATAAAATGGTTAGTGATACTAAATGAATTCCTGACAGTGATGTAGCTATGCTGCTAAGTTTTTGTTTTCAGTAACATATTTAGAAAAGTGCTTTAGCCTCACCAGGGGTGAGATATTCCATCTGTAGAAGAGGACTGGTATACGTTTTATTGATAGGCACAGTTAGTTTATACTAGGGGTTTTTTTAAAGTTGTATTCTTCTGGGAGCCCTGGCACTGAGGCTAACAATTAGAATGGAAGTGTTGAAATAAGCATTAGCTAATTCTCTCTCTAAGAAGTTATTCCAGTCTGATATTAATGCAGTTGATTACCCATTGACTCCTTTTTCACATCCAAATAAGAGCAGATTCTAGATTCCCAGATAGCTAATGTGGCTGAAGGCATTAAAAGCTATGTCTGCACTGCCCCTACTCCTGCTGTGCTTGATTCCTTAATGCTTTTGATCTTGCACAGGACTTTAGAACAGTGAAAAGGAGATAGAAAGTTATCCCCCTCTGATTGCTGGCATAGTACATCTACTTTAACATGGCTATTTGATGTAAAGGGCATGAGGAAGGGGTGTCCCCTTTGTACCAATTCAGTGGATACAGAGAGATTTGTTAAATTCTGTCCCTTCTGTAATTGCTAAAACATTCTAGAAGCATTCTGAAACCCCTGAACCCCTCAGGTGTTGGAATTATTAATAGGTAAGGTATTTTGTAAACTGCTTATATGCAGCCTGAGCTCTGTCTGACTACAAATCCCACCCACTCTTGCAGCAAGCAACATCAGAACATTTCTACGAAACACTAAAGGTTTTCAACTTGAGGCAACCTTGGAGGGTGCTGTAGGCACAGGACATACCATCCCAGGAATCTGCAACACAAGTGTCCCTACAGCCACCTTCAAGCACGCCAACAGCTAAGTCTAAGTCATGTGGGAGTGTTATTGCTCTGGCCTGGGGGCCACCCTAGGCATCGCTCTACACACCTTGCACTGTGTCCTCTCAGAAGCAGTGAATTCTTGCTGTGCATTGTTAAGTGTTGGATCCAGCTTAGAAGTATTGGTAGCAAACATGTCATTCTGACTAAAGGATGCGCGTTGAATAATTTTCCTTATGTGCTTAGTTACAGTTTCGAAATTGACAGAGACACCATTATTTTTATATTTATAAATTCTTCTCAGATCTCCTTTTTCAGAGAAAGTTTTTTTTAACTCGCTAAGGAATTTAATGGATTCACCTAGTAAGAGCAAGAACAGAAGGTGAGGGGAGATGAGAACGCCAATATACTAAATATGCATCTAGTGAATTATATTCTTTCAAAGCACTTACCTGCGGCTGTATGTAATTTACATAATGGAGTCCATACATTCAGAAGGATAAGATCAGTGTGGGTATTGGAAAGAATAATAATGTTATTTATGAATTGCAGAGCATATCGCATTAATTGTGTATTTAGTGAAATGTTGAATTTGGCTTTCTAATGGTTTTAATTTCTTGCTCTTGTTTAATTTTCACACAGACAAATTTTGTGTGTGTAGGCTGTTTGAGATTTTTACATGGAATATTTGTTTACATATTTATTTTAATTGCATATAGTGTGGCGTGATGACTATTGCACTTCCCTTTCTGAAGTTGCATGAGACAAACAGCTCGTCTGAATACCTAATCACAGTCCCTGTGAGAGACTGGAAAAGTCTACATTTCCAGGTCACCCAACAAGCTAGTTGTATAAGCAATCAATCTCCCTGATACAGCAGCTTGTGATTCATAGGGATCCATCATCTTCTCTGTGAACTATTTCCCTCTGTTCCTTGTAATATTTTGGAAGTGTGCCCTTGTCTGTATAAAGGTATGCTGTAATGAATTTTGTACAATAGTAAACTGATATTTTCTTTAAACCTTTCTTACTGATATCTGAAACACCTGGTTTGATGCATCCTCTTTCTGTACATGTTAAGGACTAAAATGGATTCTAAGAAGTTTCATGAGATTATGATGAAGGAAGGAGGCATGTAATAAGCCAGGAACAGAACACTGAGCAGAAATTAAGCCAAACAGTGAACCTGAAGCTGAGCAGAAAACAGACTCCATCTGGAGGTAAAGTGGCACACAGCGAAGAAAATATTAGTTAACGTTGAGAGCAGCTGAGGCAGGGGTGGGGTGGGGTGTGTATAAAACTGTACAAAAGACTTGGAAAAGGACATTCTGGAGGAATGGCCTCAGTTCTCAAGCAGGAGGTTTAACCACTGCAATCAAAAACAACCAATCCCCTGCCCAGTCTGACTAGTCTGAAACAGAGAAACAGTGGCAGAGCAGGGTGTCGTACCTTGGTTACACCCGTAGCTTTAGGAATCCGATTCAAGCACTCAGAAAGAGCTGGTGCGTTATCCCGGCAACAATGAAGAGGGGTCTCCAAAGGAGCACCACATTCAGTAAAACATCCACATAATTAACCTGCCTTTTTGAATATAAACTATTGAGGGCAACACAGTCACAACTTAAGAAAAATGAAACTACTATACTGCATCAAGATGCCAAACTAAGAATAGTTGTATTTTATCTTGAAATAACACTGCTTAAAGCTCCGCAGCTTTCCCACAGAAGACACCCAAGTATTATAAGTGCAATATGATTTGATTTTCAACAGTCCCTTAGTGGTAAGGAGCCTGAGGGAGACCTCCTTCATTCGTAGAGATCCACTCTACTGAACTTCTGATGTCTGCATTATAGACACTTGCATCTGATCAGTTTACCTGGGATCATTTTATATTTGATGGAGAACAGTAGACATTTTTATAACATGGTTCCCCCAGCTTACTTTGGACTATACAAAGGAAATTCTAGCATAGTAAAAATCCTGGCATTCTTGAAATATCTGTCTATCACTGATTGATACAAGGAGCTAAGAATGACTAACACATCTGTAGACATTGATATTGGATGTATGAGTTCCATTTTCTGTTTTGTTACATGAACGTGGTGTTATGACTGGACCTGAAGTAAGCTAGCCATGCTTTGAGTACAGGATTACATCACATGACCTCCAGAGGTTCCTTCCAACCTAAATTATTTTATTATTTTACAGTCCTATAACTTCTAGATCCAAATTTTAGACCTTTTCATTACAGTCACTTTAAGAAGCTACGTAACTTCTCTGTCATTCATACCAACTATTTTAATAAAAATTAACAAATGACATTTCTCCCTGTGCCTAAAGGACATTTGAGGACTTCATAAGAAATATAATTTTGAAATCACAATAGCAGGAGACGCACAAAGAAGTTATTCCTGTGGTTTGGCTAGAGTCAGGTAATTATTTTTATTTTAAGGGCTGTTATATATAATACTTATTGGTACTTTAAATATTTTGAAGAAGCATGTATAATGTAAAAGTAAACAAAAGTAGACTATGTTCTAACTTAAAGTAAAATAAATAATCTGAAAGAAGTCTTTCTATTGTAACTGGCACTTCTTGTTTGAACCAAGCTCTTTGTTGTGATACTGGGATTTTGCTCACTTACACGCATCATCCAATCCCATTTAAAAGTCGTACATTACTATGCTTAATGATCATACCAGACTTACACAGTAGCAGAACAGATGACTTTTAATCATCACTGTTTTGCTTTAGAGAGAAATTAGTCTGTGTCCTATACGATCTTTTCTTTGCAGTACTCACAATATAGATACTCATTAAACAACTAGTTTAAAACATTTTATTATGCATTAGCTAATGCTACTAGAATTTACTTTGCGATGTGCCTTAAGTCAGTTTGGGAACATTAAAGTGCAAGCCTGTGAAGAATAGATGCTGTTTGATTTGAAACTGATACTTGAAAAAAAAGAAAGTACAGCACCTAAACTGCAGTGGCTGATGGAAGGAATTGAAAGCAAAATTCATCATATCCAAAGACAAAATTTTTCAGTAATTGCTTATGATCAGTGGTAGCCAAAATCTTAACCATTTTTCTTTCTTTTTAAAACAAGACACTAAAAAGCTGTTATATTTTCTTAAACTACACTCAAAAATATATATCCATTTTCACCAGTTCAATTTTCTAGCAAATTCTCTTTACTCCAATCAAAAAAATTGGAGGGATATACTTTATCCAATTTTAAAAAGTATTTTATTCTTTTCAATTCCATAAATAGAACAGCAGTAACAAAGGGCAGGGTGTTAATAGTTTCATGATGCTACCTCCCTAATTATTACTTTTTATATTTTATTTATTTAATATCACTTGGTCACTGGTTCTAAAATAATTGTTATAACCAAAAGGTTTGTTTTTCTGTTATTGAAAGCAGTGAGATAAGTATCACCACACTGAGAGACAGGCCAGACTACATAGCCAGAGGAGGAGATAGTGCCGGTGCTTGCTGAAATGCGGGGAGCATTGATCATTCTTACCATCTCTTTTTGACATCTAGAAGTTGCTATTGTGTGTTTGCTGATGAATGCTTTTTCAGGTTGATCACTTGAAGCTGCTGAAAGTAAAAAGATCTGCCATTTTTATGCTTATGTGGTCTTAGACAAAACTCCCTGTTGTTCGCTTTACAGAGGAGAATACAGCTCATCTTACTGTAGAAAGTCTGGGATCAGACTTTCAACATCAGGTCTTTTTGCCAGACAATACCTTTTCCATGATCAAAGCATACAAGGGATGTGGTAGTCACTTTCAAGTTCATGTTCACTCTCCTTTGCAGACAATGGAAAGGAAAATGAAGAAACACATTTAGCCCAAAGAAAAAACCTAATTCTTTTCTATAAAACTGAATTTTACTGAAGAATATAATTTCTGAACAAAGTAGCAGCATTTGTTTAAACTCCTCTGTTGTCAACCAGTCCACTAGCAAATGTTTTTTCTTTGAGTTTTTGTTTAATATTTTGTTCCCAATGTGACTTTTCAATAGATCATTTTCCTACTTTCTTTTTTTTTTTTTTCTTCCCTGAAGCCCTTTGTTAAACTAAATAAATATATCATGCCTGGAAATGCAGTCACTGAAATGCAGTCACATTCATAAACATGTGATTACTGATGATTAAGGAATATTTTAAACTTTTTGTGTTTCCTCCTATTGACAGATATGGTGTGCAGTACATTGGTTCATCAAGTGTATTAAAAACAACTGACAAATTTGTATATTCTTTTTTGTTTGGAGAACCACATATTTGCAGCTACTGAAAACTGGTCTGTGAAAACCAACCATGTGCAAACTACTTATGTGTATACCAGCTAAATATGTAGAGCTTAACAACATCATCAACAGTATGTTTTGATTGTGTCTGGAATTGCATCTGTTCATTTTCACATAAAATCATATTATTAAATTGGTTACATTAGCTTTTTATTGACTATTAGAAACTTCTTTACTAAATCTATAACTTGCCTGTGTGCTGAGTTAAACTACTGAAATTCATTTACGAATGGATATATTATTTCATAGCTCTCAGCACCCTTGAAGCAAGGTAATGAAAAATTGTGATCATATAAAAAATTCAGACACTGATATTCAAATCCTTTGTGGTTTTATTTGTACTTTTTTAATAATGTATACTTGCATTACTGTTAGGATTATGAAAGACATTTTAATACTTTTAAGCAAGTCTTATCTATGGCTACTACTCTTCAGAATGTATCTGAGCAACCCACAGTTTTTGTAAAATGGGAAATTATTGTTTGTTGCTTTTATTGTTATCAATATTCCACAAAAAAAAAGTGGTGCTTTTTATTTTATTTTATAAAATGAATAGTCAGAGAAGACTAGATTCTGACTTTAAAAATTCCACAAAACAAGTTATTCAGACTCTAATGCTCATGTTCCAGAGAGTGACTGTGACCTCCATATTAATTTCCATCAAATTCCTATGGTATCTAAAAATCCGTTGGGATCTCTAGTTTTGGGCTCTCTGTATGCCACCTATGTAGCTGCTGTTTGGAAAAGTGTCAAGAACCAGTGCAGAGGCATCTACAGTCTTTTGGAGCTTTCAGAAGGGTCCAGTCAGCCAAGCAAGTTCAAATCACTCAGGTAACATCACGTTTAGCTTACAGCACCGAAAAAGCAAATAGGTCCACTTTTGCATAAGTGTTTTTGTTTGCATGAGCAGCATTGTAGTTATGGTAGTTAATTCAGAAAGTCAGAAACCTAGACTGAAGTATACCTCAGCCTGAGGAGGTCTAGCCTAACAGTTCCCCATACAAAGTCCTTGCTCTGAGCACCTGGCTAAGACAAGGCAAGAGTGTCCCTCCATTGCATTTGCAGATGCCTTGGCTAGGCTGGCAGCTAGGTAACAAAAGATGAAACTCAAAAGCCAGATGCAGGAAATTCCTTAGCAGAAATTTCAAATTTAGTTGAAATTACGACACTGCTTTTAAAAAAAAAATGTTGTTAATATACTCAGTTTTCTCTATTAAAAGAACTAAATTAAAAATATTGCATGGCTTTGGCTAGGAATGTAAATGAGCTTTGTTGATATTTAAAGTTGAAATCACAGGTAATAATTTCTAAATTATATTTTCTTCTCTGACTATTATAACTTATGCAAATATATTTTTGGAGCATTTCTGAATCTCCCAAGCTCTTGGATAATGTCCATCAGCTTCTATATGAAGAATGCAAGTTCTTCATCTATAATTTTAAAACAATGCTAAATATAATGAAATATGCAATTCTTCTGAAACACAGTCTCAAAGGTATCCTATAAAATGCCTCCCTTAAATGCCTGTGTTCTCAAATTAGTCATTTCTGCACCTCACAAAAATACTGTGTCATTCTGTAAGTATTCTGGATGTTCCAAGGAAGCCTGCGTGTATCATGGACATGCATTTCAGGACAAATGAAAAATGAATAAAGAAATAATTTTGGTAATACATATTCACTGTTCTGCCTTACAAAAGAGAATTTTATACCATGCATATTTAGTCACAACAATTTATTTACTGTGAATTTTACCTTAAAACCTCCAGTTACCTTCAGAATCTCAATATAGTCTTACATTCACCTTTTCCTTATTCACCTTCATGCTGATATACTGTTTGTAATCAATCTATGAAATGTTTTTGGGAGTATAAGGTAAAATATATTGTTAATGCTAATATTAAGCGATGTATATTAATAAAATCTGCATTATTACAGTCTAGTTTGTCTCCAATCATCCACTGTGTTATTGAGCTCTTTTAACAGAAAACTATTTTAAGACAGTTATTTACTAAGAGTATATCCTACAAAACACATTAATAACTAATAAAATATTTGTCTACTAAAGAAAAAGCTAGCACAGATTTGTATTCTAATTTGCATATCCAATTCCATTATAAGTAGAACTATTTTTTATTTCATGTGGCTTAAAATTATATAAATATACAATACTATACACATATACATACATATATAATACACTTATGTGTATTTATTTACAATAAGCCAGCATTCTAACAAACTATTCTCAGTCTTCCCAATCATTTAAAATGAGCTTGACAAATAATGTATATTATAATCTTAACTATTACCCCCTCAGCAGTAAGCTAAGTATTACTAACATTATGTAAAATGTCATTAAACTGTCATGTAAACCGAGTTTTAACACTTAGCTTTGAATCTCAGCAAGATTTTTTTCAGTTTCTTGGTTTCTCTCCCCATTATTCCAAAACGTTCTTAAACCTGGTCTGAAGCTACATTAATGCCTGCCGTAGGTATTTGCAGTTGCATGTTGGATGGGCTTCTGCCCATGGAGTTTTCCACAGATGGATGGTATGGGCCTCACCTGCTGGGGATGGGATGGCACCATCAGGATATAGTCACTTTGCATTTTTAATAGCAGAATAATGCTTTCATAATAACAAATGTGTAGATCCAGAAGAAAATCATACAATTTACTGGAATTGAGAAAGCAGCTGGGACCTTTGGCAAATGTTGCTATTCTTGCCTGCCATTGAGTGTTTATTCTAAAAGCATCTGTAGCGCTGCAGGCAACATTTTTTTCTGAGTGAAGAACCCTGTGTGTTAAGTGTTGAGTACCTCACATTTCCTTCAAAAACAGCATGAAAACTTTCCTGATTTTGAAACTTTTTCCTTTATTGTTTTGTAAATGAAGTAGGAGATAAAATCTAACAAATATAAGACTACAAATATGCTATATGTTTTTCCACTTAGAAATGCAAACTGATTATTTGCATCAACAATTAGGGATTCCCATGCTGATGTTCAACCATATAAATTAGTCTACAGCTAAAATTTTTCTTTCTGTCTCAATAAAACTTCTGTCCACTTTGTGCCCTCTTTCTGTTTCGTTTTTATTATCAATAGTTAAATGAAATATGAAACACCCTAAAACTACAGAGCAAAATTTATTCTCAGTTTGGCTGTGTATCGTCAATAAATTCCTAGACTAGTTTTTTCTTCCTGGATTCTTGTTAATCACTGATGCATAAACACCATGATGAAGAAAGAGGAGAAAGTAATTTTGGGAGGCATCTTAGGCAGAAAATAGTGCAATATTTACTTGACAAAGATGCTTCCTTACAGAAGGCTGTAGAGAGCAGAATAAGGAAAAATTAAGAGACTAAGATAAATTAAGGGCAAACTGATAATGTTTCTCTCAGCTTGTTGGTGTTTCTATGGAACATTTCTAACTGGGCTTGTGGATTGGCTTGTATGTCTTTCACTTTATGTTCTTGAGAACTTGAACCAAACTTCCAAAGATAATTTTTGAACTATGCTGAAATTTTACACCTGTTTCTGTTCTTAAATACTTAAATAAATACTTAAATAAAAATACCGAAGAGCAAGTGTTGAAAGGGCGAACAATCTGCCTTCAGAAGTGTTAGTCCTGGTGAAACAAAGAACATCTGAAAATAAACTGGTCATTTATTTTGAATACTGTGTTATTTCTGCTTTTAACTAGATATTCGACTGAATGTAATGTATAGTTTCATAAGGCTATACATTCTCCACAATTCGTAAAACTGATGCTCTTATTAAGGTTTCTGTTAGGGGTGGGGGGAGGGAAGTCTGAAGAAAACTACTGGTTCTTGCTAAATAAACATGGTGATGCAACTTCATCTTTCTATGATTCCAAAATATTTCAAGTAATTCAAAATTCTGCCTCATCCCTCGTTTTCTGGCACCAATCTGACCCATTATTTAGATGATCTGAACGAGTAACCTGGTAGGAAACTATTTTTCTTTCCTTTTTTCTCTTCTTTTTTCTTTTCTGTTTTGTTTTTTTTTTTTGTTTTGGTTTGGTGGTTTTTTTGGGGTGTTGGGTTTTTTTGGTTGGGTTGTGGTCTTTTTTTTCCCTGCAGGACTAAATTATTGCTGCCATAGGGAACTTAACTGTCCATCTCAAGTCAGTAACATCAGTAAGATGTCACTTCACTTGACGTGGGGTATAATATTGCACAGTTCATGTCTATAAAACAAGCTAGACTGGAAATCCAAGGTGGTCTGTCATGGTGATTTGTTATAAGCATGAGAACATTGCTCTTTTTGATCTATGTTATTAGCCAACATTTGGAGTCCGGCAGATTGTATCAATTACGAGAAGAAACTTCCTCTAAGAAACTGTTTAATTTGATGCAGTTCTGTTTAGTTATAAACAAATTTTGTTTTAATTCTGATCACTGCACAAATGAGATAAAAAGGGATTTGAAACTATGACCACAGAAACCCTAATCTAAAATTCTGTAGAGACAGTCATGCCTCTGGTATTTGCAAGGTAATAGCCTTGGTTTTCAGCCTTTCTCTGTACTCACTTTTAAGGAGGGAATTTCTATTTCTCCCTCAAATGTCATATCCACTAAATAATAGCTGTGATATATTTCTACACATATAACTCACATTCTATTCTTGTTTCAGTCTTGGGTAGGGCTCCTTTTGTTTTGGCACTGCAGACCTTGTAAAAAAAAAAAAACCAACAAAACCCACAACATTTTAGACCTTTAATAATTTAAACATTAATAGAATGCTTATCCCCAGACCATTTTGAAATTTTTGAACCATTCAGATTCTTTTTCATGTCCATGGGAGTTTGTGTCTTCCAAAGCAAAATGTTTTGGGGTAGTAAGGAGACAGAAAAATAATTTTCTTTTTTAAGCTTTTTTAACATGTCTGATGCAAATATATAGTTGCAAGGAGAGAGCTGACATTTAGTCTGTTGTAGTAATAACAACATTTTTAGAAGCCAGTCAGTTGTATCCTTCAAATGACATGAAAAATGTGAATTTCATTGCAAAAAGTTATGATTAAAGTCATAATCATATAGGGTGAAAAAAGTATGGTTTCTGAAGCAATGATGGAGTGATAGAACACAATAAAAAAGGAGGATGAGAAAGGTATTTTGAGAAAAACTAAGATACATATATAGAAAGGAGGAAGCAGGAGGACTGGATCCACTTATGTGCTAATCTACCAGTAGCTAAGAGATTGATCAGTTCAAAAAATTTAGTAATATTATAATGTATCAGGCTATAGAGATTTAAATGAGGAAAAATAATAACTACTTCAGAACAAAATTACATGCTATTTGTCTTGATTAGTCACAAGGTAAAGTTGTAATTAAGTTAAATATGTTTACCTGCCCTTTACAGTGATTGCTAACACTACTAAAAATGTACCCATCCTCAGAAGGTTCTTTTTATGGTCAATAGATAAATTCTCTTAAATACTCCAAATTCTATTTCTTTATTTTACTGTGGATTCAGCACTTTACAATGTAAAACAGAGATCATTGGAACCTTTGTTTTAAGTGAGTTTTCAAAAACTATCAGAAAGCTAAGAAAAGCTGAGACCACATTAATTTCTGCTTACTATAAAAGTAGTTATGTACACTTAGTGTGACTAGTATTAGGTTTAATAAAGCCTTTTAATGGTGCTTGAAATAGAAGTGGGCAAAAATGACATAAAATAACAACAAAACCTCTCCATACATCAGCTTCCAAACTGATGTTATCTAAATATGGACACCTAAAACTTAGGACCTAAGTTAGCTTCATAGACTTCCTCAACAGTTAGTGGAGAGAAAATTCTAGCAAGGAATTGATTTCACTTGCAGTTTTCACCTTTTTCTCTATATTTAGAAATGTGGAATGATGTAGACCTAATCTGTGGGTAGCCAGATTTATGCAATTTTTTTTAGCACAGGATTTGTGTGTATTTATGCAGAATTGTTATATTTCAAACAATTCACTTTTATCAATATATTTATGATGATATATGTCTGCCATCAGGATAACAGATGGACAATGAGGCTGATGAACTTGTAACATAAGTAAAATAACACAGATGTAAGGTCTTGAAAAATATCTGGCTTTTTTCCCTATTTGTTCATGTTTTACTGGAGACAAGACTGAAGTTAAAACTCTCCTCCATATAAAATTATTTTAATATGAAGAACTGATTTATCTATTTTTAAATTTTAAAATTAAAAGCAATCCTAGTTTCAACACAGGCTTCTTCATTTTACACAGCACTCCATCCAAGAATCTTGGAGGAGAATGAGGCAATTTTCTTTTCTTTATTTCCAACTTATTAAGTGAAATAATTGACATGCTACTGCTACAAGAGCTGTAAATTTCCTCCAATTGGGAAGAGTTGCATCATTTTTGTGATAATGCCAGTTTGTGATAACAGTTTGAGAAATGTTGTGGCGGTTATGAAAATAGAAAGAATACAGCAGTTCCTGAAGGATATGGAGCTCTTGCTGTAAAAATAAACACTAATAAGCTGCAGAAGTCCTCTCTCCTTATGGGTGATGCCTTCTCAGAAACAATACTATAGCCATCGGCTCATATTTTTCCTTCAAATCAAAGGATATGAAACAATATCATTCAAAGTTTTATTTCCCTCAAGCATTTGCAATCAAAAAGATAGTTATATGTCCAGAGAGTGCCTCAGGCCTGATCAACTACTTTCTGAATAGGTTTTTACTCTTTCATCCATGTGAGTTAAGCAGTATCTACCTGACAAAAAGACAAATTTTATTTCTTGCAATGATACATTAATATGGAGAACACAGAAGAAAGTCTCTTCTCATTAACAAAGTAATAACAGAATAGGTAGTCATATTTTGCTTCTTTGTCTCCCGCCAAATCTAAACCACAATTTTATAACCTCTCTTGTTACAGCTGCCAGTAAAATGCTGATATTTGTCCACAGTCACCACACAGCCACACCTGAAAAAAATAGCTGTTAGTTACCACACAGATATACATAACTTACGAGGTAGCAATACACATTTGCCCACAGTCTGTTTCAGTCTTTGGTAATGACTACCACATTTGTAACATTAATGTAGAATTTGAATACAACATATAGAAATCAGTATCAAAAGACAATATAATATGACATATATTTTACATTGATGAACCTAAATAAAGAAAACTGTATATTAGGTATTTTCTCTGTAGTTTATTACAAAACCAGACTTTGACTGCTGCTACAGCACCCTCATCTATTCTAGAAAATGTTCTGGAATTATCCACTGAATTTTCATTGGTCAGGATTAAAGAAGCTTAGATCTAAGCAGTAATAATTGCAAAATTATTAAGATCAAGTCTACTAGTTTGTTTCATGTAAGAAAAACAAGAATTGGAAAAAATAAGAGAGACTTGTGATTTGGCTAAATAAAGGCATAAACAGAGATAAATTAACCTGAATGGATGGGCATAAATTGGCCAGTAATAAACTCAAGCTGTAGAGTTACATAGTGTCTCTCTTTCAGAGTGCTGAGGTTCTGAAACAATTTTCAGATGGATTTCTTGACCTACAATTGTTAATATAATAACACTGAATATAGTATATATATATGTATTTACTGTGCATGTACCTGCAACAATACTTCCAGATATCACAGATCCCTTTGGTTCTTTTGTTAAAGAAATATGTTCAAATCAAATCCGTCTATCCCTGCTATTTAATAAAGACTTCTCAGTGAGGGTAATATTTCCTTCCTTTAACAGTCAGTACTCAAATTGTCAGTATGCATCTGCTCAAAGGATGCAAATAATTTTCATATTAAAGAGTATGTATTCTCTATGTTTCTACTCCCAAATGGCTGTTAATTTGTTTTCAAAAAACAAATATTTGCAACCAACACTTTTCTTAGAGATCATGAGTTAAATATTCAGAAAGGAAAAGACTGAAGAAAATGCATGACTGAAAATATCATCCATTATATTTCTCAAAAAACTTGTTTTTGTTCCAATATAATTTTGAAAGCACTTTAAGCTACATTTTCCATGAATATAAAAAACAGAAAACATACTGTTTTTTGCACATCACTTAAACTCCAAGTTAATGAAATTTGGTATTACATTTTTCCTTGTCCTTTCCTAGTGATTGTGTTTCTATTTCCCTTATGCATAATTCACAGACCCACATAACTTCTCTAGTTGTCATCTATGCTCCAGATACTACTTTCATGCTCATCTTTAGCTCAGGAAGACTTAGAGCTTTTTCTTTGGTATGTTTAAGGAACATTACTTTGTCCCTTGATGGTCTTTAATTTGCGGTTACTTCACATGAAATACTTTACAGACTCACAGTCCTTTTAAATTTAATCAAACACCAAGCCATCTCTTGACCTTTGGAGAAGCTCTATTTGTCAAAATCACACTTCAAACAACAGGATGAAAAAGAATAGAAGTAAAAAAGAATGACATTCACAATTTTCTTAAATACTATTTTATCTTAATTTTTGGAGAGGGGAAGAAGTCTGACAGACTCTTATCTGAAATTCTACTGTCATACTACAACTAGATTGTTAAAGCTTAAAAGACTGAGCCTTTTTGAAAAGCTAAATACAGTGAAAACCTAATCTTCTCTAGCCAATTTAGGATCTTGTAATTTCCTTTTTAGATACCTTGGAGTCCTGAGCTGTGCTTTTATTTCAGTAAACTCACCCAGGGATGACTTTTAGGTTTCCCATTTTATCTGAGATCGATTTTCTAAAATCACCATCTGGGCATGGCTTTTGCTTCTCTGACAGGATTACAGAATTTTGGTTTTGTGTGATGTTGATGTTTATTCTTGTGATTATCACAAGTTTTGTCACTATGGCCTCAGGGATGAAGGTATTAGAAGCAGATGCTCCTTTCATCTGGCTTGAATGAAAAGCAATAAAGAATGGCATCTCCAATGCCGCCTTTCCACAAAATGAGTGAAGTTTGGATTGAACTGCTCAATATGGAAATGGGAAGTAAAGGTAAAGCCTGCCATTTCCAGATCCCTGAAGACAGGTGCTTGTACATGACTAAGATCTGACAAAGAAACTACTCCTGGGACTGTTCTACACCTAAGTTGCAAACTGCAAGCATTGGTTTTCCATGTCTACCACTCTTCACTTCAAGAGCTTCTAGTCCCTGCCCAGGTCTAGAGAAGACTGAGAATATGAAAGCCACTCTGCAGTGGGAAGCACCAGCTGATGCTCTGACACAGAGGCTCAGCACAATACTTTTACAGATTAACCACATACAAGTTGTGGCTTCTTGTGCTCATGCTTTGGCATCAAACATGAAGAATGGGTCTGGCATATAAACTATTCATAAGCTCTTTTTTAGAGGCTTTAAAGGATTTGAAAGTGACTGTGTGTATCTACTAATCAAACATCTGAAGGAGGAAAAGCTGTCATTTACCAACAGCTGTTCTTCAAAGTATCTATATACGTTCTTGACATTCCGTTCTATCTTTGTCTTACAACAATTTTAAAATGTGGGACTTTCGAGCTACAAGGGGAGGCCATGTGGACCACACACAGAGGAAATGGAGCCTCAACTGCAGACCTAAGAATAATCCTGTAGTTAAAAAATTCTGACTAACAGCTTTTATGTATAAATAATCACAATAACTTAAATTCTACACACACCATTTCAATTCATGACCTCTGATGACACTGCCAGTAAGACTGGCAACTAGCACAAAATATAAGGGTTGTTTAGGGGGTGTGCATAATTGCCCCTTGGGAAGTGTTCTGTGGCAATTAAACTTATTTTTACAGGCCCTCAATTAACCATAAATTTCAGTCACTACTGACCTGGGATTAATTAAAACAACAGTGTAACAACTCAGGTTAATCAAAGAAATAGAGGAGACCAAAATTATCTTTGCTGCTTCAGTACAACTTAAAACATTCCTGCCTGTTCTTGCATAGGAAGACCTTAGTACCAAGTTGCATCAACAGTGGAAATAGTACTGCTGAAATCAGAAAGTTAACTGTTTTTCTCAAAAATGAAATTAATAATTAAATTTTGTACTTTTTTTGGTTTTTTGTTTTGTTTTTTTGGCAGGGAGTGGGTGGAGGGTTGGGGTGGGTGTGCTGGTGGGCAGACAGAATGCAGATGGGAAGCACTCTTTCTTCGATACATGTGATTTCAAGCTATGAAGTGCTGTGGGCAAATTTCATCGGAAACCGTATAATCTAATCTCATGAGTCAATTGCTCTTACCAGGTCATATTGCTCAAATATTTTTCTTCTGTTAATAGAAGGTTCAAATATACTGTTCTTCCTTACTCACTTGAAATATACTTATCCTGAGAAAGATATTAATTTCAATAGTATTACTTTTCTTATTAAAATTAAAATCCCTAGCAAACTAATAAATCGAATCAGTATTTTACATACATTAGTTTCCATGTTCCTATTTAGTTTATCCTTGTGGTACTTATATTAGGGTAAAATTTCTAAAACTAAAATTTTCTTTGCTTTTTATTAGCTAACGGGAGATATCTTAAAAAAGCCTCTCAACCTTCAGAAATTTGTGAGGAAGATAAACTATTTGAAAAACCTAAGGTTAGATAACTCAAGTCTGTAGAATTCAAATATATGAAACATCTTATGTTGTTACCTCAACTATTTAGATAGTTTTGAAATTGAATCTCAATTTATCATCTTTGACAGTGTTACCATGAAGTATACTGTGTAATCTGTTATCAAACCAAAACAAAATCCTTATTGTTAACAAATTCCCAAGAGAAAGTGGAGCTGTTCTACAAAGTTATTTTCTTTATTCAGATAAAATGTCGTATTTGCAAGAAACTAAATGTAACAAAAAATTTCCATGTTTTTCAATATGCTTACCTGTCTTGAAGGAGTGAAGATAAAATACAGTTGACGTTTCCCCTCATTATTTTCAAAGAGTTTCATTTGCAATTGACCTTTTGCTGATTCATAATGAGGCATTTGGAAATGTTTTAAGTCTTGCAAAAAAGAAATTCACCAGTGTGCAGACTAGCGATAATGTTCATGAGAAACATCAGCTATTGCTTGAAAACAGGAGGTGATTTAGAAAGAATAATATACAAAAGACCTGATGAACCCATGTAACTTTTATATTACTGTATCTAAACTGATTTTACTACAATTGCTACTGATAGGCATTTGCAAATGAGAAGTGTCATACATCCCCTCCATATTCCTCTCAGATAAACCTGAATTTTACATCTGTAATATTTTGTGGGTTTAAATGGATGATGACAGACACAGTTTAAAAGAAATTTGTGTGATAATTTCATGCAGAAATATATAATAATTGTTTTCTATTATTAAACAGATGATTCATTTCAGACCTTAGTTATTCAGTACAAGTTCTTTAAACAGACAAATTAAAAGTAGGAGGATTTCTTTTTCCTGGTAAAATGAAAATATTTTGCACCTTTGTTACCAGAGAAGAGAGACAGTGTAAAGTACGTTATGCTCAGGAGAAATGTGTTACTCTCTTCAACATGAGTAAAAATGGCTGAATTTCATATTATTATTATTATTATTATTATTATTATTGTTATTATTTTGCTGTCTAAAGTGGAAGTTTAGAAAATATGGTCCAAAATCAAACAGGCATTGACTTTATATATGTAGATACTAAAATATTGTGGCTTTCTGGAAAATTATTCACCTATAGCTGAAATTTTCTCTATACAAAAGGAATTGGCTTTTAATAAGCTTTATTTTGACTGAAATTACCTATATTTAAACACGCTAATTCTTACCCTGAATTAACTGTTCAGGTAATGTAGATTTTATAAGCCTACTTCACAGGGAATTAAGTTAACAGTAAATGAAATTAGAGCAGACTAATATTTGTACGGAAAAATCACTACTTCACATTTGTCTTAGCAGTCCTCTAGTTACCATCTACCCTGATTGCATTTTCCATAGATTAACTGATATGTTTACCTGCCTTCCCATCTGCTTGAGCTGACTGTTTGCAAGTTACCTGCTTATATGCTGGCAGGGAGCATAAATTAAGCCATTTATCATTGTATGCTTGTAAAATGAAAAACATTTTGACATTAAGATAAGTATATACAGAAAATGGCTGCAAAGGAATGGCCACAGAGGTTACATCCCTATATTTAGCAAGGTCGAATGAGGAAAAGGTTAGAAAAACTTGAGATCAAAAATCTAAAATCCCACCATGTTTAAACCATCCATCCAGATTTTGAGAACAGTGAAACTGGAAAGCATCCAGTTTATCCTTTTTCTTATTTGTCTCCTGCCAGGGCAATCACAGCAGCAAATTACTTCCTGTCTCTGTGTGCAGAAAGCAGTAAATTTTCCTTAACCCTTCCTTTGCAACACAATAAAACGACAAAGCCAGCCCTCTAACATATTATAATTACTAAGTAACTCACTGTCAAAACTAGACACAATCCAAATGAGTTTCCCTCACAGTTTGATCAGTATGCATCTAGAAATTACAATTTTCAAAGCATTTTATGAGATATTCTGTGGCACCAGCATAAAGCTGCATGATATATATTTCAGAGCACCTGCTTTTGCAATTTATGAGTTATATGTGATGAAATTTTGCCTATCCTTTTTATTAGATAAATTTTAGTAAAAAAATAATTGGGGGGAACTCTTCACAACTGAAAATTCATATGCCTATGGAAATTTGTAATGGAAAAGCACTAGAGAACTGAGGGGTTGAAGACATTACGCCCTAAGATATATTGTTGTTGTTACAAGTGGTTCTCTGTAATCTTCACAAATATTTTCAAGGAGATATAAGGTAGGATTTAGAATTCTGTAAGTCACCAGTGGCGTTTTTAGTATCATAAGAAACAACATGATAAATATTTACTCACAGATTAATCTTTCAGTTCTATAACATATGAAAAAGATTCCTTTTGGGTGAATCAGACATTTTCCTTAGCTTTCCTAAATAATTATCTTCTCTGCTTCTTTTCCACATAGCTAATTGATTATCTAGTACCAGGGCATGCAATTACTAGCTTGGACCTAGCAATTCCCCTGGCTTCCCCAGCACAGCCATCCCCCAAAATCCTGTTTATTAATCCACTGGTGTGACAGAGAAACAACTGTATGCTGTTGTTATCGTTAATCATTATTTAACTCAAAACTACACATTTAGCATCTGAAGACTTCAGGGGTGAAAAACAGGCAGATTGCAGCAGACTTTTTCACACCTCTAAAAGGAACATGACTTGCAATCTTGTTCAACTCCTTACTGGAAAGAAGGAATCACATAAACTGTGGAAAGGAAAGGGAAGAATGAAAAGATAAGTGCAAGAACAAAGATTTTTCCTGATATGGAATGTCATAAAAGAATAATATTTACTTTTTTGGACAGCTTAACTGGCATTCCCCTTAAGATCACACCTATCAGCCTCCCAGTTCAGAAATCTGACATAAAGAAAAAAAACCAAACAACCCAGTTTTAGAAATCTCAGAGAATTATCAGGCATACAAAACCAGAGACTTGGTGTACGTAAAGAACTTGTCTAAGCCTGGCAGCAAAAAGAATAGTGAAGGTTGGAATAAATCGCTGGAGATCATTTAGTCCTACAACCAAAAAAAAAAAAAAGCTTATCAGTGCTTTACAATGACCTGAGGTTGAATGAAACATGATTTCAGTATTAAAAAAAGTGGTGGAACTGCACAAAAATAAGGAACAACATGGCTGGTCTAACATTAGCATCAGTGATGATGGTGGGAGTATCATAGGATATGTAGGAATACACTTCCTTTGAAGTCAATAACAGATTAAATCTTGCCAAGTAGGATCTACAAATGGTTTTAAATTAGCAATTACCACAAAGAACATGAAAAAATCACAGTTTCGTACCCCAAACTATTCTGTTTTTATATTTGTGTTAATATATATTTGTAATAATCAGGCTGCTGTTGCCTGAAAAAAAGGAAAAGGCAGCTGGTGGAAGCAAGATGTGTGTGGAGAAACATAAACTGAGCGGGGGCTCTTTGCCAAGGGGGCTGTACCCATCACAGACACCCTGCTTCTCCTGCCTGGGACTGTAGGATGCTGACCTTCACTGCAACACCCACCACCTCACGTTGAGAGAGACTGGTGAAGCCAGCCAGGGAACCCCAGAGACATGGGCGGGAACACAAAACACCAGAGGAGAGTGGTTGGTGTTAGTCACACCTCTTGTGTAACACTTCAAGGTATCATTAATGGTTTTCTGTATTAGTTTGGAATATAATTATTACTATTTTTTGTAAAGAAGTAATGATAATTGTTGTGGTTTGATTTGGATGTTATATATTTGATCCCATATAAAAGGGGTTTTGAGGGGTTTGTCCATAACAGAACATAGTACTTAACATGTGACAGTATTCCTATAGTGAAATTCTCTACACTGAATAAAAAAAACATAACGAAATGTCAAGTACTTTATGTAGAACATGAGAGTCTTCTATCTTTATTGTATTCTAGAAATTCTGTACAAGGACAGGATCAAAAAAGTGAAAAAGACTAATTGAACAGCTGCTTTTTTATTTGGGTAGAAGGGAAGGTAGAAGAAAAGAAGCATGCAAAAAGTGTTAAGGATTTTGGGTAAGACAGCCTAGCAAGCTTGCATTTCTGCTGATCAACTTGCCCTCCCACAAACCAAGATTGACAACTTTCTTAGCCTTTGCAGGTTGCAGAAACTTTTTAACAGGGCTGGTTATTGACAGCAGATTCTAATAACCTCTTTGCCTTATTAAATAAAATGGAATAGAGAAATGACCAAAGTGTTCAGATGGAGACTGAATTACAATGTAGAGGAAAACAAAATAGTTTTATAGAATTTCAAAAGCCTGAAACTGCATGTAACTTTTGTGTTGATCAAACCAAAAAATAAATGACTTGGGGAAAAAAGTCTTTTGTGATGTTCCAAATGTCTTTTTTTTTTTTTCTTTCTTTTTTTTTTTTTACTTTTTATATTGGCTTTAGCATGAAAATTTAGATGGTCTGAGCAAAAGTCTATATACTCTATTTAACT
>JAVJGI010000014.1:49789925-49810778 GCA_035590275.1 Ibycter americanus | reverse complement strand
CAACCCACCACCCCAGAAGCAAGCCCACAACTGTATATTATCAATGTTGATTAACCCTCTACAATTCCCCCCTTTTTCTTTTTCTTAATTAGCTTTTCATACCTTATATATTTAACAATCATCACAACTTTTTCACAAACAAACCTCTACGTTGCTGGAAAACTACCACATTTTCCTCTTCAAATTCCTATATTTTCACAGATTTTTACATAATAACATACAAGTATTATCTGAAGTATATAGATATGATTCAATTACAAAATTTCTGTTGATCTCATTCCAGTTTCATGTGCAAAGTCATACATATTTAGTAAATGTATCCAAGTTCTGTAAAAATATGTGCTTTCATTTGCCAGTTTATTCTAAGTTGCTATCACTTTTTTACTCATTATACCATTTCAGAGCCATAATTATTGTGTAGGTATTCTGAAGAAGATGTCCAAGGTCTTTCTGAAATAAACAGACAATGTGAATGTCAAAAATCATTAGCTTCAGCTTCTAATCCCAGATACTTCTTTTGGGGTGGCAGGAATCCCTTTAAGGTTATCTTTATTTGCTATAAAGGGTACCAGAACATAGGCTTCCTGTGCCTAGAAATACTACTACTACTACTACTAGTAGTAGTAGTAGTAGTATAATAACATAATAAGAATAATAATAATAAAAGTAGTACAACCAACAAGAACAATAGGTTTTATAGAGGGTGATGAATGAAATAGCTGATCTATCCGCTTGAAGATACACTTGTACAATTGGCATCATTCCAGCAAGTCCAATGCAGTTCTAATTGCAACTGCTTTAATCAAATCAAAGCAAGTTGCTTTTGAAAATGACCTTTATCCCCTTGCATTAACAGAAAACTCTACCAAGACTAGTTTAGATGATTAGTCCTAATGATATTGAAACTAGCATGAATATCTACCATGAACTGTATTAGGTATTGCAGACTGGATAGATTGAGAGTTGTAGTACTGGAGTGTATTCAGAGTGGATATTTTTTCATATGAACTCAGAGGAGTAGCATGGCAAGAAAAGTTATATTTTGTCACTAGGAATGTATTTAGCATTATTTTCTTCCACCCTGTAATTTTCCATTTATTGTAGTTACTGTTTTGTTTAAGAAAAGCATACATCAAGAAGACAAAAAATGGATATTAAAATATATATATATAAAAAATCCTTTTGCAGGTAGATTTTCTGCATATTCATACAGAATATGGAATCCTCACCATTAATATATTGACCACACTAGTACAGCTTAAAAACAGAACAAAGTATAGTATAAAATCAAATTCTGAGTGATAAAGACTTATGACAGTCTTTTCTGATCAGAAGTCCAAAATAAACCCTGTTACAGAAGTTCTTGCACTTTTTATTAAATATGAGGGAATAATTTACTCAACCTACAAGGAAAGAGCTAGAAAACCAAAAAAATATCTTCGCAGTTTTTTTTTTTTTAAAAAAAAGGAACAAAAGAGAAATCAAAGTTCCTAAAAATATATATGCCTGTTGCCAATGTACTTCACATGAAGGTGGATGTCAAACTAGCAAAGGTTCAATATCTCAATTAATTGAAAGGTAGCTACTTCTTAAAAAAATGAAAAACAAATGTTTAGACAAATATATAGCAAGTAGTATTTCTGTTCTATAGAATACAATAGTATGTCTGCTATTGAGAGTACTCATTTTAATGGTTTACTGATATTTTAAATACATGTATCTCAGCTAATTATCATGTGCTTGAAAATTGTAGTATATTAGCTACAACAGCTAGAGCCAACATTTTTAGCTAGTCAAGATTCAGATGATGTTTCTTGTTGTAAAAGCTGGTGTTTTTAAACTATGAAGAGAAGAGGTTAACGTTGGATGCAAGGCTTCATGCTGTTTTGGTAAGTGGTGACAGGAACAATTTCATATCTGAATAATTAATAGAAACAATTAATGGAATTAATCTCTTACAGCTATAGGAAAACATTTTGTGTTATGAAGTTTATCCTCCTTATGCTTAAATTAACTCCTCTCTTCTTAACATCTGGATTGATATCTCATAATCATGCCACTAATGAAGCAATAAATATTGCTGTGTTTATACTATGCTTCTAATATCCAGAAAATGTCATTACTGTGACCCACTATTGAGATTTTAGGATTAGGTAACAGGACAGCTGGCATTTCAACAAGTCTATTATGTATCCTGTAAATTATATAGTGAATTAAGCATACAGTTGAGCACTATGATAAGGTAAGCCTATTCTCTGGAAAAATGCAGTCATGGAGTTCAAGTTCGATTATCTTCTGATGGTGCAATAACTAAAAAGATTTTCTTTTTTTCTTTTTTTTTTCTTCATCAGTTAGAAGATTCTTGGTGACTGGAATCTTCAAGAGGAAGGCATATAGTCGCTTTTAATGCACTGTGACCATTAAGAATTTTGATAGCCTTAACTTAATTAACACTTCTGTTAATGAAGTTTGAGTAAGACAGTAATGTTCCCCAATTTGTAATGGTCTTATTGTTTATAATACTCATAGAAGCACTTGTATTTAAATTCAACTTATTACCTTACTTCTGAATAATTTTTTAATGTAATAGTCTTAAAACAGAACCATGCAGAAAGTTCCCCTGTGGTAGAATGTAGCAGCATTATTACTGGTTGAAAAGCACAGATTTTATGTGCTGGAATGTTTTCATAAAAATATTTCTAACTTTTGTGCAGTGTTTTCCGCAAATTAAATTAAAAAGTATTACTTCAAATTTCTTTCCCATCCTCCAGTCAAAACCAGGATTGTTGTTTCCCTAACCTCTTCTCCTGCTAAAGTGAGGGGCATAAAAAATGTCAAAAAATAACATTCATCAAGACATTCTTTCCTCCAAGGTTTTCATACATTGAATTTTCCCCGTCCCCTTGTTTGCACCACTTAAAGCTCCAAGCTATTATCAAACCTACAGCAGAAAACGCAGGAAACAAATGCAGAGCCAGACCCCTGAACTTGTTCTGGTGGCTCTGCAGGGGACATCTCTCTGGGCCTGTTTCTTGTCTCACTTCACAGAACTAGACTCAGGTGGCACATCCCTTGGCTCATGTTTAGACAAATCATGGCAATAGCTGCCACTAGTCACACTTTCAAGCATGTAAAATATGTCCCATGGCCCTCATGATGGTTTGGGTTACAGCACTGAACCTTTAGACACCCGGTTTTTACATACATTACCATCTGGACAATTCACAAACATGAAGTTTGGCATTCTTATACAACTGATAAGAAACAGGCACCTAAAGAGCAGGATATTTGCATACTGCCAAAATTTGCCAGATGTTGAGAAAAGAAAGGACTGTTAGCTTTACCTCTTACTGAAAAGTTGGTCAATTCTATAGGTCTGTCTTGAAAGTGGTTCTCTACTGCGCTGTCTGGCAGTTAACACTGGTTAAAACACACCATTCAAGTAAGCAAATGCCAGGCCTGGAGACAGGACTAGACATGGGGCTGGGCAAAGGCACCCTGGTAAGGGCTGTCACCAGGGGCTTCACCGAGCTGAAATGGGGTCCTGGGGAGGTGGGTCTTAGGTGAGGCTGAGCAGTGCCCTCGGGGCCCTGATAGCAGCAACCTGGCAAGGAGAATCTCACTGTCGCCTGAGTCTCAACATCTCCCTCTTATTATAGCCCATCCTCCATAAAACTCTTAAACATGCCTTGGATCAGTGAGATGGCAGTTATTTCACTATAATTTGGTGTTGTGAAGATTCAGATTCTAGTCAGTCATATAATTAATAAATACAGAAATAACATATACATGTAAATATACACACATGTATGGGCAACTGACAGATGGATTTTGTCAGAAAATACAGGGTTATTTGTCCAGACGTTTCCCAAAACACAGTCAACTTAGTTAAAAGTCCATTAAATTGATGTTTGCATAGCAGATATTTAAGTTCCAGTGGTTCAAAGGTACAAGTGTATACCCCTGAAATGATTCCTTAATAAAAGCTCTATTTAGTTCTGCATTCCTTTATTTAAATTAAAATTCAAGAATTTTTCATGGAACATTGACTTATTTCAGGAACAAAAATACTGAAAACATTAACCTGGAATTTAATCTAGATGGCATATGAAAATTGTACAATTCCTGTCACAAGAATATAGACTTTTTTTCCTGATGTGGTGGGTTGACCTTGGCTGGACACCAGGTGCCCACCAAGCCACTCTATCAGCCCTTTCCTCAGCAGAACAGGGAGGGGAGGAAATAAGATGAAAAAAACCTTGTCGGTCAAAGAGAAAGACAGTCTAATGAAGCAACAGGAAAAATTGCTCATGCAGAAGCAAAGGAAAACAAAAGATATTTTTCTCTACTTCCCATCAGCAGGTGATGTTCAGCCACTTCCTGGGAAGCAGGGCTTCAGTACTCGGAGTGGTTCCTTTGGAAGACAAATGTCATAAATAAAAAACCCTTCCCCCTTTCTCCTCCTTTCTCTTAGCTTTTATTGCTGAGCATACATCATATGGTATGGAATATCCCTCTGGTCAGTTTGGGTCAGCTGTCTTGTCTATGTCCTCTCCCCAGCGTCTTGCCCACCCCCAGTCTAGTGGTGATGGGGGTGAAGTTGGAAAGACACAGCCTTGGTGCTGTGTGAGCACTGCCCAGCAGTAGTCAAACACTGGTGTGTTATCAACACCTTTCTAGCTACCAGTACAAGCACAGCACTGTGAGAGCTGCTGTGGGGCTCAGCCAGACCCAATACAACTGAACATAAATTTAAGTAGAAGCCAATTCTCAGATTCTGAAGCCTATCATTTCCTTTTTGATCTTATTGGTTTGACAGAAGCCTAAAATCTAATTCCAGGTTTAAGCATCACATGTAATAATTTTTTAACTGTTTGGAATATGTCATAAAAATTACTATGTAGAAGATGGTGTCAGAAGAGTGGGAGAAAAATAATGTAAGTCTAAACAAGATAATGCATAATTAGTACTAAGAATGTTTCAGGTTTTGTTCGGATGATCAGATGTTATTTACTTTTTCCTCCTACCCCAGATGCAATGACAGCAAGACTGGGATTTAAACAAGATCACAGAGGGAGTCATTAATAGGTTTCATTTGGGCATATGCTTCACTGAGAATAAGAGCTTGTCCCTAGCATGAAATCAGCTCCAGCTGGTTCAGCGCTCATGCTCCAGCATGACACCATCTTCCCATGTTTAATTCCAAAAGTGGGAAAGAATAATAATTTTGAAAATGGGAAAGATTTTAACTTCTAGACACTGTTTCTTCAAGGTGTACCTTAGCAAATATTTCCACCTACTTTACAAAAAAGCAAATAACAACTATGCATATGAACACTCCTATCTGCCCTTTTTGCATCTAACAAGGTGTATCATAAGTTCTTCTTTCAGTTTGCACTTACAGGCAAGGAAAGAAAAACGTGTTCCAGGAATGACATTCCAAGCAGCAGTGTTCACAGGCACATTAGAAGCCTGAACACAGGGATAGGTTTTATATTTTGCTACAAGATAGAGCTGATGTCTCCAAAGAGATATGTATTGTGCCCTAAGATTGTTTGTCGGACATTTTCTGGCATGTTTTAGACACAAATTGTATATCAGTTGTAGAGAGATTGTAGAAGGTTATTCAGTATTGATTGTATACAGTTGCTTCTGGGGTGGTGGGTTGGCTGTTGGATAATGTACAGCTGTGGCTTGTTCAGGCTAAGTAGCTAAATAGCACTGAGGACTGTGGGAAGATGGAGCTGGTTGGAGGAGGAGTAGTGTGGACTTGCTCCTGAAAAGATGAGTTGTGTTTTGGACAGTGAGGGCTGGATATCACCTACTAACCTGCCCATGCTTGCAATAATCAGTAGTTATAAACACTTCCCTCTCTATGAACTCAGTATTTGCTATCTTCACAAAATTCATTATTTATAACTAAACTGTACACATTTCCTCAAAACTGGTTACTACATGTGTTCCCTAGAAATCAATCTGCTCAAAAATTTAAGCAGAAAGTGTGTGGGGGGGTGGGAAGCAAAAAGCAAACAAAATGCAGTGAGAGGGGAAAAAAGCAACTATTTGGTTTAAATTCACAACTGAGTAAGACAGATGGAGACAATTAAGACAGAAATGAAACACACATTTTTAGAGATTATGTATATCATAGATCAAATCAAGAGCAGAAAGGTTAAAAGTTGGAATATAAATTATGTTCCAAATGAATGTTTATGGATACCATTGAGAGTGCACAGATTTCCTAACATCTATGGAAGAGCTTTCCAGAGGTATATTATCAGATAGTGTATTGCATTAAGTACCTTTCAAAAACAGGTTATTACTTATTTGTAAAAAGTGACTTTAAAATAAATTCAGATTCAGTAGAGGAAATAGGGTGGTACTGATGATAATGAATATTTATGGTTTTCTGGCTTGGATCACTTAGCCAAGTTTACTTGCTAACGTAAATAAGAAGTTGGGTCTTTTTTTCACTATAAACTTATTTATTAACAGCTGCTGATAACATTTGCTCAAGCAGGCATGATGATTATCCATTTGCTCAGGAACTGGTGGGTTTCAAGTACTACAGACATAAAGAAGAAATGTGCACGCTAGCTTATTCCTGCCATAACAAGCTTTTACTTAAAGTTCTGGTTGCTGAAATATCTAAGGAAGTTTTTCCTTGGAAACAAACAAACAAACAAACAAAAAATCAAGAAAATCTGTGTCAGAAAACTTGTCCCAGATAGACCTAAAGAGATTCAGCAGATCATAGTAATGAGGACTTTCCTCAGAACAGGTGACCTGTTGAACTGTGCTTGTAAGTTATAAGATTCACTTCTTCAGGAAGGTTTTGAGACTTATTATTGCTAACCTAGAAAATGCAGATGGCCTTGCGGGAAACTACTTGATCCAAATGCCATTGTACTAGAAGTAAAACTGTAATGTATTGTAAAGCTCTATTTCTGCTAATGATATATCTTTTTTTTTCGCAGATGAATTTTAAATTATTTTGTTTTTCTCTGAGGCTCTTGAAATACAGATCTCCATTTAATAAAATCGGTTGTTGGTTTTAATCTGGAAGATACTTGAGAAAAACAAACAAACAAAAAGTTTGAAAAGCAGAATTACGGAGATAAAATTAACAAGACCCAGATAAGTGAGAGGAAAGTGTTTGTGCAGAAAAAAAGCAAATAGGTGTCTAAATGACTCAAGAGAACTCATTGGAATTTAGATAATTTTTAGAGAAAAAGAAAATGGTAAAAGTAGCAACAGTCAAAAAGACACTGGATGACACAGAAGAACAAATTAACTTGAATGTATTATGCCCCTTGCTTTTATTATGAGTTCCTAATGAAAAACAAACGGGAAAAAAGCTTACGTGTTACTGAATGTGATGAATAAACTGCAACAAAAGCATATTATCTTTTCATATTCTGAAATAATCAAAATAAGAACTTTGAAGTGAAAGGGAAAGCAGGAAAAGGGAAAACAGAAAAAGGACATAGAGTAGATTTAAATCCCTTGCTTGAATTCCCATCCCCAGTAAAAAAGAAGGTGGTGGTGGGGGGGGAACAACCAAAAAACACCCACAAAAAAATATCTATGTGCTTTTGCTGTCAGTTTTAGAGACTCAAATTAAGTCCTAAACACTAGTAAATCAAGGAGATGTTCAGGAAGAAGCCTGATGTAAGAGTGTAAATGATTTTAACTTAGTTTTAGCAATGTTGAAACAACCCCTTAAAAATTATAATGTCCTTAGAGTTTGTACTGAACAATTTCATGCCCTAGAAAGTCTCCATTTCCTTGAAACCTCATAGTAGTTGTTATTTTTATTATGGCAATGTGCTATTTTGTTATTGTCTATATTATAGTAGGAAAATCCAGAATCTTGAAGTACAGGCATTTATTGCAAATTTGATAACAAAAGGCAATGCTCACCCAATAATAACTTCTGTTTTAAGGTCCTGATATTTCAGTTGGATCGAGAGGAGCAGAACTTTGGACAGTTGCTTAATACAATTACAATTACTTCCAATGGCAGACATCAGATTACAGTGCTAGAGCTGGCAAAGGGATCAGGGTAAAAATTTGGTTTGTCAGCACAAATGGAAAAATAAGCAGGTTAAGATGAAGAGAAGGAATGTGTAGGGTTTTGCTGTATTTCTCTTGATATGTTTTAATCTTCTGCTAGTCTTACTAGCTATATCCACAGTTACATAACATTATGGTCCTTCCCCAAATTAACGTGCACTGAATTTGAATATTTACAATATTAAATACTTTTTTTTCCCCCCTTATTCTGTGTATTGCTAAATATTAACTTAAATGAAAAAGAAGAAAGTTACATGAAGTATGAAAAACCATTTCATCAGTTTCTGCAGAGGGCACAGCAGAAACATTGACAGTGTTCTTTCTTTGTCTGCAAAAAAGATGTTAACATGTTCTGTCATATCGTTTTGTAAAAACATTGGTGCGTTAGGGAAATGACAAGAAGAGGTTCAGAGAAAGCACGTATCAGGCATTCCAATTCAGGAGCGACTTGAAGTCTGAGAGGTTGTCAAGGACAATTCTTCACTTGAAATTAATCTTTACAGTATTAAATCTACTTGTTTTTCTATTTTCAGCATAAATACTGGAATACTAAATACTGAAATACTGGGGGCTGAAAAGTCTAGAAAATGTCAATGGTAACCACTGTGACTGCTGCACTGCTTTCAACTTCTCTCTCTCCCTTATAGTTAGGGGGATGCTGGTGTCTGTCTAGACTCAATACAGATTTGGAGTCAGCATGTACCTGAGGCACTCCTAGGTTTCTCTGCAATATCACAGATATCATAATAAGCAATGGTTATTAATAATTTTCATGTTTGAATAACTTCAATGCAGAAATTAAGCTAAAGTATCTTAATAGAAGTAAACAACATGTTCACAAATCAAAATACGTTATTAGTTCTCAAAAAGTACTCAGAATTGCACACCTGAAAAACAAAACACTCATGGATTCTTGCTTGTTTGTTTTGGTTTTTTTCTCCTGTGAAAGCATATTTCTATACTGTTTTTCCACTTGTGGTTTAGACAAGAAGATGGCGTAAAAGAGGAAATTCTAAAAAGATTCACTAATGGGTATCAATAGCAAATGTCTGCCACATGTAGGAACTTTCTCACAAGGGCTGTCTGAGTATTGTTTGCAAGCAAGGTTAAAGCAACGTAGTGACAAGCCAGAACCTTGTAAAACACTCTGGAAATCTCTAAGCAGAGACTATTTAAAGGCCAGGCACTCTACCTGGAAGAATAAACTGAGAAAGGCTTCAGCACAGGGAGGATTTCACTTCCCGTGAGGAATTCGTAGAAGCAGTATTTCAGAAACGTATAGCAGGAATGGAAAGAGACTTTTTTGGTCTTGCCTCCCTGACCTGTTAGACCAAGGCCAAAGAGGGAGTTTAAAAAAAAAAAAATCTCAATCAAATATATGTTAAAAATATTCCTTAAAGTCTGGAGACTTTTCATAGAACACAAAGCAAGAGCTGAATTTACATACACAGCATAAACAGAAAATTAGAAATGGAGATTAATGAGAATGTGTTTTTATTAAAAAGTTTCTTTATCCCGAAACAAATTCTGCATGAAGTCAAAGTCTGTGTATTTACCTTAAACAACCATTCATTAACTTCAGATATCATTTTCAGGATGAAAAGATTTGAAATTTCTTTATGAATTTGCATAAATTTTTTTAACCATCACAAACATATAAAATGGTATATTTGAAATTTACTTTTAGGAAAGCTCTAGTACCACATGAAAGAGCTGCAGTTACAATCACCTTGTACATCTACAAGTTTTGGTATTAAAGGATAGTTGAATCATTTATATATAATATATTATATAGTCTGTTTGTCTGTTGGTGTAATGCAAACTGAGATTAAGCAAAGAAAGCCACAACCATTCAAGGTCATATCTACATATTATTCTTATACTTATCATTGATTTAATCAACATGACAGTGACTGCCATGTACAGCATTTTTTCAAAAAGCAAAGATATAGTGCATATAATGAAGAAACTTTATGTTTTCAGGGCAAAGTAGAGATATGACTTTGCATGATTCAGTAAATAGAGCAATAATTTCCAAAAGGCTAACTGTCGCTTGAAAGAAGCCTAGATATGAGTTATTTGTATGAAATATCTATTGCAGTAGGAGAATCATTAGGTAAATGTGCATGCTGCAGGAGATTTTAATTAGTAAATGGTTGAATATTTCTTATTAGAATCTTATTTTATTAGTATTTTGAATCCTTTTGTTTTTAAGTACCTGTTTGAACTACGTTAAGGAATGAACTGTGTCCACTCTTAACTCACGGAAAAGGATTATTTTCCTGTGACAAACAGACCTAGACAAGTTGCAAAACGGTACTCCATAATCAGTAGGTGGCCACTGTAATTCAGTTAGGGATTAAGTGCCTCAGAATAAGATCCATAAATAGTAATATACAGAGGGAGATGTCCGATGTAGTTTAAGAATGAGATTACCGAGAGCGCACACCATTCAAAGGTTTTACATGTACATAGTTAGATAAGGTATGTGCCTCAAGGCGTTCGCAGGGGAGGCCATTGCACACTTTCATATAGTCAGCTGGAACTGGAAATGCTGAGGATGTGTCTTAAACTGCTTTTCACTCAGAGGAAGGGACAGCAACACTGCCGGCAGGAAAGCATCTCCAGCTGCACACGGATTTGTGAACAGTTACACGTAGCACGACATGTAATGGCCAATTACTGCAACAAGAGATACACTGTTAGTTCCTCAACTGCTCATAAAATACTCTAAAATATGGATAAACCTTGAAGGATATGCAAAGAACAAAGCTAAAATTGAAACGTACCAAAAGGGAAAATATATGTGTTACAAAATCCTAGTTTTTTTATAGTGACACATGTATGAACCAAAAAGATGCTCCTGTTAGTAGAAAACTAGCTTTTACATTATTTGCAAAGGTGTTTTATCATTCTTCCATTAATTCACTTAATTTGTAATCCAGCACATGCTACTCTTATGGTATGTTCAAAGTATCACGTGAGGCCTGCTGCTTCTGAGGGGCTTACTCTGCAAGCATTCAGTCCTGAATAAATAATGTCATCGTTTCATAAAGAAAAATAGCCCACCACCATATTCCTAAACACCTGACATCTGCCTTGTCAAGCTGTTGGGCTTACCTGATCATGCAAGCTTGAGAACCTAGAAGATTCCTCCTCCCATGTCACCTGAAATTCCTGAAGCTAGAGGTCCCCTCTAGGGCCCAGGTTTCTCCCAGTCTTTCTTGGTGCCCTAATCTGTCCATTAGTGAAGCTGAGTGTGTAGTGATAGTTCATGGTACGTACACTACATATACACAGGTACACACATATATACGTATATACATGGCCAAGCACACAGATCACAGGCAGACACACTTACATGAGAAAAGACAGCACCAATGGCCTCATCCTGCTCTTCTCTCTGGCTGAGCAGGATAGGGTCCACTACTGAGAATATATGTATCTATACATATGTACAAGGTGGATCACTCCAGCAGCTGGGCTGACACTGTCTGCCCAGTAGCTAGCTAGTCCTGGATCCCAGTCTCCCCACTTGCTGGTACCTGCACACGTGATTCCCCAAGGCTGCAGCCCCTTGCCAGTGCAGGCTGTGGCACACACAGGCACACACATAGAGCTGAAGAGGACTCTCCTGGCTCCAATAACCTGTTCCCTCATACTCCTCCTACTCATAGATGCTCACAGGTGCTCTCACTGTCAGAGCTAGCCCTTAGAGGTCTATACTCCTCCCCAGCTCCCATGCTTTCTCAGCACCTAGCCCAGTCTGATCTCCTGCCACTTGTGACTGCAGACTCACTCACCGACCTGCACTCACTCCGGTTGCTGGCAGCACTGACCCCCACGTACACACATGAACAGAGACATAATGACTGCAGTGATCATGCATCCAGTATGGCCAAACAAGTGTGCTGACCAGCATCTACTTACATGCAAATGGACCCTATTATTCCTTTATCCCTCTATTTCCCATACTTGTTCCTCCCCAAATCACCTAAATTTCTCACTTTTCCCACCTTTGCTGCCCCCTTTAAGCATCTCATAATAAAGTCTATGCAATCCCAAAATGCTTTTCCCATGCATCCCATAATGTGTCTCATGCCCCTAGTTAGTGACCTCTCATTCTGAAAGGTGCTCTGGAGAGCTGCTTCCCATGACTCATCCTGACGGACTTCATGTGCTGCCAACAGGGCTGATGGCTCTGCCCCTGGGAGGGGCCTGGACAAGGCGTTCATTCCCTGGGAGCCTGCAGTTTGGATTTCCGCCTGCTGTTGTGTCCCTGTGCTCTTCTGGGTTTGTGGAGAGGGACCTTTGATGGGATGGTGGCTCTCCTGTGGTGGGTCTGGCAACAGCAAGGACAGGTTATTAATCCAGTTACTGCTCCTGCTGTTGTTTCTCTGTGCCTTCTTTTGTGTGTGCAGCTGAGCTTCTTATCACTTAAACTCACACAAACTCGCTTTAAAAGCTTCTGGTATTAGAACTATGCTAAAATGCTTCACTCAACTGTTCTGTATGGTTTGCTGACAATATAAGTTTTGGGACATGTCAGAGGATGATATGCAATCTTGATACTGTATTTAAGATGCTTATCAGTCAATCTTTTGCATAACTAAGGGATTTTAATGAGCAGCCTTTGACTCTTCCTAATGTAAAAATGTTGCTGACTTGCCAAAAGGAAGGAAAGGGGTAAAACTATAAAAATTGTTCAGAAAAATCAAGGTCTTCCAACTTTCTGTGCTACTGTAACAATTGCAAATGCATATACAGAGCTTAGATATGCAGGTACCACTAAGTAGTATTTTGTGATGAAGCACTGTAACTTTTTTGTTTTAAAATAAATGGAACAATACAGTAAAATGTCAGAGATGAAAATGATAAATATATCTTGTGAACAGACAACTGTAGACTTCCTCTCACATGCATTACTGTACTGGCCATACTTAAAATAATCAATCTTCTACAAGTGCAATTTTGTGAGAGATCTGTGCGTATAAGCACACTGTAATATACATCTAGTCTAGCACGTATAATGTGCTAGGGACTGTTGTCTGGTCAGCTGGTATATGTTTGCTTGCACCTCTGCACTTGAATTTGGCCTGGTCAAACTCACATCAGCACCAGTGTTCAGGCTGTTGCCCTGATTTTTTCAGTTTATTAGTAGTATGGTAGTACACTGAACATTATTCTCCTGTATGGTACAGTTTGAAGAACTTTGCAATATATTAAAGTCTAGATCTGTACAAATATCTTTGCTTCTCAGTTCATGTCTGGGTCCTGATCCTTCACTATCCACAGTGTATAAACACTTATTTGTTCTGAGGCTGTCTTTTATAAAGACCTTTGAGAATTACGAAGATGATTGACTGCTAGGTCTCAGGGTATTTCTGAGAAGACAAAGAATCAGAACCAGGTGCCCAAGCAACTTTTGGATCAGATAGGAGGGCACAAATTTAGTTTTAGTCACCTACTGTGTGTTGGGGGGTGTTTGGGCTATTATGACCACAGGTTTGGGGATATGGTAGTTAGTTTTAGCATACTGTTTCCTAATTTTAAACAGTTTGGTTCAAGTCTTGATTATTGTATAATAAACTGGTGATGTGTTCTTTGATACAATTCAAGACTGCATACTATTCCCAGTTTCAATATATAACATAGAGCATATGAGGAAAGTTAAATAAATCCAATTTAATTTCTCACATACACGTGAATTACACAGTAGCCATAATTTAACAGGAAAGATGTGGGTTCAAAGGAGCAGGGAATCTTGTCTACAGTTGCTGCTTGCTAGAAACCTATCTTTTTTGAGGTCATGCATATTTTCTTTAGCTTTTATTAAAAAATCATTATATACTACTTTGATATCACTTAGAAATCCCTAGATCTGACTGATCCAAAATAATATAGATTATATACACTTAAAAGGAACCTCTAATAAATTTATTGGGTTTCTTGTGGGCTCTATCATAGTAATTCTAAAACTACACCTAAATATTTCCAATTGAACTCAGTTTTCTTTTTCCTTATCCTTCGTCCATCCTCTTATTTTTTCTTTTACCCTGCCAACTCATATCTGTTCTCATTTAGAATTTTTGTGTTCTTATAGATCACTATTTATTAGCATCCCATTTTCATTTTTCAATTTTATCATATTATCCTTTTTCAATAATACATGAACTATTTTTATTATTATTTTGCATTCATAACCTTACAGCAGCAAAATGAACACCTGAAAATATCCCTCAGAATTCTACTCACTTAAAAATAAAACGAGGTTTCAGCCTCTCAAGACTTGTTAGTATTTATAATCAGGCCCCACAAAGATATCTACTCAAGAAAACAGACAGTAATTTCATAGACATTCTCATGTGCCTATTCAGCTCATGCTTTCTTAATTTGGCACTAAAGGGACTTGAAGGACTTAAGATATAATTTTATTTTTTGTGTTTTCTTTTTCACAATGAGCTTTTCATGATAAATACACTGACAAACCACAAAAAGTTGCACATAAATTCTACCTTTTACTGCTTATAACTGTTTTTGAAAAAGTATGTGCATCTTTAGAGCCATTAAGTAGTGTTACTTAAAGCAGTTCTACATCTTATTGTATTGTGATTGTTGACATAATATGAGAAAATAAACTATTGTTTTAGTTAGCATTATCATAGTCATCAAAAGAACCACAGGAATTTAACTACTAGAAGGCTTGTGTAGTTCAAATCAGTTCACTCAAACACCTGCTAACAAGCACGTATTGCCTTTTAGTCAAAAGTATGATTTGTAGTTGCCACATTTAAATATGGGGAAGGGAATGCTGCCGTTTTTAAAATGTTTTTAATGTGTTACCTACAGTACCTCTTTTTCTTCCAGAAAATTAGATAAAATATTATCAGTTACTAAAGAAATCTGTTGTCACTGAAATAACCAACGATTTATCACTGTCACATGAAAAATTAGCATCTTCCCTTGTGCATGTATAAGTAGCCGAAAATATATTTGGTTTATACAAAAAAATAAATATGCAACTAGATCGTAAAAGTCTCTGTCACTATGTCACAAATCAGAAATCCATTGTTCCACAATTAAAATTGTGATTAGCTTCATAGTGGTGATACTACTATAAATAACACTGATCGCACACAAACAAACAACAACAACAAAAAAACCCCAACTCTGCCAATAGAATAAAAGACATTTTCTTCAGGTTTGGTTGTTTTTTTTTTTTAGCTGGGTAGAGAAGGTAGGTACACACAAAAGGTTTTGTAAGGATTTTGGTATATAAGCCAAGAATTCACTGTCAGCTCTTGAAGAAACACAGAGAGCTAGGATCTTGGGTAGGATTCAGGTCCACACAGAGACACCTAAAATTAGACATCTATGTGTGGTGGTGTCTACAAGCTATTTATCTGACTTCATGCTATTGTCAGTATATTCACTTGTACCTAGATAGGTATCTAGTGGCAATAAAATGAGCTGGAGGCAAAAAAAGATGAGCTTCATCTGCACAGCCATTTTAGGTGAGATAAGCTATTTTGTCAAACTTCTATCTGCTACCCAGAAGAATGTAAGGTTCCTGTAAATCCTGTTTTCTGTCTAGCAATGGTGTGTGGTTCTGAACATCCATCACACTTGAACTAGCAGCAGTGCTTTAATCTATCATTAACTTCTGCCAAGAGAATCTAGAAAGCTGCTGAAAAGACCTATGAGTAGTTTCTGTGATGAAACAGTTTAAGAAAGCCTTTTACTTTACTTCCTGCATTTACCATGAGCTTGATTAATTTGACCACACATACTAATCTCTGGCAATTTAAGATGCCTTTGGGCATTCTGCCTGGAAGCCAGTTTTCATTCAAGAGAAATCTTTCCCTAGGTATTCTCATAGATACCATGCCTATCTGCTTGTCCTTTATCATATATCCTACGGAAACTCAAATGGAAAAAGAGTTGATTATGTATGGGCATTTTGAATCAAACCACTAGTACTACTTCAGATGTCTGGATTATCCAAGATATACTGGGCAGAAGATTTATGAGGAGCCTGTGCCCTTCTGGAGTAGCTGTTAGAGGAGCAGCTGCTGGAGGCCCACCAGGTTTCTGTGACTGATCCTCATATAGCGCTCAAATGTGAAACCTAGGCCTTGGTTGAGTTACCTATATAAATGGTGTCTAATGCCATTTAATAGGTCCTAGAATATTATTCCAGGTCTCCTTGATGTGAGTCAAGTGTTTTCCACAAATCCTGATTCATATCCGCCAGGTTCAATGGACGTCCTGGTCATAATACAGTTTCTCCAATACCTTTATACATGCAATTGAATGTTGCTTACATTTTGATATGTGTTGGAAATACTCATTGTAACCTTCTGGAACTCCATACCCGCTATGAAGGCACTGCTTCTTTAACACAGACCCAGTGCCATTTGAGATATCTAGAATCCTTTATCTGATTACCACACTCCTCTCCAGAGGAGAAAACACCTGTTTGCCAGCCCTCCTTCAGGTGTCTCAGGTGTCTACATGTACATAGGATATATGATTTCTGTGTACAGGCAATTGCCCACATTCAATGCTTAAAAACAGATGTTTAGTCCCACCTGAGATGCTCTGGAATTTAGACAAACTTCCAACTGCCATTACAGTAATAAACTGGTGTATGTACTCTGTCATATATGCTAATTTACTTACCCTAGATTTTCTTCATTTACAATGGAGAGAAACAAGGAGGTTTAGGATGCAATTTATCATACTGAATTTAGGTAAGATGTAGCATGAGACAAATCATGAGCCAGCAATGTGGCATTGCCACAAAGAGGCTAATGGTATCCTGGGCTGCATTAGGAGTGATGCCAGCAGGTTGAGGGAGGTGATTCTTCCCCTCTACTCAGTGCTGATGAGGCCACACCTGGAGTCCTGTGTCCGGTTCTGGGCTCCTTAGCACAAAAGAAACATGGACATACTGGAGGGAGCCTAATGAAAGACCAAAAAGATGATTTGGGGACTAGAACATCTCTCCTATGAGAAAATGCTGAGAGCTGGGACTGCTTAGTCTAGAGAAGAGAGGACTTGGGTGGATCTTATCAATGTATATAAATACATGAAGGGAGGGTGTAAAGTAGACAACGCCAGGTTCTTTACAGTGGTGTGCTGTGACAGGACACAAATTGAAACACAGAAGCTGAGAGAAGAAGGAGGCCCGGATGAGGAGAGGTTGGCTGGAGGAGAAGCCAGGAACCCAAATGCAGCAGAGGCAAGAAGCAGGGTGGACTGGCCTGAAGAGGATGAAGAAACAGCACAGACAGTAGATGAGCTTTTGGAGACTTGTGTGGGAAAGCCTTGTTGCAGCATGATAGTTTTGTAGTGCTGCGACACACAGGAGGTTCCCTCTGAATATCAGGAAACACTTTTTCACTGTGAGGGTAACTAAGCCCTGGCACAGGTTGCTCAGAGAGGTTGTGGAGCCATCTGGACATGGTCCTGGGCAGCTAACTCTAGGTGGCCCTGCTTGAGCAGGCTGGTAGGACCAGATGACCTCCAGAGGTCCCTTCCGACCTCAACCAGTATGTGATTCTGTGATCATGGGCCCTCCAATGGACTTAAAAGGCATCCTAAGATAGTTAGCTTAATTTTATCATCTACAGTATAATTAAAACAGGAGAATACCATATCTACTTCAATTTCAGTGTAAGTTTGATTGTTCTAAAGTCACAGGAGCCTGAATATCACAGAAGCAGGACTTTGTATGGTGACTGTCAAAACAAGACACTAGCTGATTTAAAGACTTCCAAAGTTAAGCAAAAACTTCTAAAGTTCTTGCCTCCATCCAGTTTTAATTTTATTGCATAAATGGTCTTGCTTTCTTCCTTTTCCTTCTTCCTCATGACATAATGTTCCATTTACTCTTTTGTTCGCTGCTCTCAGGTGGATAATTTTTCCAGGTAGTAATTAAGGTTGCAGTAAAGGAACACCTGCTTCTCAGATAAACCAAAACACACAAGGTTCTTATACATCATATCATAGCAGTTTGAAAGATTTTAAGAAGCTTACAGACGTAGCTTTGAAATATTGCAATGCAGCTCTACCAAAATGAAGTAAGCGTGTTCTGTTGTATAAGACATAACATATTTCTTTAACTTCATGATAAAAGAATTTGTCCACATGTAAGAATTGTCAACAGAAAAAAAAAGGGAGGGTAAAAAAGAGGGGAGGAGAGCAGAAGAAGTGGAAAGGGAAGGGCAAAACTTCTGTAAATTCAGAAAATACTGGTAACAGGAAGCAAAGCACAATAATTGATGAAGACTCTAGCTTAAGCCTCAACCATAGCATCTACGACATATTAAACTACTATAATGTAAAGATTTTGACAATATTCAAGAAATCTTTGCCTTTCAAACCAGTGTAAATAAGTACATACAAGCAAACAGAAATCAAAAAAGCCCAAGTAAGCAAAATCCTTCATAGTACAGGACTGTTAAAATTTTCCTGGAGATGCAAATGAAATTAGGTTTGGATTCAAGTACTATAATTTTATTTTCATAACTTTTATGTACTGTTGCAGGATAGATCAGCAAATAAGGTGATCTGTGTATTGATCTACTAACATATACCTTGAACTTATTTATCACTAAACACCCTGTAAAACCCCCTGAAACATCTCATTTTATAAAAGAATGCAAATTTCATGAAGATATGAAATGGAAGGAATATATTTTGATGCTGAGGTTCTCCTATAGAAGAAACCTTGTTAGAAGTATTTTTTAAGAAAAAAATAATTTAGAGTGTCCATATTTTATCGGATTAAATCAGAAACGTAGTATTATGCTTAATGCAACTAATTTTTTTAATTCAGTATTTTAGAAAGGTTGTTACACTACTGCTCCTGTGCTCTTTAGACAGTGGTTTACTACATGGAGATTTGTACTCCAATGAACTAAAAAATCTATGCTACTAACAAAAGAATAGAAGTATAATGCAAACTGCTGTAGGGGGCAATCCTATCTATTTATATACTGGAAAAGAAAACAAATACTTCACTTGAAGACATTTTATATGCTTCATAAGGCTTTGACAAAACATAGCTTAGTACCATAATTTTATAGTGTTTGAGTTCTTTAATAAATAGTAGCCACACTCCTGAAAGACATACTGTCTTTACATTAAATATAAACTACTGATTTAATGGAAAGTAAATTGCACAAGTTCAAATTTTTTGAGAATTCAAGTCAATTTATTTTGCTATTCACATTTGTATCTTTACATTGTTTTGACAGATTTATGTCCCTTAAAGAAAAGAGCTCTCTCTTTCCCTATGAAGCAAATTCCACGTTAAACTAAGATTATATTTTTGAATGTAATCATTTTTCTCTTAGATAGGAACTGTGATTTAAGCAACTGAAATAGCGAATTATTTAAATTTATTTAACATAAAGGTTGCATCACTCCTAACTTCAATGATCTATTTTTATTAGGTAGGGCTCTCAAAAGAATATAAAACATTTTTTGTTGCTCTTTACGGTAATTTTATTTTACTTTAATTAAATGTGCTTTTGTAGAGACACCGTGGTTATTTTGTACAGACTGAATAACCCCTTGACAATCAACTCATTCTGAGCCGAAGGCATAGCAAGGAAACTGAAAACAGTTCACTTTGATACTGCTTCCAGAAACATGACCTACAAACCACAGAATTTTCTACAATAGCAGCCTGGCACCAATCTCACAGTCTTTTTCTTTCCTTGGTCTTTGATATATCCTGAGAAAGTACACATACTTCTTGTCTCATACCAAAGAGGGTTAGGAATCAAGGAATTATGATTTCAGTATTTAGGATATTGGTATTTGAAAATGTGGGGTTTATTCTATAGACAGATACACTTCTGTCACATGAAAAGGGGAGGAGGGGGTGGGGGGTGTGGAACTCTTCTCAGCCCCAGGTGTTTGATCTGTCTATTAGCACCCCAGGAAAGCCGAGATCCTTGTGGCTGACCAGTCTGCCGGTGTCCCGTTACAGGGGCCCTTCACTGAACAGTCCCACTGGATCAGAGGGCAATTCGACTGCCTTGTTCAGGGAAACACGCCAACAGCATCAGGGGGACCCCTCAGCAGGTCTTCCCACTTTCTTGGAATGTGTTACCCACTGCTGGCAACTGCTAGTGTCCACAAAGGACTAACACTAACAGTTTACAGAATAACACACTTTATTAATATGAAATCATGATGAATTAAGGTTCGTGATCACCAGTGATAGGGACTGCCTGCAAAAACAAGCTTGAAATTATATACAACCAAACTACATACAACTGAATTATAATCAATAACAACAGCTAGTGTGAGTTAGTTATTTAGCACGCATAAAACAAAGTGCTTACCCAATAGGTGTCCCTATGGGGTAGAAGACAGGTTCGGCCCGTCAACTGATCCCAGAAGTGATGATGGCATCTTCCCTAACTTCTCCCCTCATCTGTCCACTTTTTATACTTCATAGTACACTGTATATTTATTCATCATACACAGGATTGGTTACAAGTTTCTCGCTTCTAATGCAGATTAGTGCTTATCTCAGATAGCACTACTGAAGTACTCTTCTAACTACACATGCTCCTCAAGCGGGGTTTTGCCCTCTTCTGGTGGGGCTATTTGAGTTGGAGGTCACGATCTCTCACTGCCACAATTATCTTTGTCCTATTTTCAACTGATTTTCTGTTGATGTCAGTGGATTGCAACACCTTATCATCCTGTTTCCTCTCATAGCCAGAACTTTCCTCACTTGAAGGCTTCTTTCTG
>JAVJGI010000014.1:49774987-49789906 GCA_035590275.1 Ibycter americanus | reverse complement strand
TCTTTTCACTATCTGTTCTTTGTTTCTCATCCTCCCCAAGGCTGACTCCCTTGATTAGAAGTCCCTTCATTCATAACTTTAGAGAGTGGGTCAGCTTGACCTAGCTTTGTGAACACAGAATCAGAGTTGGGTAATCCGGCACTTTAGACAACAATTCCCCCCGCCTTTGGACTTATTTCAGTCCAGGACTGGTCCATTTCCATCACATTTAGGTGAAGCTTGAGTGACTCTAGTCATACATATTGTTGTTACTGACTGGTATCCTGTGCCCAGTGAGGTGTAGTAATACCTTGAAGGCAGGTAACTGAGATGAGGTGTGCATTAGTATTACAATGAGATTATTTCATCTGAGGAAAGTCATTTCACTACAATGGTTGGCTCAGCCACAGACATCTCATGGATTCTTCATGTGACAACCGGTATGTAGCTTATCAGCTGTGTGGTGCCATCAGGTTCCCATTCCTGCAGGGAGCCCAACAGAGCCTGGCTGCGGGGTCTCCACTCCACCCTCCATTACTCCTGCCAGCATGTGCTGAGCTGGCAGGTGTGTTGCTTAGGGAGCCATGGTAAAGTAGATTCCATGCATGCCAACCATCCTGAAGGTGATAGCTGTATTTTATCCTAAAAATGCTTTCTGTTATACTATGCTTCTGTTAGGACTCAATTTTCTCTAATTCCCCGCCTCAAGGTGATTTTTCTACAACTTCACTGAAAAGATGGTATCTAATTTTTGAAAACAGGTTGGGACAATGAGAAGAAAAGTTGAAAGAGCAAATGATTGTAGAGGGCTATCAGCATGCAATTATGATTGAAGGGCACAATTTCATTACTCTGGGAACTGCACACGTAAAATATAGTGATTAGCTGGCAGATCTTGCATGGATTTTTTTGATTGGGAATTGGCTACTTTGTCTGTGCTATTTTAGAATTGTTCACTTTTGCTCCCCTCATAGTTTTGAAATTTATAAATATGCCAGGTAACAGGAAATCAATATCAAAAGTTTGCATCTTGCCAATATAACTAATATTTACAGACAAACTAGTTGTCTTGCTCTTCTTTTGACTCCTTTTGCAAATAGACCAGTTCCAACACAAAAGGTGGAAAGTATTGGGTTTTTTACACTATCTTTCCGGTCTTCCTTCCTTTCTGCCTTCAAATATTATATGAATACGCAGCTAGAGAAACCTTGTTCTTGGGACAGTTACTTCCTTTTAGACAGGAGATCTAACACCCAGTTTAAGTGCAATATCCATTGTAAGTGTAGAGGATCTTATTGAGATGTCCAGCTCACACATTCTGAGACATCGTATTAGCTACCAGTACCAAAATATACACTGTATACCAACTAAATGTCTGGCACCCAATTATGCAGAATTAGTGGGCGTTTTAATTTCATGCTACAAAGACGTAACTCATACTGATTCATACAAATAGAATCTCTGTCTCATAGTTAAATCAGAACCTGGGAGGTCTGGGTTCTTATATGAGTTCTTACACAATGACGTTCATGCCTCTTTCCCTCCGTTACAATACAGGAATTTGGACTGGAATTTCATGTCTGTGTTGTTGAATCCAGTTACAATCAGATGTTGGTAGACATAAAACAGGCATCCAGTTTTCCATTAAGTAGCATTCCTCTACCAAAAATGAATGCTTCAAAAACACATTCATACTTATTTGTAAGATATTACATGGCATGACAGCAGGCAAAAGAAGAGTTTTTAAAAGTACAGAAGTGTTGTTCTTACTGAGAAAATGGAATATAGTAATGATTATGGTTGGCTACATACAGCTAGAGTAAGGTTGTTATGATTGTATTAAGAGTAATATGTAAAAGCATTTGGTCTGAATGTGTTTTCATATTCTTCACAGAGAAAAAGTGCTTAAATCTTCATGCAACGTGTTTCAGGTATACAGCATATTTTTTTTCTTAGATTTTTTTTCTTCCTATATTTGTGTTCATTTTCTTTGTCCTAGACAAGAAGTTTCACTATTAACTATTAAAACTAAAGTGCTGCTACTAATAATGTGCCATTTTTCAGTTTTAATGGTTTTTCTTTTATCATGTAAGTTAAAAGATAAAATTGATCTATATCATACGTGTACGTCTTAAAATGACAGTCAGAATTTAAACCCAGTTCTGATTTTAACTGATCTAGTAAGCATCATATCATGTGGCAGCACCAATACCTGGCATTGAAAAAGACAGCCAGTGTGACAGTTTTCTAATCCTAGTTCTCCTCTGTGGAGCTGCAGTTACAACCATTAAGTGTATTGTTGTTTGCCAAATACTGGCTTTACCTCCAAGATTTTTGTTGCACTGTATCTAAACCACAGTGGTTTGCCTTACAGCAGGTCAGACTTCAGAGCTCTTCAAGTTTGTGGGTTTGTGTTTTTCTTTTCAATCATATAAGGTTGAGGTTTTGATCAATTACTACATTAATTTCATGTTTAATTTGACATCTTTTATCTAGCTATTTTTGTTTTACAGGGGGAACTTTTAATTGTCTAGTCAAAACCACTTGCTTCATTCTTCCTGTTTTCCTTCTACCTGTGAACACATCTACATGGAGAAAGTTTATCATAGCAGGTACCTTAGGATGGAAAAGCCTGTGTCCTAGGTACCTTCCTACTGCAGACATTTGCAATTGATCCCTCAGGCATCCTTGTTCAAATTCATTCTATTTTTCCCTTCACTTGGCACCAAAAACAAATGAACTGAATATTTGAATAAAGTCTTCGGGGTATTAAGTCAAAGCTAAAAACTTTACATATTGGGCTTCCTGGTAGTTCTCCTGTGTGTCTTTATTTTTTAAAGTACTATGCATCAAGACGTTCCCATATCATAGAAGAAAAACAAATAAATGATTGGTTAAGACAGTAGATCCCCTCAGGGTCTCTGTCAGACCTGGATGTGTTGACCTGAATTTCTGTCCTAGAATTTTAATGTGGCACCAAAGAAAAAGCTTCATTTTAAAAATATTTTGGATTGCCTTATTCTCTGTAAATTCGGTCTTACAGTGTTGGTCATCATGAACCTTTATTCTAAAGAATAAACTTTTAATTCACTGATTCTTTCTGTCAAATACTTTTTATTGCATATCTTATGATACTTGAGGTATGTAATAAATAAAATTTATTAAACTGAACAGAACAAGGTTAATAGAGCTATTGAGCATATATGCTCAAATATTATTAGAAGATAGCTTCCACATTTTTTTCTGCTGTTGTTTTTATTCTAATTCTTTTTTGCTTCTTTAATATACTGAATACAAATAATTAAAACAGAATACTTCAATACTTCTTTTTAATATTACTAATCCAATAATATCAGTATGATAGTGCATTATAGCTAGAAAAGGGAAACAAACAAAAAATCTGATTCTACCTCACCTATTGCCACTTGATAGCTATCAATGTTTACTTCCAGATATGAAATCTGCTTTGAGTATAGATATAAGCAGACATTGACATGTTGGCATTTAGGATTTATAAATAAATCTCTTTTCAGCAAAGCATGTAAAAGTGTACATGATCTCTACAAATTTGAGACTGAAATAAAACACTAAACACTTTGTTGAATTAGGGTCATGGTCAGCTAGCTTTTAATGTAAAGAGTAATAGTTTGCAGCATAACAGACTCAATTTCATGGCTACAAAGTTGAAAGTATAAGTAATTTAATCATAGATGTGTTGTAAGCAACATTAAATATTGTGGTATTGTATTATGCTCCCAATGACACAAGCAGAAAAAGCAATCATGCATTCACACACAAATCCACATACAATTTGCTTTCATCTATTCATGCATATTCATCCACATTTGAATTAGCAATGTTGCACTGCTTAATACTTTAATCTACAGTTCTCTCCTATTTTCTTGCCAAGTATAACTGTTGATGTCTGAAATGATCATGGCTTTTCCTGTAGAACACACTTTTGCCTGTTTTTAGCAAAAATAGTCCAACATTTCAAGCATTGATGTTTTCCAATATTAATTTTGATTTTCTTTAAAGCCTTTTAGATCTTAGATTTGGACTAAAGAGCCTTTATTTTAGAGAGGGGATGGGTCATGGTTTACAGGTCACCTTTTTGCTTACAGGAAAGTCTGAAATTCCACTGGCAGACTGTAAACTATAGGAGAATACCATTTAAATATTTCTTCAGGAGCAAAGATTAAAAAACTAAATTTCTTAATGTAAAACAGATTATACGGTAATGTAATAATCTAAAAATGTAATAACATGCTAATGAAGCGCGATTTGCATGAAATTTTAAACTCCATGAAATTTGTTTATGATACTAATATTCAAACAAATAATTAGCTTTCCCTATGGCTTCTGAGTTGAGTCTACATGTGAGTTATTCATGTACTTTGTGTTAACAGAAATGGACCCTACAAGGTTTGCTAATGCCACCTACAAATTTATAATGTTAGTGATATTGTTAATAAAGGAGTAAAATGGTTGATAAATTTTAAAGAACATGTTTCTAGAGAAAGTTATATACTTTATAGGCAGTTTCATTGTAATTTTCCTTGTTCTCTCTCTGCTCTATTTTGATAGATTTAGGCACTGTCTGATCATTTGATCTCTCACAAGTAAAAAATAATTTTCTGTTTTATTTATACTATCTATTATTATTATATCCATTATTATATCCGTTATTTCAAAAGCTACTGTACACAGTCTTGGGTTACTAGGTGGCCCTGTCTGAGCCAGGGGCTTGGGCCAGATGACCTCCAGAGGCCCCTTCCAAGATGAACCATTCTGTGGTTCTGTGATTCTATGATTCTATCTGTAAAATTAATTTGATTATCTCCATTCCTTTGGCTGTACAAAGTAAAATTATATGTCCCTTCACCAGCAGCAACCACTGCAGTTTTGCACTGCCTTGCTTTTTATCTGAGACCAAGGAAGAGCATATTTGTAGTAGAATTTAATTGATTGGGAAATGCATATGAAGACCAGTGGAAAATCCTTGAATAAATCCCTCAGATAAAGGCGGGAGAGAAGAGATACTCTAACCAAATGCCTTCTAGTCCGTTTGGACATAATGCTTCGGTTTATGCTGTTCATATGGTTTCCCCACTTGGTTGTAACCAACCTGAAGCAAGTTAATTCCTTCTGACAAAAGGACTTTTTTTTGATGTGAAGAGAGTCCATCCTAGATTCTTAGCAAGGACAAATCTAGACAACACCTGCTTCTAAAACTCAAATGGTTGTAGATACAATCAACGTAAGATAACAATAAGAAACAAATAGGCTTAAATAAGGGTTATATTATACCATTCATGCTGTTGGAACTCTTGTTCATTTGCAATGATAAAAATAAGTTTAGTAAAAGGACTGATTTTTTTATAAACGAGTATTGATATTTAGTGATAAAGTTCTACAGATAAGAAAAAAAGTTTGAAGGTCTTTCTCATTTCTTTCTCTTTCTTTTCATGGATCTCAGTTGAGTAAGAACAATCAGTCATAATGAGTAAAAATCTAGCACTTTGATGGCTCTAGGCAGACAAATAATGAGGGAGAAACTGCTAAAGTAAGAAAATTCAAGGAAGGATGAACTCTTTATAAAAATGTCTCCCACATAATGCCAACAGAATTGCTGTCACAGTGGTGGGTTTGTGGATTTCTTTCCTATTTTATTCCTTCTTTTACGCACAGTGATCACAAATGTCAGTAAGTCAGAGAATAATTTTTAGAATTTTTAGTTCTAGACATACAATGAGACCAACACAAAATATTATGAAGGAGATGCCTGTAAGGGGTTTTTATCTTTTCTCTTAAGGCATATTAAGGTACGAATGGGGCTATGCTTAAAAACATAGGGAAAGGGAAAGATTATTTCTGATTAAAAAGACACATGTTTTACTAATTAGTAGCTAAGATTACTAACACTGGTCATTACTTACAAAAAGGGAAAAGGAAGTACTGGGTAAAGACCTGTAAACTTAAGAAAGCCTTGACTGCAATGACTGCAAACCAAGGCTGATCTTCAAGGATGATCTTCTCAAATTACAAGGTATATTCTGAAGTTCAGAAAGTCGCACATCCATAGCAGAAGGATGGAATGGATGGACAAGGAATTCCAGAATATGTTTAATCAAAAAATTAGCTTTCCCAGAATGTGGAAGCAGGAATGAGCTACCTAAAAGGAGTAGAGAGACAAGAGAGACATTGGCTGAACATAAGCCAAAGCTTAGAAATGTGAAAGGCAACAAGGAAGGTTTCTCCAAGAACATTGACAGTAAAAGATTTCCACTAATAAGGTTTGCCTTCTGGACTCCCAGACCTCTGAACCTACTAAGAGGCAATTTGGGAATGTGGAAGAAGCAAAGTTAGGCAATACTTAAGCAAAGTGAATCCTCATTCTCTTAAGTTTAGACAGATTGCTGTTTCTAAGAAATTAATTTATGAAAGAATAATATTAGGTTAGTGTGATGACATCTACTATTGATAAAATTCTTGGGGAAATTTACCTTTCTCATTCATGCCCAGCTGACTGATTGCTTCCTGATTCAAAATATGTTCTATGGCTGTGCTAGATCTGAGGTCAAATACATGGGATTGTAATTTTTCAGGGAGTGTGTGTGTGTATGTGTGTATATATATATATATATAAAATTTTTATTTTCTAGCAAGGTAGCAGAAATTGATAATTTTATAAAAAGTCCTTGCTATTGGCTGGTAAATCTGTGGACCATTATTTTGTAATAATAAGCAAGATGAATGTTATTTCCAGCTGTCTTTTGTAATTGTAATTATTCCAGTCTCTTCAAACATGTTTTCTTTATGCTCATGTAATTTAACATGTGGATACATATTAAATTATATATCTATGAGGTAAAATGCTAATTTTGTGCTTCTTTTACATTTGGCTTAACCTCCATCCCATACTATGTACTGTAACTGATCTCACTGGTCTTCTCTTCTGGTTTATGCACCTGAAAAGCTACACATTATTTGCCTTATTTGCTCAACAAAATAATTGGCCATTTTTACATTATTTTCTACTTTCAAAGCTTCAAGGAATCTGACAATTAAAATATTTTCCATTATTTTTGTATTACTTTTCATACGATTCATACCTAAGGTATTTATTCAGCCCTGCCCTATTACGTGCTTTCCTTGCAATTTGCGTACAGGTGCTACATGTTTTTTGTAGTTTTGATAATAAATAATACCATCTTTTATTGACATTCAGATTTCTGGCATTCTTCTCTTCAGGATTATGCTATTCTTGCTTGTGACCTAAGATAATTTCTTTAATCATCTATTAACACTTTTCTATTTATGAGTGCCAGAATAAAACTGCAATGCTTACCACTGTTACAATATCACTTCTGAATATTGAGGTATTTCATCCAGGGATACATTTGTTTACTAAATGAAACCATTCCATTAAAGATTCTCTATGTTGTTCCTTTAGCAAATTCATATATTAATAGATTATCTCCTCCAACATTTGTAAAGAAGATAATTTTAGAGAGTCTCAGTATCTTGTGGAGTCTTGTAATATGCTTGAATTTGTGTATTTGGATAATCAAAATATTGTCTGTGCCACTGGAAATTTACTGGTGACCTTTGGTTTTAATGAAACTTCTCACAGGAGCTATTGCTTTGAGTTAACAGCAAAGCCAAATGTAAAAAATCACGTAGAGATTTCACCTCCTTAAAGCAATTGACTTAAAGCTTTTAAGAATTTTCTAGTATACTGACATCAAGTTAGAAATTTTTCCTTTTGCAAATCTAAAATGTTCAGAAACAGAGATGGAATTTTCCTAATTAAATTAACTGAATATTATTAAAATATTAATGGCAGGTTGTGAGCATAAAACTTGATGAGGATTTTTATTTGTAGACATACAGGTGGCTGTTGCCCTGATTTATTGCAGATTAAATGCCAGAGGCAGACAGCATGTGCAACAAGAATGAATGGCCCAGTCCACTTCCAAAGTCCTTCTCTTCCAACTTCAGCCATCCAGCTGTGTTGCCAAAATTCTAACCTTCACAGGGCTAAGCACGATCACAACCTGTAAATTACTTCTAGTGGTTTGAGTTTCTTCTAATGTTATCTTGAAAAGGGAGAAAATACTTTGTGTTTGCTCCTTAGGTTGAGAATTTTTATTGGAAAAAAAATGTCTATTTTTTCATTGGTATTGACATCTCTAATGTAATCACACTGTAATATAATTACTCCCTGATGGCGAACACACTTCAGTGAATCATCTACCTTGAAGTTAAGTGCTTGACTGAGGCACTTAACTTAAAAACCACAGTTGTCCTTGGAGCTTTCTGCTAATGAAGAAAAATAAGTCACATCTAGAGGGAGAGTGAGAACTTAGATGGGCTGAGCTGTTTTCTGATAGTATAAAGATGGGCTGAGCTGTTTTCTGATAGTATAAAGCTCCTTCCTGTTATTAGTCACCTTAATCTCTTTCCTGAGCCTAACTAATTTATGCACTCATTATAGCTTAAAATTAATGTGGACATTATGTGGAAATAAAGTGGACAAATTCAGGCCTCAGAGACTCAGATGAAAAATAATTTGATAGGAAAGTTTTCAATAATCCTAATTAATATTTAAACTTTAGGGTGTGAAGTGGGAGGAAAACAGGAAGGAAGGGAGTGACTGTAGGAGAGAAAGCCTTGTCTTTTTTAATGTAACTACATTGTCTACTCATTCTTTTAGGTCATTTATTTTTGTGATATTTTAACTGCCAGACAAAGTTTTAAAATAGATGAGAGCCACATGAGTCAGCCAAGGTGGCTGTTAATAGATCTGTTCCTGTCAAGTGACAGAGTTTAATCATACCTCCCTGAAAATTAGCCAAACTTAGTATTCTGTAATATTTAATGAAAAGTTTAATCTAGGTTGTTTTCCTTATTTCGGTAGGCTAAAAGCAAGCAACTTGTTTCTCTTGCACTCTTTAATCTATTAAGCTGACACTATACTTTTTTGTTGTTATCTATTATTGATGAGAGTTCTTCTAAGTCCTGGGGTCTTTGTGAATTTAGCTGTAAAAACTACAAAGCACTAATAAATTATGTACCTACTTAATAAAAACCAAGCTTTGTGTAGGTTCATTTTATTATTTCATTTACTATACAAATGAGGGAAAAGGCTTTTTAAAACCATCAAAATTGTGAGTCTCTTGATGACAACCACTCTATTTTATATTACGGTAGAAGGTGTGTTAATTATAATATGAAGAGAAATGCAGAAATGCAACACAAAGCTAGCCAGAAAAAAAAAAAAAAAAAAATCAAACATATCAGTATTGAAAATGGAATTACTCAAGAAGTATCTTGGGTAAATGCACTCCTAAGATAAATGAGTTGGGGCAGGCACAAAGAGAGGATTATTTAGTTCTAGTGAATGGCCCCTATTTTCTGCTGTTCACTATCAAGTTTCAGGAGTAGTTGATACACTGCTTAGGCAAAGCAGAGCTGAAGTTTGTATGCTACTGTGCTATTAAGGTGGCATTGTTTTGCAGATGACTATCCTTTTTCATGTCCTGTTGACAACACGCTGGAACTCTTTTCTGTCTGTGCTTTGCACAATTTCTGGTTCTGAATTAACTTCTGGTTGTACATTAGCTAGCAATCATTTCAGCTGAGGATTTTATGGGCAAAGGATTTTCTCCAGATAGATTTAGTCAGTTATGAATTGGGGAAAAGAGTTAAAGTATCCTATGTTTTTTCATACACTGATTTTTTTTTTTAATTGATTTCAATATATTCCGCTATTTTATTTTCCCCTACTGCACATTCTTGTATTTCAGACTGCCATTGCCATGCAGGCACCACAGGCGTGGCCGTCCCTGCCCAGACCCTCAGGACTCCCCTCACCCTGCCCACAGACCAGGACCGCTTCTCTTTAATTTCATACATACAAACATAGGTAGGGAGTACCTACCTTATTTTTTATTATTTATTTCTTTTTAGTTATTGCTATGAGGAGTGCAATAGTTTTGTCTTATAAATGCATTCTTAATATGCTATCATTGATTACCACCATGCTGCAGTTACTGTAGCTACTGTACCATAGTGTCAAGTATGATATTTAGATAAGAGAAGAAATACTTCAGAAATTCCTTTTTTAGTAGTTAAGACCTATTTAAGAGTTACTATTAAGCAAAAGAACCATGGAGAGTACTTGTGATTGTCGCTCTGTTAATCAGATAGCAACTTCTCGTATTAAGATTATGTTCCAAGCATCCATATAGCAATTCTGCATCTGTTACGCAGTTCTCCAGAAGGAAAATGGGAAAATAATTGATGGTTTGTTATTCTGACAGTAACCGTCAAAGGATGGTTGCCTCCAGCTTTTTACCTATTTTCCAGTTAATTTTGTTCTCAGACTCTGAGAATTTCTCTTAGGAACCTATGAACCTATGACCCCAAAAGACATGAGCGTAACAAGAAAGTTACAACTGTAAGAAAATTTAACTACATGCGTAGGAATAAATTCAATAATGACAGCTTTCTCCCATATCATAAGAAACTAAATGCCACTCATAAAATATCCATTCAACTGGAAAATATACACACATAAGCATTTTCTGCAGCGCTGTCATAATGTTTTACATGGCCATAATTCTTAATGTTCAGCACTTTAATGACTTTATCCTACACAGTTTCCCATACTCATACATAATAGTTAAGTACCCTATGGTGAAAATATAAGCTGAATAGCCATATGCCTGCAGTCTTCTTGCAAAGTGAGCAGGTTTTTGATTGGCTCTAGCAGGTTTGGGGAAATGACCACTTCAGACAGGACACAGTCAAGCAGAAAACGGGCAGATGCTGTAAGTTGCATAATCAGTACAAAGAAAACTCATCTGCCATTTATAGTACATAGATTAACTGATGGGATACCGACTGATTCAGGCTAATTTAATGACAACCTCTAACCATCTGGCTAGAAAGCTGTATTTTACAGAGGCCTAATGCTGACCCACATAAACCAGTCTAAAAAACATTTGGTGAGTTTAATAATGGATTATACATCAAAGCAAGAACTCATTACTGTTACAAGTCATGAAATATTTATTTTTAATCTGACAGTTCTACTACTGCTAAACAATAAGAGATTACAATGTGAAGCAGTATATATAATAAATGACTTGACTACTTTTCTGCTGTGCTAGTAAATGCAAAGCTTTCCAAGCTCAATGCTTTCATTTGCTGACAGTGTGAAACTGTGGGAAATAGAGTCTCTTCTTTCTTCAATGCTTTCTCAAGCATCAGTTCTTCCTTTGCTCTTTGGACTTAATTTATAATTTTGCAGTAAAATTTGCCATAACTGATGAATTCAACTAACTTGTTAGTTTCTTTGTATTTAGCTTGATTTCACAAAGAGCATCCTGGAAACCAAATTATACCTGTGATGTTTTTGCCTGAAAAGTCTTTGTGGAATGTCGTTGAAAAAGGAAATTGGGGGTGGTGGGGGGTGGTGTGGGGGGAAGTATAATTCAGAGCATAATTTGGCTGACAAGATTCAATTTACTTGTGATGGTTTGTGACGTGGAAAGAACCCAGCCTGATTCTCAAAGCTCAGAGCTGGCAGTTGGAAAATGTACATCAGCAAAGTTGATTCAAAGGCAGTGAAGCAACAACTGTTCAATTTCCTCAATGCAATTTTTATGGAGTCATTCTTATAAAAAGAGCCACATATTAAAATGTTGTTGAAATATGGCAATGGCAAGTGTTTTTCAGACAGCCTATATTATTTTCAGAAGACATGTTCCCCATTGTACAAATGCATACTGATGTATTCACATTTAATTTTTTCCTTCTTTTTCTTTTTTTTTTTTGTAACAATTTAAAAATACAATTTATGTTTAATAGTATATGCAAGTTGATGAACACACTATAACACATTTTGTTCAAAGCATCAGAGATATGGGAATGGAAGAAACTGCTGAGGAATCAGAAGGGCATGTTTCCACATAAAATTTGCAGAGTTGTAAGAGGTACTGTCAAATTCTTTGAGGCAAGAAGGCAAATAATGTCATTTGCACCAATATACTATGTGCAGTATACTGCACATATATTGAGCCATATACTATTTCTTCACTAAAATCTGTGGGCAAACACACAACTTCCCTGTGAAGTAGTTGAAAGTAGTAGTACTCAGTCAGGTTTCAGAAAACCTCAGATTTCTATTCTGTTGGAAGATTCCATTACTTGCCCTATTCAGACAAGATTATTTGTTGTCTCCAACAGTCAGAAAGTGGAAAAAAATAAGACAGCTTCTCTGACATTCAAAAAGAAACCTTATTGGTTTCATGGAGATCTAAATGCAAAAAGTTTCCTTTGAAAAAGTGTCTTGTGTACACAAACAAACCAACCAAGCAACCCCAAAAAACAAACCCAGAAAAGGTTTCCTAGAAGAACAAAAAATGAAGGCAGGATTTTCTAGGAATGATATTTACTATATTGCCAGAACATTCAACCGATAAATTAGCCTCAGTGCTGTGTAACTGTCTTCAGATGTGGTGTCAAAGACAGGGGCTGTTGAGAAAGGACAGGCAGGGCAGTTGAGGTGGAGGTGTCATGCTATATGTAAGGGAGAGGTTTTATTGTACAGCCCTTACAGTTAGTGATTATGTGGTTGAGAGCCTTTGAATAAGGATTAGGGAGATCAAAACCGAAGATGTTGTAGCGGGTATCTACCACTGATCACCCAGCCAGGAAGATGTCACTGATGACTTATTCTATAGGCAACAAGGAGAAATTTCAGGATCAGTAGCCCTTGTCCTTATGGGAACTTTCAACTTCCCAAACATCAGCTGGGAATATTGTACCACTGAGATGAGCACGTCTTGGAACTTTTTGAGGTTTGTAGAAGACTTCTTGTCACAAGCAGTCAGTGAGCCAACTAGGGAAGATGCCCTCTTAGGCTTGTTATTTGTGAATAGAGAAGGACTCATAAGATGTGACCATAGGTGTCTGTCCTGGCCACATGATCGTGAAATGGTTCAGTGTAATGAGAAAAAAGGATAGCAGAGTTGTTACCCTCGACTTCAGGAGAGCAAACTTTAAGCTACTTAGGGAGCTATTTAGCAGGGTATCCTGGGAATCTGCTTTTGAGGTCTCAGGAGTCTACAAGTGCTGGTCAGTCTTTAAGAACCACCTTTTAGAAGCACAGAAGCAGGCAATTCCACTGTGCCATGAGTCAAGCAAGCAGGGCAGAAGACCAGTTTGGCTGAACAGGGAACTCCTCATGTAGCTCGAGAGGAAAAATAAATTGTATGGTCTCTGGAAGCAAGGTCAGGCTTCAAAGGAAGATTACAGAACCATGGTTTATATATGCAGGGAGAAGACATGAAAGGCCAAAGCTCAATAAGAAAAAAACTGGCCAGCATTGTGTCAGATAACCAGAAGGGCTTCTTTAAGTGTGTTGATAGAAAGAGGAAATCTAAAGAAAACATTGGATGCATACTTGTTGAAGATGGTGATCTGATTAACAGGGATGGAGAAAAAGTGGAGGCATTCAATGCTTTTTTTGTCTCAGTGTTTAATAATACTGATAGATCTTGGGCTGCCCAGTCCCATGTGCTGGAGGACTATGAGTGTGGGGACCGTGACTTTCCATTTGGACACTGAAATTGTAAGGGACTAGTTGTATCAGTGAAATGTTCACAAGTCCATGGGGCCTGATGGGATTCATCCCAGAGTACTGATGGAGCTAGCATATATTGTGGCAGGACCCCCCACAATCACCTGCCAAAGGTCTTGGGATTCTGAAGTTCCTGCTGACTGGAAGGGACCAATGTTATTCCAGTCCACAAGAAGGGCGTGAGGGAAGACCCAGGAAACTACGGACCTGTTAGTCTAACCTCAGTTCCTGTAAAAATTATGAAGAAAAATATACTAAGTACTACTGAAAGGCATTTAAAGAATAATGCAATCTTCAGACACAGTCAACATGGGTTCACAAAGCAAAAGTCCAATTTAACTAATTTGATACCCTTCTATGATAAGGTCACCTGCCTAGTGGATGAAAGGAAGGTGGTGGCTGTATTTTTTCTGGATTTTAGTAAGGCTTTTGGTACTGCCCCTCACAGCATCCTTGTGGACATGTGGTCCAAATGTGGGATGAGCGGGTTCACAGCATGCGGGGTGAAGAACTGGCTGAAGGGCAGAGCTCAAAGCGTTGTAGTGAATAGGGCTACATCTGGCTGGTGACCTGTCACCACCAGCATTCCTGAAGGCTCAATTCTAGGGTCAGTTCTGTTCAATATATTTACCAATGACCTGGATGCAGGAGCTGAATGCACCATTAGCAAATTTGTTGTTGATACCAAACTGGGAGACGATGTTGACTTTCTCATGGTACAAATGCCTTACAGAGGGATCTACATAGACTGGAGCACTGGGCTACAATTAATGGGATGAAATTTAACAAGTCCAAATGCCAGATTCTGCACCTAAGATGGAGTAATGCTGGGCACAAGTATAAATTAGAAGAACAGTAGCTGGAGAGAAGCCCTGCAGAAAGGGACTTGGGGATGCTGGGCAACAGCAGGCTCAATGTGAGTCAGCAGTGTGCCCTGGCAGCCATGAGGGCAAACTGCATCCTGGGGTGCATTAAACATAGTATAACCAGCTGGTCAAAAGAGGTGATTATTCTGCTGTATTCAGCATTAGTGTAGCCTCAACTTGAATACTGTGTGAAGTTCTGGGCCCCACAATTTACGAAGGATGTGAAGGTACTTGAATGTATCCAGAGGAGGGCAGCAAAGCTGGTGAAAGGGCTGGAAGGTATGTCCTATGGGGAGTGCCTAAGGGCTTTGGATTCCTCTAGTGTGGAGGGAAGGAGGCTGAGGGGCAACCTCATTGCTTTCTGCAGCTTCCTGAGGAGGGGAAGTGGGAAGGGAGGTGCTGAGCTCTCCTCCCTAGTAT
>JAVJGI010000014.1:49746582-49774887 GCA_035590275.1 Ibycter americanus | reverse complement strand
GGGCAACCTCATTGCTTTCTGCAGCTTCCTGAGGAGGGGAAGTGGGAAGGGAGGTGCTGAGCTCTCCTCCCTAGTATCCAGTGGCAGGACACATGGGAATAGTTCAAAGCTGCATCAAGGTGGTCCAGACTTGACATTATGAAGCATTTATTTACTGAGAGAGTAGTCAAACGCTGGAACAGGCTTCCTAGAAAGGTGGTCGATGTCCCAAGCCTGCTGGTGTTTCAGAGGTATTTGGACAATGCCCTTAATAACATCCTTTAACTTTTGGTCAGCCCTGAAGGGGTCGGGTAGTTGGACTAGGTGATCGCTGTAGGTCCCTTCCAAGTGGAATAGTGTATTCCATTCTATTCTATAGACAGTAAAATTTCAAAGAAAGACTATCCTCACAACATTCTATCAATTTACTTATACTATGTATAGGATGTAACAATATCATTTTCCATTAAGTTGCATAAGACAAAAAGTTATGTAAGATTTGAGATACAATAGGAGGATGCTAAGCTATACATAAAACCTGTCTGGATGTGATCCTGAGCAACCTGCTCTAGGTGAACCTGCTTTAGCAGGTTCGTTGGACCAGATGATCTCCAGATGTCACTTCCAACCCAACCAGCCTGTGATTCTGTGATTTCAGAGCTAAAATCATATAATTATTCTGCTTAGCAAATCTGTTTATCTACATGGACTGATTGTTCTGACCTCTGTGACCCTCCTCTGAAAACTGTGTGCATACAACACAGAGAAGCTTTCCTTCATCTGAAACATATTGTTTAGAAAAGTGAAAATGCAGCACACAGCATTTGAGAATCTGCACTTTCCTTTTATGCAAAAGAATATTCTAAGGAACATCCAAACCACCGCGCTGGTCTCAGATCTATACAGCTCTTGTCTAATGAAAGAAAGCTGACTCACCGGGGAACTGCTACTTTCAAAAGTCTGAAAGGGGCAACTCCTCTGCCGTCCTCAGAGCATGAACTAGTCCAAACAATAGTCAAGAAACTGCTATTAGGCACTTAGTTGTACTACCAGTTTTCTTCCATGGTTCTTTCCTCTTTACAAATACTGTATATGCTTAAAGTCAAGCTTAAAGCCAAAATGAAGAATGTAAATAGCATTAGGAATGTAATGTTTCTCCACATTTCAGCTCACTTTTTTTTTTAAGCAGCAAAAGGTAGAACACCTACTGCTCCCTATTAGGGTGTCTCTCTTTTAAGAAAACATTTTTCTCCTGCAGATTTTTTTTCTTTCTCCAAGTGTTCCTTTTTTGGTTTTGGAACTACTCTTTCAGATTATATTTCGCTTGTTTCACCATTACGATTTATATCTCACCTTCTTTTTCTTGTTCTCAGGGCAAACTTTATTTCCGTCGGTGACCTGAAAGCTACCTCTTGGTCAAATTGCATATGTTAAGATACAAATGTGGATGTACACACCATGTATGAATGAGGCAGTAAAATATGTCTGCAAGGGTGTTTGTCCAAAATTGATCATGCTAAAGAGACAGACAGCCATGAGCTGGGCCAAAAAAAGATACTTTTGCTTCTTGCATATTGAAGGGGGAAAAAAAATATCAGCATGTCTGTCACTCTTCAGCTTCACAGACAGTTTGACTAAAGGAAGAAGGCCAAGATTTCTTTTCTCAATCAGAAAATCAAGAAGTGACGGAACTACTGCATATATCTGCAATCTGATGCTGAAGGCAGACTCACATATAAATGGAATATACTGACCATATTAAAGTGTTGTCTTCTGTATTTCTGTCTGCCTTTTGACAGAGACTATTGAGTTTTATTTTTAAGACCCACAATAAAATACTGCTGCCAGAGGGTAACTCTCATTAAAACCAAGTGTAAACCCAAATATCTCCATCTGTCTTCAAATGATTATGCAATTAGTTCACATTACATGATTGTCAGAATAATCTGCAGTCCTCAGAGGTCTCATTCCTCATTTCACCTGGCACAGGGTCTGCTGCCTACTCTTCTGTGATATTACACGTAAATCCAATGGAATCTTCTTTCTGTTTAACACAGTGATAGAATATCTAGTCTGTCAGTCTGGAAAACAGACTGATTTTTTCTTTTAGACCGGGAGTCTGAATGTTTCTGCCGACAAAATGTCAAATATACTTCCAAGAAAGGTCTGCTTCAGTTTGTACCTACATTTCTTGGTTTTATCTTCCCCTAGATAGGCACCGTCAAAATGCAAATTGTGAAAAGTCTCAACTGAGAACTGTTAGGTGGCCAGTTTAAATGAAGAGATTCCAAGTAAACTTAAGGAATTTGTCTTCTGTTCCATTCTACTCTGTTTTCTTAACAAAGAAAATGAAGGAACAGTGTCAACAAAATTAGACTGGTTTCCAGCTTTCATTTTAATTATAGGGTAAATGTTGCTCAGATAACATTAAGCAAGTTTTTCAACTACTATGCTGTGATTCTACCATCGGTTTTACTCACTTCTCTTAGGATGTTAAGCCTCATGATCGCTACAGCCAAGGCTGCCCTCTGTTTTTACAACCTCAGAAATGCTTTCTTGTATACAATTAGCAGGTCCAGCAGAATGCATCCTCTAATGGTTTGTTGATCACTTGCATAAAATTTACCCGTGACCCTTCTTGGAAATCTCCCTTGTTGCTTGTGGCCAGTATGTTTTTCTTCAAGCAGATACCAGTTAAATTAAATATTAAATCTGTCCTCAGATTAAGTTCTTGGCTGGCTCTTCACTCAGCACCAGAACTCCACACATCGGAGACTCCTTTACGTGGGGTCCCTGCCTGCCTGTTCTGTCCTTCCTGAAGTACTTGTATCCATCAACTGCAGAACTTTAGTCACAAGAGCTATCCCACAATGGTTCTGTAATCATAAGGAGAATATTGTTCTGTGACTGTTCACAGACTTCAAAGTCCAACTGTTTGTTTTCAGTGCTGCAGGTGTTTGTTAACAGGCATTTTCACTTGGCCCTCAGTGATACCTTTTTTGCAGGGAAAATGTAACAGCATTCACAGCTATGCTGTCCTCCAGGCATTAACTCACTGTCATTTGAATCTGAACTTTTCTTCAGGTCCCAACAAACTTAGTTTAAAGACCACCTCTGTAAGTTAGCAAGCCTGTTTACAAACTTGTTCCTGCTTTACTTTGTCAGATAGACAAAGCAGTCCTCATTCTTCCAAGATGGTAGAGTGGTCATAAAAACCAAAGTTTTGCCTATAACACCTGCTGTACACTCAGATGTTGACCTACAGGATGTCTCTGCTCCTACGTGAGCCTTTCATTTTTACTAGCAAAATAAAAAAGAGAATCACCTTGATTCCTGAGATCTTCACCCTTGCCCCAGACCCCTATGTAGTTAAGCTTGATATTTTCATGATCTGTCTTAGCAGTATCATTGACTACTACATGGATAAGCAACAAGAGGCAATATTCCAAGGCTTTGTTTCTTGCATCTAGTCTTTTGAAAATTGAAAGGTGTAACTGCAGAGGAATCTATAGGGGAGTTAATAGGAAATAATATGAACTCTTTTACAATTAAATAAAAGATAGTGACACTATTGTAGAGAAACATTGTAAAGATGAACTGTTCATTGAAAGGTGGGTTTTTTTCTAGTTTTATCAGAAGCTTATGTTTATTTCTAGTCTGTTTTTTACAGATGACCTAATGAGTGATCAGAACTAGTTAAAATGGAAAGGCAAATGAAATCTAGTCTGATTACTATTTAAGCATAACACAAAAAACATAGTTCACGTATAAATATGTTTGTATTTTTAAACTCATTGTCAGAAAGTATTCTGACAATACTTTGTATTCTGACAATCTACACAAAGTATTTGTGTAGATAGCGAAACAAATTAATAGGACTGCTTTTACCAGTGCACAGATATCTCCTCAGGATCTATAAAGTTGACATGTAGAAGAAAAATAGCTCGCTACATTTTCATTCCTAGAAATCCCTTTACACTGAGTACCTGTTCATATAGATACAAATACTCTTGAAATGATCATTAAAGAGATATAAATTGACTTGAAATTATTTAATAAATTTTAAAATTAAAATTGGTTTGGCTGATTTTCTAAGTCATGCAAGACAAAGAGTTTGACCTTGACTGTGAAACTGGCAGAGAAAATATACAGATATATACACATATTTTCTCACATACACAAAGTACATAATAATTGCAGCACAGAATGAAGTGAGTGAGTTTTGAATAAAAACAGGGGAATATGCAAGTACCTATAGGTTAAGGACATATTTCTCTGGTGGTTTAGGTTTATAAGCCAATTAACCTTTAAAAGAAAAACATTTTTTATAATCAAAGAAATCAATGGCTTTGCAACTCATGCTAGAACTGTAAGCATAATAGTTTGAGAACTTTACCCGTGAACCTCATCCATCAGTTTCACTTAAACAGCATTCTAGCTATATTAACAGGTACTCACTCAAATATTTAAATTAGTAGTTGATTTCAATAGCTAATTAATTTTTCTTATTTTTCAGTAGTAACAGAGTGTTACCTAATAGAGTAATTCAGGCTATCATAGCTATTCCTGCCCAGTTCAGAGTGGTTCTTAAGGTTCTTTTGGGATTCATTTCTTATCAGAAATTGTCTGCAGTCTGGACATTGGTCATAAATTATAGCACATCCAAATGCACTTACTATCTATATGCACCTCAGCTACTTTTCATTTCTTCATTACTTGAAAGTCTTTCTCTAATGACAGAAAAATGCTGTCTGTTGACATCTTGCCCCTTGACTAACATTGTCAGTGTAGGCAGACTGCTGGCCCCCTGCCTCCTGCCCCCCTGTCCCTTGACTGATATTGGCAGTGTAGCCAGGATTATCCACATTATCCATGTCAGGTGTGAGTCTTTCAAATCAAACTGCCATTGGTGGAGCCAAGGGGTGGTGTGATTCTTACCTGCATTCAAAAGGCATTTGTAGAATTGGCTGTTGTTGTCAGATGACCTGGACATCAAGTGTGCCTGGCAGCCTGATGGAGTCAGGGCATCACTTATGGCGCTGTGTTTGCTATTGGTGATTGGGTGAGTTGCCATATGGGTGCATTGTTGCTCATCTTACTGCTTCAATGAGTTTGGTTTATAAAGTGTTGTCAGGCTACATTACTGTACAGATCACATATATTTACTCTCTTCCTGAACAGAAAGGAGAGGTGATTTGATACCCTTCCCTCTCCCCCACAACAGCCAATTGTGTATGCTTGGCAAAATCATGAGCAGTCAAAAATCATCCACACAATTACAATTTATAAGAAAAGATGATACTTAAAATACAAAGCCAATTAATAAATGTAAGTTACTGAGTTTTTATACTAGAAAAACACAGCATTTTTTGGAATACCCTATGGAATATGGAACACCCTTTGGAATACCTTATCTGACTGCTATGCCTTTTCCCTATTAGTAAGATCTAGCCTTGGACAGAAAGGAAACAAAGCAGTAGTCACAAAATGGTTTACTGGATGTAAGTGACATAGACTTTTAAAGACTAGAATCCATGTTAGTTTTGGAGTTCAGTAACTCTGGTGAATATAAAAAGATCAGATTTTTGTTTCCAGCTTCTTATCTATTTTCTCATATTGATAATCAATATGTCTGGCATATATGAACAGTTGCTAAAACCTCCCTGAATTTAATTTTAAGGTGCAAAATAACTGCAAATGCAAAAATATTAATAATTCTCATTAGAACTATTTTTTAAGACTGAAGAAAAAAAAACATATTCTAGTAAGAAATTTTAACAAGTGTACTTTTTAAATGATGGAGTAAACTTTACGTACTAGAGTATGTAGTCAATCGCTTTCTTTAGTTAACCAGAAAATTTGTGTTCTTCCATTTGTTTTAACCTTACATGTAGCAGCTCTCCTTATTCACGTAAAAGTGATATTGTAACAAAATAATGCTTAGGCACTGCAAAACATACAGACATGATTTCCAATTAAATATTTCAATTTCTGCTTTCCAAGTTAACAATAATATTTTAATTTGTTTCTACCCAGTCAAACGTGAAAATCAATACCACTTTTCACATTCTCTATTAGAGGGTTGAGAAAACTAGTTACACTTCATTCAGTAATTACACAGAGTAAGTCAAGCTTGAACTGTTATCACTTAGGGACACATTATCTGAAAAGACTAAAAAAGTAACTTTACAGATGCAATTAATGAAGGGAGAAGGTTGTAAACAGATGAAAGACAAAAGGATATAACACAAATACTTATACCAGGGAATTAAAATTCCTAACTAAGAACCATGAAATCAAAATGACAGGTACGATGGTATGATTTAAAAATGCAGTAGAAGACTTAATATTAAGTATTCTTCTCCAAAACCAAAAGTTTTCCTCAAAAAGTCAATTCCATCCCAAAGGATGCACCTTAGTTATGCATAAAGGATAAAACTGTACACACACTGGAGAAAAGCAGCCCTGCATGTGGCACCCATATATTTTGTACAAACAGTTATGCACAAACAATAAAGATGTTCAGCCCTGGGTGACACGTGTACCGGTCTGCCCTGCTATTATAATATACACCTAGGAAAACGGCCACAGCTGTGACAAAATAAAATCAAGGTAAATCTATCTTCTTCTGGCAGAAATTTTAGAAATATTTCTTTATGCTATATTCCTAAAATAAGGCTGAGAAATAACTTTATAAAACTACTCAAAAAGATTTTTCAAAATAACTTTGCTAAAAGAAATACATAAGACTATATAGATCAGGTATTTCTCTCTGAATATTGAGGAAGGGGCAAACATTTCATAGAACCTGATGAACAACTGAAAAAAGCAGAATTTTATTTTTAAATATGAAAGGTATCTACTAACTCTTCAGCTGAAGAGCCAATGACCTGTCCCGAGAGAACTGACCTGCTTTGGGGCAAAATTCTCTCTACTGGACTTTAAAATGGAATCAGTTCCTGTGTGTAAACTCTGCAAACTGGGTTTCTACTTGTGTCCAAGCATGTACTGCAGTTGCATATAATACTGGTCTGTAGTGGTATCCAAAATATGCCTAGGGGCACTTCATGGCTCCTAGTTCCTGGTCCAGAAGGCCACAAGTCCCCTGAAGGTCAGGTCTTGTTTTGTAACTGTCAGGTCCAGATGATGATTATAGTCACCATGGAGCTAGGTTTGATTTCAGTTGCCCACACACAAGCACGTAACGTAATTCCTTATGCTTCATTTTTTTGACATTCAGATGGCACTGGCAAATACAACACAGTGCTATGTGAGATATAAAATCTTATAAACTCACCGCTGAAGCAGAATATGTTAAGGTATGCTGGATGGCTATCTTTAGAGAACTGAATTCTGCCCTAGGGCTTCTCAGATTTCATTAACATTGTGCATTAAAGCAGCTGAATCAAAAACAATGGAGTCTAAAGGGATAGTCAATTTACCAAAGGAAGAACTGTTTTTCTGTTATTGTCTGGTCCAGAAACTTCTTCAGGAAAAATTGTCTCTCACTGTCCATACAGTGCTTAGTATAATGTGATTCACGACTCCAAGCATTACAAGAATATGTAAAAAATTAGAAATATGCACAGAAATGAAGTTTTGTCCAAAATTCAGGAAGCAATAGAAAGCAGTACAAAGGGAAGATAATAAAAATTTACTGAAGTAAACTTAATAAATAGAATATTTCAGTTCCACAAGGTGTGCATCTTGGGGGTTTCAAGATTAAAAAAGTAAGATGAACACAAAGTCTTTCACAGTCCACAAGACCAGCTGAGATAGGCATTGAGGAGAAAGACAGTTGGTGTGTAGAAACCAAATAAGTGTTCCATGAACATTGGATAAAATAGTTTAAAACTTCAAGAAATCCATGAGTAAAACAGATAAACAGAAAAAAGTATGTGGAAGTCTTTATCAGACCAACCAACTGATCATTTTTATATACATGAACATTTATCCTTTAATAAATTGTATTTTTTATTTTTATTGAATTTCAACTAGAAAAGTAAGTATTTTAACCAGAAATAATTTATTTACTTGTAAGCTGTGCATATATGTGTGTTCATTTAAATACACGTGCATAATTCACTTAAATGCTCTTACTCCTTGGAATGCATGAAGATACCCAAGCAGGAATGTCCAGCTAACATGTGTACTTGATCTGAGACATTAGACATGTCTATGTATTCTATAGTATACTATTCTAAAATGTTTAACAGTGCCCTGACTTTTTAAGATATTTTTGCAAACATGAACTATCAATGGAAATTAAAAAGCTAAGAAACTATCCTGAGTCCCACATATGGCTACAAGAAGTTTTAAAAAACCTAAATTTATAAGTGGTCGTTTGAGTTTTCCTATTAAATTGCATTGTTTCCATTACCATTTGGTCTAATATCTTAACAGATTCATTTTTCTAAGAGACCATAATTTACTATTGTGAAACAGAACAAAAAAATAATTTAGGCAGCACTACAGTCACACTGATATAAAATATTCCCAAAGTATAAGCATTTTTAATTCTCCTTTCTTTCATTTTAGATTCTGCTTTCCTATTGCATAGTGTTTAATACTTTTTTTAGTATTTTGTATCATCCTTCCTCACTCCTTTTATTGTCAATGTTGAGGACATAGTGGGTTCTGAAGGAACATGCCTTATCTTCTACATATGTTGGCACAGCCTTTAAAATCAGATGGGTTCTTATTCTTTTTATTATTTCCTTTTCCATTGTCCAGGACAGGAACCAGCACTTTCTCAGGAGACTTGATTTCCTAATGAAAGTTCATAAAGCTCCATGACTAATTCTCAAAGGAAAAAAAACCAACCAACCAAAAACCTGAGTAAAAGAACAAAAATCCCAAAGAAAGGAAATCAAGACAGGAAGAGAAAGGACAAGAGAGGAAATAAAGGCAGTTTAATGAAGCAATAGGAAAAGTTGCTCACGCAGAAGCAAAGGAAAACAAAAGATGTTTTTCTCTACTTCCCATCAGCTGGCGATGTTCAGCCATTTCCTGGGAAGCAGGGCTTCAGTACACATAGTGGTTGCTCCAGAAGACAAATGTCATAAATAACAAATGCCACCACTTCTTTCTCCTTTCTCTCAGTTTTTATTGCTGAGCATACATCACATGGTATGGAATATCCCTTTGGTCAGTTTGGGTCAGCCCTCCTATGTCCCCTCCCAAGATCTTGGCCACCCCCAGCCTACTGGTGAGCAAGAGGGAAGGTTGAAGAGACACAGCCTTGATGCTGTGTGAGCACTGTTCAGCAGCAGTCAAAACACTGGTGTGTTACCAACACCTTTCTAGCTACCAGTACAAAGCTCAGCACTATGATGGCTGCTATGAGGAAAATTAACCTCATTTCAGATAGACCCAATGCAATTATGCAGCAGAAACCAAAGCAGGAAATTCTAACAATTAAATTTAACATGTCTTAATGACTTATTTTATTGCTTAGCATTATTAAATCTGGTGAAGTAGACCATTGTTGGTAGTTTCACTTTTTACTTGCAATAATGACATGATGGTGACATTGCTTTCTATAGATAATAGATATTTGGCCCAGTTGTGAGGGTGAAACCCTGCTAGGATCCTTCTTCTTGGTCTTAGAATGAAACACAAATGTGCTAAGTAATGACCGCTAAAATACTACTTCAACATCAATTAGCTTTTTTCATTTCAACAGTTTTTTCAGAATGTAGTAACTGGCATTAAACTAGTTCCTAGCATAGTACATAAAGGGAATATAGAAATATTCAGATAGAATGCATCTGGTGAGCAAAAGGCAAATGTAATGTTCCATAGACATAAATATTTTGACTTTGGCATGCTTTTCTTGTGAGTACTTAACATATGGATAAGACTACATTCTAATGACTGTAGGCTACAGTCTGCTTTTATAACATTTACAAGCTTATATGTTATTCAAGAAATAAAGATGTCAGCTAGATTGTTAAAATCAAACAAGGGATGTATAATGGATAGGTAGAAAAGTAAATTTGTAATTGTAAATTGAGCCATGTAGAAAGTAAGAACTGAGAGACTATAAAAAAACCCAAACAAACCAAACACAAAAAAAACCCACAAACAAAAAACAACAAACCCAAAACCAAACAACAGTTGTTTCTCAAAAGCTACCATTGAGACAAACTTCTGAGTCATTATCAAGGAAAGTATTTTACTTTCTGACAAGAACTAAGCACCTTCCTCAGTCTAATCTTCAGTCAGAATAGGTACATGACTTCCTCCAAATATCCCACTGTCCGCTGTGACTACTAGCTTGTGAGACAGCAAAAAAGACAAACATAAGGAAGTCAAATGAGGAACTTTGAGTTGGAAGTAGTCACAAGGTGGATGACAACTATTACTCTTAAGCAGGTGTAGAAGACAGCTATGGTATTTTATAGATGGAGAGGCAAATGGCTTCCTACTCACAAGAGGGAAAAAAGAAATAGCTGTTGAACACAAAAGGGAGACAACAGAAGTAAAATTGAAATAACTTAGCTTGTATTTCTCAGTGTTTGTTGCTCTTTTCTGCACTCAGTTGACTTCAGTGTCCTCATATTCCTGAATCTTGTAACCCAAGGAAGTGAAAGGTGAAAAATAGTTGCCTGATACAGGTGCCTAACTCAGTAATTGACACATTGAATTATTGAGAAACTCATGTCATAAATGACTGCTGTCTTAGTTTTTTATATAGATAATGGATACACATCGGAGCCTCTGAATATCCGCAGAAGGCTCATAGGTGTTTCATTTTACTTCTGTTTACACTACAGAAAACCAACTTAAAAGTTCAACCCCATGGGTTCTATCTGTTTACTTGTTTACCTTACCTCTAAAGTTTGAGAAATGGTGATTCCATAGTTTTAATTCTTTTGTTCTCATGATGAAAGCACTTTTGGGGATGTGGGGGACGGAGGTGTTTCAACATCTATTAAAGTCTAAATAGGATCTTCTACATTACAGAGTTGACAGGTGGTCCTGAATATCAGGCAGCAGTCATGTCTCTTCCTTTTGGAGGTAGTCTAGTATCAGGCAGGTACCCAAGAACAAAAAAAGAAAAGGCAAGGGGAAAAAAAAAAGAAAACAACTTGTTTAGCATTCAGGGCATTGACTCTTCATGGATGAGAATATCATGGATGAGAACCCGAAAAGACCACCACCAGTAAAATTATTATTAAAATTATTACTAGTTATGATGACATATGGCTTTTAGTTGCTTTTGGAACTCAAGCAGAGTATAAACGGCTACCCACTTAAACCTGGATCACAGTAACATGCTAGGTACAAGGAAAAACAGGATTTATTTTTCACATTTACAGAGCTATAGTGCCTAGAGGAGTTTCCAGATAAATAGATAGGTTCATAGTCAGTTTATATCCCGTAGAGCTGGTCATTGTTATAAAGTACCCTAGAAGCCATTCAAAGCTTGTATGTGTAAATATTTGAAGTATTATCAAAGTACAACTTAGCTTTTAGTCTCTCTGTCATTACCTCCCCCCACATATTGTTTAGTATTATATTGTTCAATATTACGGCAAGAAAGAAGTTTCTCTTAAAAAAAGGTTCTTTCATAACAAACGTGGTGAAAGATGGAGTTCTCCTAGTACAAAAAAGGTGTTTGTTTCAAAATGTTATTGTCTCGTTTATTTCTTGGCCATCAAAGAGTATTTTTGCTTTATCTTAGTCTCTCTGTCTCAAAAAAGAAAAACAAATACAAATACCAAAAAAACCACACAAAAAAAATCAACACACATTGACAGTCAGTTACATCTGAGAGCTAGTAGAGTACGTAAGGGAAAAGTTTTCCTTCTTGCCACTTCAGTTTTGTTTTCATGTGGTAATGAAGTGACAGCTATATTTATACTTTCATGAACAAGTAACCACATAAATTCTAGTCCTTCATTCCAACTGAAGTGGAGAAGAGGGATGTGATACAAAATAATGGCTGGTTTTTATGGTTTTTTGTTTGGTTTTGGGTTTTGTTTCCCCCTTCTCTCGAAGGATTTCTTGTCTTCCCTCTGCGTTTTGTAAAAGATTGATGTAGGGTTTGGGGGATTTTTAATGGTCTGTTGATCATTCAGTTCTAGGGACGAGAATACCGCAAACTCAGTCTGGAAACCTAAGCCACTACACAAACATTTGTACCATAGGTTATTAATGCAATTTTCCCTACATGGATATCCCAAACAAGGCTGCAGCAATAGCCTGTATGGAAGTTCTCAAAGATCCCTTACACTGATTACAGCATGCAGTTTAGTGATGTGGGCAAAAGTAATGCACAGACAATTGATATAATGATCTTCATCAGGGAAGACTGCATACAGTCGCAAAGACAGCATTGTTTTTGATTACAGGCCTTTGTTTTGTTTTTGTTTCGTTCAGGTAATAGAAGCTACACTGAGATCATTACATTGATTAAAGAATCTATAAATTACCATTATTAGACTCACCTTTTCACACTGTTAATAAAGTTCAAATACTATGCAGAGTTCCTACTTGTCCATCACTGTGGTGGTTTATAGTACCTATTACAATACGCATGTTTGCAAAACAGTCTTTAGGTGTTAACAAAATAAAAATGTTTAATTTTACAAAAATAATCAGCCATTTGAAAACTCCCTTTTTTATTAATGAAATGTTCCAAGAAAATGAACAGTGTGAGGCTGCATATATAGTAAATAGCTGAATGTATTTAACAGCAGAAAAAACTTTGGACCAAGTTTGAAGGAAAGATTCCAAAATGATTTGTTGTATCACTATAAAGAAAATTTAAGCATTTTCCCGTTTTAATATTTTCATTATTATGCTTATTATTATCTAAACCTAAGATTGAATATTAAAAAGAAAAATAAACATGTTTCTCTTTAAATCAGCAGCAAAACAAGATTTTAAAAATTAGTGATAAATGTTGATCTAATTACATATTTTTATGACAAATACTTAAAATAATATGTAATGAATTATTTATTTATTGTTACAATTTTAAGTGGTGAATAATGAAAGATTTTTCCTGTGTGATGGTAGAAGTACTATATGATACTTAGTCACACTTGCTATGAGTATTTCAGCAACTAATAAATAAATAAATCAACCTCAAATGATCATAACATGACATTATGCAATGAGTGGTTACACATGCATTGGAAATATTTTGTGTTGGATTTCAAGTTATCTAGTGAGATTACTGTTGACACAAGCTGATTAGAAAAGCTTGTAAAAAATAAAATAAAATATGAATGTATCCTCTTTCTCAACCAGTTTATTTAACATGATAATGTTCTGCAAAACCAAGTGAAAAATACATAAAACCATGATGAAATATCCAAAAAACCAAACAAAGCCAGACTACCCTATGTTATCTTTTTTAAAAAAGTACTGCTATTTTATGACAGAAGTAGGTACCCAGTTGTTCTAACCTTCATGGAAAGGAATAACGGGACACCTGTGTGTGCAGCAGAGCACTCTTCCCCTTACGACAGCACTTGTGGGTGAATACTCAGAATGGGGAAGGGTGCAGAAAGTTTTTAACTCACTGCAGAGCCTAAGCACCACAATATCATTCTAAAGGCTGCCTTCCCATCAGTCAGAGGATTGTCTTTGATATAAAGAGAAGTGTTTAATGAATGTTTGCTACCTCGGATTTTAGTGCAGACATGAGAGGAAACTTTTAGATGTGTTTTGCCTATCAAGGTAGGCATTTTGGAGCCATGGCAGTCTTTTCAATAACTAACGCAGATAGGCATGGACTAGTGGTTTCTCAAAGAACTATGCTAAAAATATATATAATTTCTACTGGCTAGGACTCAAATGAATAATGTGGTAACTAGTGAGTTCATAAATTTGAAAGGTATTCTACTTACAATCTTACTCTTTAAAGACCGTTTATTAAAATATATGACCCATCATCCTTAGTTTTAGTTTAGGAGTTCCAAGGTAGTATTGCTGTACTCTAGTAGTGTTACTATGGTTGAATTTTTTTATTTGCTTTTTTCTGAAGGAGTTTCATTTTTCAGTATTTATTTATCCATCTGAAGCTAGAGAAGTTACATGAACTCATATACATTGAGTCTCGTTTGTTCTGTTGTTTGAAGCACCCATTTTGTACCTCATAACTCGTTTATCATTGTCTCTTTAACAAGCACTGTAATACAAGTTTAAGGGTGTAAATTACCTTGACATATTTTAATATACATTTAGTGACCTAGTTATTAAGTTTTGATCATATAATTTTTTGCATGAGTGTTGTTTTAAGCAGAAGTTCCTATTGCGTTGGTCTAAAGCACAAGGTTCTCAGCCATTTGCATTTGTGATGTTTGTATACGGCACAGATGTGGCAGCAAGAAGAATCCCTGAGTAACTTTCAGAACGTTACAAGCACTAGCAAAGTCTCCTCAAAAGTAGTTGTGCATTATAAAACATATACATTTCCAGTCAGAAGACCTACCATTACTCTTTAGCAAAATGCCTAGCCTCCTCTGTGTAATTCACTGAGGAGTACTGTCTCACTCTCTAAATAAGCAGGTAAGGTTAGATTTCACTGCTCAAAAGGGACAAAGGAGGTATCTTAATATAAGCACATCTTTTTACTGTCATTTGATAAGCACGCATCAAGCCGGATCAACACCCAGCTACTCATCTGCACTAACCATGAGATGTGACAACCCACACAAATGGATATGACATGAAACCTCTTACATTCTTATTAGTACTATTGTCCTTCAACTCACCCTCAGAGCCAAAATTTTAAAGGATAGGATTTTCTCCCAAGACATTTTGAAATACACTAAGTGAAACACTCAGCTGCTCACTGACTATGTCTCTTTAGTCTCTGAAAATAAAAGAATTCCGGACTTATCTTTCTGTTGCACTCCGGAAAAGTAATCAAACATGGTCTTCTGGGATATCAGTCTTTCAATTTGCTGGTTTGAGAATATGTATCATTTTCAAATAAGAAAATAATACCCTTCAGAAAGTCTTTTTACTTTTTTAGGGAATGTTTTCATACCTGCCCAAACATTTCTTTTTTCCAAACAATCAAGAACTGCTTTGGTTTTCTTGCCAGTATTGTCTCTGGTTTGCAAGTCAAAAGAAAAGATGTAAGGGTTGTTGTTAGATTAAACTGTAACTTTACCAATTTATCTAGGAATTATTAGTAATGCAGGCTTTTGTTCCTTTCCTTACTTCTTCCTTTTTGAGAAAGATTACCCTCAGCCTGTGCTTAGGACACATTAACCTGCTCCTCATACAAGGGAAATGAAGCTGTATGCATGAGTTGTTACACCACTCCTTGCTGTTTCTGTGATACACTATTGTCTCAGCCTTTTTCTGACTGCTGTTAGGGAATTGCTCCATTTTGGAATTAGTTCCTGACGGCTGCTAAATTGTTAGGTTGGATTTAGCATATACTAAATCCAGAATTTTCTGTGAGAAGACAGAGAACCTCCTTACACCACCCAAAAATCAGTCTGAAACTCAGGGGGAAATTCTTCTCTAGTCTTAAGAAAAATAATCCATCAATGACATAAAATATAAAATAAGCAAGAAATAAGCAAAATAAAAGCCTATATTCTGACCTTAACCATCAGGTAGAAGAGTAAGTTATTAGTTCAGGGGTGAGTCTTGGACAAACATTAGTCATTAAGCAGGGAGTTTAACTCAATCCCTCAGTCACTCTCCATCACTGGTGATTTTCTCTCAGCCTTAAGGAGGAGGAGCTCTATCAGGAACAATGACCATTTCTTTGTGATAAGACAACTTTATCGTTGTTTCCTTGTACCTTTCCTTCCCCATCCTGATGTTTCAAAAATCTAATCTAGACAGGAAAACAGCACAGAAGGTTTTGATGGATCTGCAACCACTTCTTTTAGCTGATAGCAAATAGATCAGACTCCACAGTCTAACTGATTCACTTGATACAAAAAATAGATAATAGAGACACCAAATACAGATTTTCAGGGTTGTCCTTTGTCCCCTCAAAAAACAGAAATAGCAAGAGCAATTGACAAATAAATGAAAGCTGCTTGACTACAGTAACTCTGAGGGTTTAAGATATTCTGCAGCATTTCAGAAAAAAATAAATTAACACCCTAGCGAGTTATAAATATGTAACTAATCCTGCTTTACACAAAGGAAAACTAATTTTCGAAGTGCTTTGACTTGAATGAAAGCACATGGCAAGATCCTCTGAAACTGTTTTACCTTTGTAGCATGCTAATTTCCATCTAATAACCCACAAAATCTGGGGTTTGTGGATAGCTTTATGACAGACCTGGAGATTCCTGACTACTAGTTTTACTCTTCATATGCCTTACTGGTCTCACATTTTTGGCACTACAGCAATGAGCTTGCTTTTGTGCAGGCCACTGACACTGGAACTGCCCCAGAAGAATGTTTCTGAGCCATGAACAGCATTGGGGAATCAGCCACTCTCAGCCACAGACTGCTGAAGACTTCTGGAAAATGAAACGTGGAAAATGGGTGTCAACACCCAGTCAGGTCATGAACACATAGAAGGAAGACACTAACATTTTATAATCCCTATGAAGTAATTACTACTTTCTATAATCTCCAGTAAGGGGAAAAAAGGCCAGCAATATTTATTAGAAGAATCTGAAATTAACCTTGATATTTCTTCTTCAAAAGCATCTTCACAGACAGCCACTAATCAGTCAGTACAACGAACTGTTATTTAGGCATCATACAGATTATCTCTGAGATTTCACTATTGGTCTCCCTCGTTTATTGTTTTCCAGAGTCAAGGTAGTTTCAACTGAACACACAATTCATCCCTTGAGGGAGGCGGGGGGCGGGGAGGGATCAGGCTATTAAATTTTTGTATTTTAGGTTAGATTGGTTCAGAAGTTCAGAAATGAATTGTATCTTTCAGTCAACAAAACAGACATATGCAGAATGGGCAAATACTGGCATAGATAGTTAACATACTTTATTATTTTTTTAACCTTAACTCAAATTGTGTAAGTTAAATAAACCAGTTCCAATGGGAGAGATGGGTTACAGGAAGAGTCTTGTTCTTGATAATGCACTATTTCTAAAACTTGCCAAAATGCACTAAAAGCAATAAAAATACTGTTTTCATTTCCATATAACGATAGGTGAGCAAAAAGCTTGACAATTAGGGAGCTAATTAAGAAGTTATATCAAAGAATAAGAATTCAGCATTCCATTTTCCAGGGTAGCTTACAGCGCACTTGTGATTCTCTGATCACAGATAATTCAGGTTGCTCTATGTCATTATTCCCATCAACAAAATAGAAACCGTAATACTGTATTAAGCATAATATATTGGGTTTATACAGTCATGACAAAAAAGGCTGGAATGTAAAGCTTTCCTTTAGAAGCTGAGTGGCCTCATGTTTACCTTGGAGAATCATATTTTTCTCCACCTATTTGTTTCCTGCAGCAGTCTGGAAACTTACATCTCGACAGCTTATCTTCAACAAAGAATAAAGACAGCTAAATTACATAAGTCAAAGCTTTGAGGAAGTGGATTTAAATATTTTTGGTAAGGGAAGAAACTCAAAACAACGCTCTTTCTTAAAGATGGATGACTTTTTTTGACAGCAGCATTTTTAACAAGAAAAGAGCCATAACTGCTAGTTTTGAGGTCTTTAGTGTTAATGTGTGAAAAACCCACAATACTGCACTGTTCCTGTCCAAGAAATTCCATATGTCAAGTTCCAAGTTTCTGGATGGCAGTGAACTCTGATGAGAAGTACCACTTGTGGTGCCTGCCACAGACCCACTTCTCAGGATCCAGACTGATAGAAGTAGAGCATAGCCTCATTTCTGCTATGTCCCAAGATTTTCTTCCACTGGACAACCTTAAATAAATTGGTGAGAAGGAAAGTGAGGAAGGAGCCTTAGGGGACATCCTGCAGGCAGAACACAGCCTAGCTATAGACCTGTGCTCCAGAGCTGATTATTTCCCCCTTCACAGCTGAGAGACGCTTGCAGTTTAGGGAATTTTCTACCTCAGTTATTGAATTAAGATGGTTCTGACACGTGCACTATGCCAAATTTAATTGTCTTAGATTTCTTTTAGTTAAGAGGAATCATCTAGTCAGCTTAAGCATATCTAGGGTTGGATGGTTTCAAATCGTGCTTGAAATTGAGGACTAAGGAGTGTAAAATCTTGTTCTGGATCTCAAATTTACGCATAAGCAGCAGTAGTTCTGCCTCATCACCTCATCAAAATTTTCACTTTTTTTCAATTAGAAAAGTATTATATCTAAAATAATCAAAGGCTTTTAATTACCTTCCCTTCTTTACAAGAAAAAAAAAAAAAAGCCAGCCAGCCAGTTAACATTCTCCCTAGTCTTTTCACATGTACACACAAAAACAAGGCAAAACCAAAAGACATGAAAACTGTTGTGAAAAATGTATCTTTGACTAATATTTTACATTACAAAATTATGACTATATTGTCTTCTTTACTGCATATTTAATAAATGGTTTCAAATCTTGTAATAATATTTTTACTCATATGCTGAAATAATTGAATTCAGAATCCTGAATGCTACATAAGTTTTATAAAGTTTTACAGTGAGGAATTAATATTCTCACTTTTCGAATTATGATTCCATTGTTTTTCTTGATGTTAACACAACAATATGCCTAGAATAAATGTGACTCATGTTTGACTGAACAAAAAGGACTCATGTTTGGGAATGTAAGGCTATCCCAAGAGACTGATGTAAATACTAAGCTATAGCACCACTGTCCTTCAGGCACTCTTCACAGTGCCCTGGCCCCTATTGCCTAAAATCTGAAGAAAGGGGAACCCCGCCCTCATTTCCATATGGTGCATCACCTACGTTTTGTCCATTTTCCTGCAGAAAATGAGCAGTTAGGGATGAAGCTGAGATGTGACTGTAAGCTGCGTCTGGACTTGCAAAATGCTCCCAGACCAATCCCCTCCCACTGGCATCTGGTAGCTCCTCTGTCCTAGTGACATATGCAGTAGTTATTTCTTATTTATACCAGGTGCAGAAGCTTTAGAGGAGACAGTAAAAGTAGAAGAGTGATTTAGAATAGTCACTAGCTTTACGGAAGGTTTAAAGCAAATCTCCAGTGAAAATCAGCTTGAAACGGAATCAGAATACCTATATTGTAAATTACTTAGACTGGTTTTCTCTTTCACATTTTCTCACTTATTTCCCTTATTCTTCAGAAATATTTCATTGTATTCTGAAGAACAGTGACACCGACTTTTAAAATCCGGAACTTCTTGATTAAAGACAATTATATTTTCCCCACCATTCTTAATACTGGAACTGATTAATGCAGATGAACGCTACATTTTAAACACATTTTTGTTGTATTCTGTATTTTTTCTTTTCAAAACATGTTTATGTCTTTTTTATCCAGTAAATTAATGTAGTGAATATATTTTTATATAATTCGTCTGCTGTGTTTGAAGTAGCTTAATTTAATCTTGATAATGGAGTTCTAGCCAGTTTTCAAAAGTTTCAGTCTACATTATTTAAAATAGTTGGCTTAGATTGCAGGCAGCTGCAGGACGGGAAACAGCAATGAGGTGGGGCTTTTCACCAGACACTCCTGGAGATGTAACTTTAGTCTTGTACAGTGATTTCCCCTGGGGTGCACCACAACAACTGCTGTGGGGTTATACTTCACAGACAAATGAGTAGCAACGGCATGTGAGAAGCACTGAGTATTCTTCTGTGTCCTCTTGGCTGCTCTACTTCTTCAGCCTTCCTAATAGCATCGCTTCCACCTCCTAGTGTTCAAAGCACGTTGTCAGGACAAAGATTGGAGCAGTATTTCATTAGAGAATATTATCTATTTTAACCACATTTTTGTCACCATAATTGATTTATTTTTTTCTAATAGTTGTCTAACTTTGGTTGATTTGCTGTTTGGATTTTATAGGTTCATTTCATTTATTGGACAAACCTTACTTCAAATACCTATGCTGTGTGGAATCCTGTGTGCTCCTTTGACTAGGTTTCTAAAATCAGTTTTACAAAAAGTATCAAATAATGACACAAATATTCTTGCAGAAGAACAGAACAGATACTCAAATGTAGTTAAATTGTGGAAGATAAGGAAAGAGTCCACAGGGTTTAAATCATAACCACCTTTATAAGGAAACTTATAATTTTAAGTGCACAAAATAAAGTTCATGCCCAAGCTAGGTACTAGGGATTTTTTTATTTTATCTGTGCCAATAAAGTACTTTCCAAGGGGAAAAAAAAAATCCCCTAGTTTAATACTTCCTATATGAACACAGTTTACAACAAACTCAGGTAAACAAACTCAGGTAGAACCCCCTCCCCCCCGCCCCCAGAGGGGGAATGAAAAATAACTAGTAACTTATGTACAGAAGACATAACGGGAAGCATACTTGCCATCAACTAACAAAAATGTTGAGAAAAATGAAAATGTCAGGGTCATTCATTATTAGTGCTGTTTGTACCAGGAAGGGATGTTCATATGATTTGTTATACAGTTTATCTGCAATAGATCTAAATAATGTAAGTTTTTTCCTTAATTATCACCCATTAAATACTATTGTTTTCAATTTCTCGGGATACGTATTTAATTAGAGCTCACCATCTTAAATCAACTTCAAAATTATATTTGCTTAGCATTTTATTTTGCAAGAAATACAACAGTATATGCCAATTTTGTGTAGCACAGCAGATGACTAGAGAGTTCTGAAGTAAAGAAATAAAAAATGAATGTGTGTACACAATACACACAAAATATTACAGAATCGTAGTCTATATATATTCCTCAGTAATGTGTCCATTTTGGTAAATACAGCTGACATGATAGATCTCTTTTCTCTTTTCTTGATCATCCCATTAAAAAATTCATTGTAACATAAAGCCATAGATTTCAAGGCAATTTGGGTGGTTTTTTTTTCTTGATATCTGTCTTGAATTTAATTGGAAAAATATCCTTAAAGTCAACATGAATTTAAGTTGCAGACTAGAATTGCTGGATCCTACATAAAGTTATTTTAATTAATTCCCCTATATAAATTGAGGTATTAAGTAACTTATCTGGTGTTAAGGAGAGATTGATTGCAGCTGAAACTCCTTTCTACAGTGAAGAAAAAGTCAGGGATGTATTTAAAAGTGTGAACTAAACCACAAACAAGAAGTTCTTTGTTATGCTTCAGGGGACAGCTTAGTCTGTGGGTAAAAAACAATATGAGACACTAGTCTCCCGACACTAGCATAGAATTTTTGCCTCAGGATTTATGCAAAAATCTGTTTATTATGTGTTTATGAAGAAAGTAAAACGACTTTTGTGTATTTCTGTAAATGGATTACAACATAGATTACCCCAACTCTAATTATTGACTTTTTGTCTTAAAGAGTCACCCTTGAGGCTTTCAATTTCTCTTTTCTATTTGGTTAAAATTTTTAAAAAAATTTTTAAAATTTAATTAAAAAATTGAAAAATAAGTTTTAATTCTATGGAGTTTGGTTATAGTGTATATATAGCATATATAAACAAGATTATATTTTTTTATATGAATGGATGAAATGTATCTATATATAGTGTATATAAATAAGACCATATTGTTTAATATTAATCCAAATAAAAAAAGACCAGAGAAAAAATACTCCTGTTTCAGATCTTTATATTGAAGTACATCTCCTTTAAAGTTTTTGCTTTTTTTAAAGCAAACTGACTGCAGAAGGGAACTGCAGAATAAAACATGCTTCTTGCTAACTGCTAAAAGGGTCTCAGTCAAGGATCAAATTTGTCAACTCAGGAAATAATACTGGCTCATTTTCGGTAAAGGCAGGTAACTTGCACTTGCTTTTATTAAATGTTAAATGGAAAAGTTCAGAGTACTTATCTGTTCATAGTATTTCATAGGCTGTGCGTTTAGAATTTTAGGTAAGTGAGTGTGTTTTTAATAGATATCAATAATCTGTTGCAGTTCACAGAGAATCTGTATGTCTTACTCTTGCTTCCTTTCTATCTGGCAAACAGATATGAAGCTGATCATTTTGTGCACGATTTTTAACTGTTGCCATTTGAAGTAACAAAAAAGGCAATCTTATTAGTAGTCAACATTAGCCACTAGAGAATTTCAAATTAATAATTAGAAGATGGAGATTTGAAAGGAGATCCCTTAAGGAGTTTCTTGACAATGTATTCATTTAGGTTTGAGTTCGTCTTCAATTATAGTGGTCTCTGGTGGCTGAGATGACAGATGCATAAAGGGTTTTAATCTGAGAACTTGGATGACTCCTTTCATTCAGAAAAGATGGAGACATGCTGAGACCTTACAAAACAGCGAACCTTACAAAGCAGTGAAGGTCCCAAGATAGGGTAAGAGGGTAAATGACTGAAAATTTGAGAAAAAGTCAGGAAAGAGTTGTATTAAATTGTTCAGCTTTTAATATGTTGTTTTTACCTCCACTTTGCTCTTCATTGCAGCAAATGTTCAGGTAAATTGTCAGTTCTGAATGCAGTGATGCCCTAGCTGTTATAGAAGCTTGGTAGAGAATGGCTTATCAAGCCACATAACTGAATAAAACAATGTATTAGGCAAAGTGTAAATTGAAAGAAGATCTTCCAGAGAGGAAATATAGCGAATTAATCAAGGCAGTGTATTCAGTTTGTTGGGTGGGTAAGGACATTCAGTCTTTAATGAAGGTGCCTGAAATAAAAGTTCTCTGACCTCTCCCCAGTTTAGCTCAGGTCATGTTGGTTATCTTTGTAACAAAGTAGGATATTGTGGTATTGTGGCAATGTTGTGAGTAGGTTTATTCACACCGCTGTTGAGTTTTGATTCGCTTTTCTCCCCACTCGCCCTCACCCCCAATGATTTCCTGTGCACATGAGAACTATGGGACAAGGATGCATTTTCACAAAAAATGGAAAATCCTAAAAGTAAAAGCTGAAAGAACCTTTCTGAAGTCTAATGGAAAAAAAAAGTATTAAATGATTCACAATTAGCATTTTTTCTTCATCTCCCTGTGAAGTAGGAAGCTAAAATTTTCCTCCTTTTTATATGTATTATTACTAAAGTACAACTGGAAAAAAGTGCTGTTCTTGGTCCCTTGATAATGATATCTCATTTGTGACTTGGCCTTTTTACTTTGTATTTTCAAGATGCAATTGTTACAGTTTCTGTGTATTTTTTGAGGCTCTAAATAATAAAGAACTTGCAATTTAGCCAGGCTGGTCTCTTAGTAGAACTTGAGGATTGTATTTTTAATTCCAAGCTTTCCTCCCTTTTTTCCTTTCTTTCCTTACTAGAAAACACTATGATATAAAGCTAGGGAAAAGCTCAGTACTTTTTTGGCTGCTTGAAATTGTTTGAGTAGAGTCGATATCCTTTTTTTTTTCCAGATTAACACAATAAAGAGAATTTGCTTCACTCTGTGGAGCATAGCTAACTCCCCTATGGAGTCATCCCCACGAAAGTATCTTTACTCGAAACCTAGGTCAGCTCCACCATTTGCCTCATACCAGAAGACAGGTGTGTTTTTTGGGGTGTTTTTTTTTTATTATTATTATTATTTTTTAATTCAAACAACTTTGGTTTAGTTTTTGACTATGTTTTTGGGTTTTTTTACATTTGTCTACACCTCAGTGAAACAGCATAGATTTCTATTTTTCTTACTCATATGGTTTAAAGAGGGGCATATATTTCCAGTAGACTTTGTTATAGCCTTACTGATCTTTCTAATTTAAACACACTGCAACTCATTCTCATGCGGTTCCTCCACATTGATTTGAATGAAATACAGAAAAGCCTTATCTTTAACATTCTGCTGGTTTGCTGGCTTGCTTGTAGGTTTCTGTTGTTATTGCTTTGGTTTGGGTCTCCCCTGCCCCACCATTCATTCTCATACCAAACCTTGAATTTTGAGAATACAAAAACTTTTTCATAGCATCAATTGAAGTTAAGTTACCTAATAGGACTAGTATAATACATATTACCTTCTAAAAACTACTACAAAATTGGAATTTTCCCCTGTTGCCCATGTGGGTTTGCTATTTTGTACTTCTACTATCTCTGGGACAATAGCACCATACTAATTTTCAACGGTTAAAAAGATCCTTAGTTGCTTATTTAGAAAGTAGAACAGCCATGACTATCTTTCTTGTATGAAATCAACCAAGGATGTCAGAAAAATTTCCTAGAGGAATTCGCTAGCCACACAAATCCAATAAGCAGAAGCAAGTTTCTTTCTTGAGTAAAATTACAGGCTGTTCTACAGTGGGTGCTGTTGAAGCTGTAAAAATTTGCAGGAAATAATTCAACATCACTGGTAGAAGAAAAAGCAAACAAAAGACATGAAGCTGTAGATCTGCAGCTAGGGTAATTCCTCAGAGGTGGCTTCTGTGCTCTGCTCCATGGAAGTTTAATGTAAAAATACCTTCACAGTCCTTGGAACAGTGACTAGAATTCAGATCTCCTACAGTGAGTGTCGCTTGCTGGAATACACAATTACATCGCTTCTTGGTTTACCTGATTTATTTTTATTGTTTTATTTTACTTCAAGGAATAGAAAGTGAATTCAATAGGAGGGGTATTCAGTGTTCTTGCCCCACCTCTAAATAATAAATGTGATCTTGAGCCCTATGAAGGTCATAAAATAATTCAGTTTAGGATTCCCTCTTTTAATATTATTTATTATATACTATTATACAGAATACACAATTCTGTAGTATAATAGATATAAGAAAACATCACTCTTTCAGTAGTTTCAGTGTCTTTTTCCCATATTCCATTTAATGAAGGAAAATAAACTGAGCAAAAATTTACATTAGAATACAGCAACGGTAAAGTGCACTTAAGTGTAGCTCTGACAAGCAAACAATTATTCATGTATTTTAAAACTAAAGCTTTCTTAGGAAAATGTATTTAATAAGTATGTGATTGCTTTAAAAGTTGTAAACTTGACACTAATCTCAAAGATCAGAAATGCTATATCCTTCAGGGGATTCAGAATTGTGTTAGATGATGTTGTAGATCTATGTGCTCATTTAAATCAAATGTAGCATAGGAGGGAGGGTAGAAGAGCAACAAGGGAATATTTCAAGAGAATTTGGAAACTTCTGATGCAAATGAAAACAGACTGCTCAAAGTGACTCATTAAAAGTTCTCAGTAGAGGCATCCCATGAGACATGCCATGAGGCATGAGCTTGGGATCACAGTTCTGTTGGTTGTCAAGATATACAGTCTTATAGTTGGCTCCAGATATACCACTGACAGCTCTCTTTTTAAGCATTTTCATTTGTCTTTGTTAATACTCTTGGTAAGTGAACAATTTCTACAATAATATTTTTGGAATTGCTTCTTACTTTGTCTCCTTTGACAAATCCTGAAGCCACACACATAATGATCAAAGACATGGCCCTAGATTAAATCCCATTTTGTTTGCTCTTTCTCTAGGCCTCTTACAAGAAAAAATACATCAAACAAAACACTGTATTTCCTTTTTCTTTTTTAATCCAGACTATGTTTTTTCTTTTGGTTTTCATTAGTTTTATCCTGAATTTTGAAAGACAGATTCTACTGTTTATACTAGATTTGAGGAGTAACGAGTTTCCTGACTCAAATGGGAGTGTTATCCAATACGCACATAGGTTATCCATGAGTGTAGGTGGTCAAAGAGTTTGGTCTTAGGTGTAGGATAAAACTTAACCTGCAATAACAATATAAATGCAACTATCGGTTCCATCAAGCTTGGAATTTGCTAGTTAATACAGTGTGACTAATCGGAAGAGATCACACTTTTTGATCTCCTCTGTAAGGACATGTTTCGAGGTTCTGCACTTTGAGACTTACTGGCCATAAAAGATGAAGACCATGATTTACAGCAATTGAAGTGAGAACCCAGCTTCCATGCGAAGAAAAAAACCAACCTACCAAAAAAAGACCCCAACAAACAGACAAACAAAACCAAACAATCAAGATATGGAATCCATATAAGGTGCTCAGTTTAGTACATTACAAATACTTTGGTATGGACTGCACACAGTCCAGCCTTCCAGAGAGTTTCCTGGGGTCACAGAATATTATGCTTAGTGCTCAAGAACGTGTCTGGAAAAATAATGATTTTATCTTGCAGACATAAAACTAGTCTCTGCCTTTCACTTGAGTGTCACATTAAGTAGCACCTTATTCAAGTTTATTTTACTGATTTCAAAGGTCTGAATAATTATTTTCCAAACAAGGTTCAATCTGCACAATAATGCTAGTTAACGAATATTTGCTTGACGGTCAAGGTTAAGACACTTACAAGGGTCAATTCTTCAGTAAGAGGAAATGAACCATGTCTTAAATGTGCCTACTTCTATCCTTCGAGGCTATACCAAAATAGATATTTTTTTTAATTGTATACAAAGAGTCCAGACAAGTAGAGAGTATTTTTACTTAAGAATTTCATCCTGATTGTCATACAATTCTTAAAAGTAAGCTAAGGAGATGTTATTTAGATCAGTCCGTAAAAGGATAAATGCAGTTAAAGAGACTGAAATGATCTCTGACAAGGAACAGCTATCACTAACTCACTTTCAAACTGAAAAAAAAAATTCCAGTGGCATTTCACAAAGGTTTTCTTCCATATTATATTCCTACACAATAAAAAATAATAAAAAAGTGCTATATGATACAGAATTCATACAGTATGTAGACAGAATAGAGAAATGATGGGAAAATATAAATAAATACATTCTAATAAGGTCTACTCTGGAGAAACACTAATTCAGAAATATGGATTGGAGACTATCTGGAGACATAGTAGCTGGAAAGAATGGAGTCTAGAGACTACAGTGGATCAAGCATTGATCAAGCAGGAAACCAATATCATTTCCATAACATGAACCTAGTTCAACTTAAAGACCATGCAACTATACAGATTTCTGCAAATGTGTCTCAGTCATAGTTCAAACAGGTTTAATTCAAGTAGTAACCATTTTCATATGACTTCCTTAATTCTGCATTTCTTTTCTTTTATTATCTGTTAAAAAAAGTGCGACAAAGGTCCTACCTCCTCTTACTCTAAAACTTCCTTCACTCATTCACTATACTATTAGCAAAGAGTATGCATACATTTTCTCAGGCATTCAAATGCTGGTTTTTGCTTTTTTTATAAATCACAAAGAACGGGTATTAAAGACCATTTATCCCATTTGTTCTATCTGATCTTTTTATGTTACATTTTGGGACTTTAATGATAATTTCAGTCTCCATTCCCAAAGTGACAAAATATCTAGGTGCCAAATTTATGTGTGACCTATATTCTCCCAATTATGCTCCCATTACAGTGAAGAGATCTGGGGCTTCACTTAGTTGTATGCATATATATATCTAACCACAATAACCAGCAGTGAAACCCCAAACATCACGTTTGCTCTAAATTCCAAATGGAAGCCAGTTCAGTTGATAATATATGGTTATACTCCCTTAATAAGCAAACTGATCACATTCTCCAAAAATCAATGATAAAATTAATTCTAAATATCAGTTGTAACCCTCAAATGCCACATAATGGCTTGCTCAGTAGATGCTAATGCAGTAGTTTAATTGTGCACAGATGTTAGCAACTTAAACAACAGAGGAAAGTAATTTTTATATACATTAAAATTCTTTCGTGAAACCATTACTGTAAGCATACACTCAATTGGCAACAGCAAGCCATATGGTTTCCTAGCTGAATGAGTTTATTGATGTAAAGCTTTAGTCAGTCAGAATAATCTAAATTAATGTACATCGTGTACATAAAAAAACCCCTGTATAATATGTCCTGAAAAATAAGGCAGAACTGTAACATTTTCACATGATTTATTTTCAAAAGCCACACAAGGAATGCTTGCTTGGAAACCCTACTTTATATAGCTAGGTACCTTGTAAACTGCATGCACAATGCGGCATAAACCTAAATGCTTATGGATACCACCGTATCGCAAAATAAAAGTCTGTCATATTTCAGACCACAGCTGTAAAGATTTCTCCTAGTATCTAAATTGTAACTGAACTACACAACTTCCTGTCTTTTCTACTTTACTTACCCTTCTCCTTTCTGTTCCTCTTTCTCTTCCTTTATTATTATTCTTATTAATAATAATTGTAATTATTATTTCTGTTAGTAGATTTAATTTCACAACTCCATAAACAGCTTATATACACTTAAGGACATTCCATGTGTAGCTATATTGGCATCACTGGTTAGTGCTGCATAAGATAAATTAAAAATTTTTAGGAATAGCTTTCATAAACCTAATCAGACTTTAGGCTCTTCTGTAAAACTATGGCACTATGACATCTGCCTGTCTCCGTAACACAAATGTTG
>JAVJGI010000014.1:49694387-49723082 GCA_035590275.1 Ibycter americanus | reverse complement strand
TCACATCAGAGCCAAAACACAGCACAGCACCAACTACTAAGAAGAAAATTAACTCCATCCCAGCTGAAACCAGGACAGCTACTTATTCTGATCTATTTTGGGACTTTTAGAACTATCCTAGTGTTATTCCCTACAAAACTTCGAAGCCAGTATACAAAGCCAAGAAATTAAAATAGCAAGACATCCTTAATGGGGGAGAAAATCAGAAAGAAATACTGTTGACCTGTTCAGTTGTAGTATGCAACTATATATGTCAAGCATTTGTCAAAGCACAATCAAAAAGACTGAAGCAATTGTTATCAACCCTTACAAAATGTCCAAAAATCTTGGCTGCAATTTCCAAACTATTGCTAAAGGTGACAGGCATGAAGCAGGTAATGAACTATTCCTACTGAATTAGAAAAAAGCCTTCCACATTTCTGACACCAGTTCAGAGTTTGTGAGCTTACACATTTTTGTTAGATGTCAGATTTTCATGGAATGTCAGACTCAATTTTTGAGCCTCACAACCTCTGAAATAGATGATAGCAGATGAACAGTACCTTTGAGTGTAAGCATTAAATTGAACACTATCAACAAATGAACCAATTACCCATGTTAAAGTCCTAGGCTTCAATCTAGCATAGCATCTCTCCAGCTTTCCAAACCTCAAGTCCCAGGTCACTGAGTAGATATTGCTGGTGTGACAGATCCATTATTTTTCTCTCTGAGGAAACAGGCCATAAGAGTGCACTGAAAGCAGCCCAGTATATAACTGCCTGGTCCACTTCCCTATCTGCCATGTACTTTTTTTCCCCAGAAACTAAGTCACTTGAACTGAGTCAACGAAGTACGGCCACTCAGAAAGCAAGAGAGATTCTAAAAGACAAACCTCTTTCCTTCCCTGCTGCCTGATTCTCCTAAACTCATTAACCTTAGCTACTGGCCTGGGAACACAATATTGAACAAATTGCACCAAGCAGCACTGTATTTTGCTTCCTCTGTAAATCTGGATTACAGGTCTGGCCACAGGAGTTCATATTTCTAATTGAAATGATTAAAAGTAATGCTGGTGCAGTGGTGGGAAAAATATTGGTACAAGCTATGGATTGGGGAGGAATTCTCTACAAATTTCCTCTTCTGTATATAATTTTTATCATCTGAAAATTTCACTGATTTTCACTTCACACTTCTTTCCCTTTCCAAACCCATCTCCATTGTGCTTCATATTGTCTGTCTTTACCATAGAAATGGAAATACCATTATGTCCTTTGACAGAAAAGGTGGTTTGTATTGACACATATAAAACTGTAATTATTCTTAGTATTTTCCTTCCTAGTGACTACTGCTAACACGGGCAAAGAAAAATCTGTGTTTGGTCTAACGAGCTTCCTTAAAATGTATTTATATTTACATTAAGGTCACACAATGCAAGAAGTACATAAACACTAAAGGTAATATTGCCAGTCGCAAACACTGTAGAAATTGAACCAGTTCCACCAAAATTGTAACTTCAGCCTACAGAAATAATAAATATGTGTATATACAGGTAAATAAGTAATGAAGAGAGCTAGAAACTTTATAGTTGGAAATGCATGTTCTTTATAGCAGAAAATATCAAGAGATCTGGAACTTTAAGAAAAATACCAAATTTCTTGATGTGTCAAAAAAAATTGTAAGTCAGCAGACTAGTATTACATTTTATGAAAGTCTTTGCTTTTCCAACGTCATAGTAACTTCACAAGCTCTAGGAATAACAATCAACTTACCTTCCTGGGAATGACGAAAAAATCCTGATGTTTTCTTTTCTCCCTCCAAATAGACCTATAACATCAGCTTAAAGTACTGATTGCACTTTTGCAAAATAAAAGATCTCAAAATGAACAATGGCTGATGAGTTCCACTGAAGTCCCCTGTATAGTTAGTTTACTTCTACCAAATAGGCATGTCCAGGTATCACAAACAAAGACAATACCATGGAATTATGCCAGAAATGAATCCTTGACCTTCTATTACCTATATTTTAAAGATTAACATGGTAATTAAAATAGTCAACATCTTAAAAACACTTTAAAGCATCTGTTTCCACAGATGTCTAATGTTTGATTCCATTTCAATGCTTCAGTCATTCAGAGCAGGAGTTATGCGACTTTAAAGAATAATATTCTAAGTTTGTATATAGCATTACACTAAAAATTTATTTTCTCAATACAAATTAGTTTTGCTAAGTCCTATGGCAACTGGTATACCTTGAGTGACTGAACTATACTATTGATATGCTGTAGAAGTTCTAATAAGCTTTCATCTGTGTTCAAAAATATTACTATTATAATATTGTCATTCAAGTCAAAATCACAGAAAGGGGTCTGTTAGCCAACTAGTACCTGTCTGAAGTGGCTTTGATTAACAGAAGTCTTTCGTGTTGTGGTGTGTTTACTCCAGCCAGCAACCAAGCACCCACCAACTGCTTGCTCACACACCCATTCCCCCCACTCTAGTGGAATGAGGGAGGCAACTGGAAGAGCAAAAGAAAAAATAACTTGTGGGTAGAGACAAAGACAGTCTAACAGGTGTGCAGGGATGGGAGGGGAAGTAATGCAAAGGCAATCACTCTCCATCTCCCACCAGCAGTCTCTGAGAAACAGCTACATTGGAAAAACTACCCCCCAGTTTTTATAGCTGAGCATGTTATATGGCATGGGATATCCCTTTGGTCATTTCACGTCAGCTGTCCCAGATGTGTCTCCTCCCAAGTTCTTGCCCACCCATAGCCCACTGTCAGGGGGGCCAGAGTGAGAAACAGAGAATGCCTTGGTGCTGTGAAAACTATGCAATAGTTACAGCATTGGTGTGTTTCAACACTATTTCAGTCACAAACCTAAAACATGGCACCCTACTGGTTATAGCAGCCAGAAGAAAATTAAGCCCTGCCAGACCCAGTTATTATATATTTTATAAAAAATAAAAAGTATGCTTCATTAATTTATTTGCAGTGTAGTAGAGATACGAATATCATTTTAAAATCATTTAAGGATTTCAACATCTCTTGAAGATTTTTGAATCTGTACAGGACTACCTTAAATCCACTGATTTTACTCCAGTCTTCAGTACATCATGAGTACATCATGAGGAAGAAGGGTATAATTAAATTTCCCTCTACTGCTATGACTCCCTAGTCACCAGAATGACTTTTATGAGTTGTTCACAAGTAGCACAGTGCTGAGGAACTCCAAGGCTGCTCTATATATGTCAAGATCAAAGGCTTGCAACGTAAAACTCCAGGACCAGGCAGCCACCTTTAAAGCTTAAAGTCACCTTTTCACCACCACTTTGTCAGCAGTACCAAGCAGTTCTTTTTGTACCTTCCTCAGCACTACTTTTTTGTACCTTCCTCAGGAAGTCAATCCACATTGTACAGTGTATTATTTACAGATGTATCCTCATAATATTTAATATTCTATATGTATAGATCTGTAGTGAAATTTTGCTTGAAAGGGGAGGGTTTCTTCTTATAGTAGAAGCTTTTCTCTAAGTAAACAATACGATGTTTTAATTTTTCTCTCTGAAGATATTAAAAAGCATTTAGCTGCTATGGGCTGAGGACCTGCAGAATTTCAGGTTTTAGTATAAGACAGGTGAGCAGGTGTATTTAAATGTGTTCTTGTGCATGGGTAGGCATACATACAGATTTGCAGTAAATTCCAGAACACAAACCAAATACATATAGCTAATAATCATGTTCAATACACAACATAGACATAAATTTATAATTAAGTAGAGAAACAGTTTCAAGTTCACGAAATAAAAATATGGAATGAAAATTATCTTGAGCTGGAATTTGTATTCTAAATTTTATTCTGAAAGGAATGTTGTAGGATTCTTGAGAGGTAACATTCTTCATAGCTGGAAGGCAGAGACCATTACCTAATTGCTATGATTGGTGAGCGATAGCCCCACCAAAAAAGTTTGACATAACCTTTTTTTGGAATATTGGAAACACTGTCCAAGGTTCAGGCTATTCAGTTAACAGAAGCAAACATTCTCTTGAATAATAAAGAGAAAGTTAAAAAGAAAAAAAAAGCAGTAAAATTCAGAGTTCAAATCAAGATATTCTATTGTGAAATGTGTTGGTTATTGCTCACATACAATCCTTTTTTAATCTTGTTACTACCAGATTTTTCTTCAAGCATCTTGGAAAAGCCAAACATTAGTTTTCTAAAAAAATATGAAACTAAGTTAAGAGATTTCATATATTTTACAACCCCAGTTTCTTAAGAGTTGAGGGTTGTATGTAGTTTTTGTGTGTCTATTCCATGAGTCAGATAGCTCCATGAGTCAGTTCCTGGCTGCTGTTGGATTTCTAAGATTCTAACCCACTTTATATGCAAAGATCCCCTATGCTTTTCCCTAAACACAGTTACTATAAGAACGAGGATATTTTTCTGGAGTTAATTCTGCCACAGGATATTTTTCTCCATACTTCCAACAAATAGTATTGGTGATCTTCTCAGGTAATAGATATTGGCCGTGGGCAGGATCCCAATAGTAAAAAGCTCTTACCTTTTGTGTAATGGTATTTTGTGTAATGGTATTAACTTTTGTGTAATGGTATCTAACCTGAGTACCAGAGGATGTGCCATTAAGCTGATCATTAGTAAGATTTTATTTCAGTCACTTGGTGCACAAGAGCTCTCAACTAATGTAAATTAATTGTAATTTTTTAAAAATTAAATCATGATTGTGGTAGTTTAACTTTTTATCAGCTCATCAGCTGTTATATAACCACATGTCCAAACCCAAAATGTAGCATTTGTGGAACTGCAACACAACAGATACTATTATTTTCAGCCCATTTAGCAATGCCAAATAAAATTTTATTGTCCCTTATTAGTTCCAAAGTGATGGGCCCAAAATGTTCACAAGGAAGACTGTAAAATACAGTCCTTAAGATCTAGAGCGATAGTCCATTTATCAAAGGAATCATGCTAGGACTACTTGTCAAATATTTCAGCATAGCTCTTTAGCAAGAGAGCTGTGTGCACTGCAGGCAGCTATTCATGTAGCCAGCCAGCCAACAACTTTCATCAAAAAAAAAGCTTTTGACTTAATACAAATGCATATAAAATTAATATTCCAAATCAAATTGTATTTTTTATTTCCAACAATGATTCTTTGGATTCCCATACACTATTAAATCAAGCTGTTAATGCAGTTTCCAAGTTTTCATCTCAAAAGTTAGTTTACACACTGTATCAACTTTGCCAACATCTCATAGTTTTATAGAACTGAGTTACAGCATCTTACCTTTTACTGACAAGAAGTAGTTTCTTTTTCATGTCAAAATTAATTGAACCAAAGTTTTCCTTCTCTGGGGACACCAAACCTGCCTGGATCCGATTCTGTGCAACCTGCTCTACGACAACCTGCTTTAGCAGGGGGTTGGACTAGATGATGTCCAAAGTTCCCTTCCAGCCCTAACCATTCTGTGATTCTGTGATTCTGTAGTAATAACTTGCTTTATTTGTGAAGTAAAATACCAACACTGAAATAAATGGTGTACCCAAGGTCTTATAGTAAATTAATGGAATGACTAATTTGAAATCATTTAATGTTACATCTAGAAAAAAGTCTAAGATGGCAGTATCTCTAAGTGCAGCGTTCTTTGAAACTTACTACAAAGCATTTATTGTGTCTGCCCTATTTTCATCATATCTCATACTCTTATTGCAGGACAAGTAAAGACTACAGTGTCCTGCCTTTTATATGTTGGGCAATAAAGCTCTACTCCTATAAGAATTTATTTGCAGAGTGCTTCATATAGCTTTAAGTCCTTGACCTATGTCAATGACATCAAAATTATTTTATAGGGAGCTGAAATTAAGCACATCTGTAAATTTGTTTTAGGACTGTTGCATAATGATTACCATTCATGGGGTGATTAATGCTTTTTTCCACATGCATAAATAGATTATACCACATTCTTTCTAAGAAAAGCACAAGATTACAGGAAGCACTTTACTGTTTTAGTTTGTAGATTAAAGAACTTTGTAGCACAGTAGAGAAAAGGAAAAAAAATTATTCTAACAGTGATGACTGTTCCCTCTTCCTTTCACAGCCTGATTTCCTCTACGATAAGTCCAGAAGACCATCAACAATATGGTTCTCTTAGAAAAGCCAAGAGTGAATACTAAGCTAAGCTGAGCTGCTCGGTTCCATGTCCCAAGATGCATCCTATTTGGGCATTAGCCACTCTTCTTTTTAGAGGCATTACTACAAGGTAAGCCTTAAATTGGATATATACATAGTGGAAATGTACTTGCATGCAACAGCCAAAGGTAATTTTAGGAACCCTTTTTCTCAGAAGGTAGGAGATACTTCCAGGGTTGCAATTTTGATTTTTTTTAACCGAAGTGGCGACAACAGCTTTTCAAGAGTAATAAAAAAATAAATCAGTGTCAAAAAATATTTTACCTTAGACTGTCAAAGATTAACCACAGAAGTACCACAAGTAGGGATTAAATCTTCAAATTTGGATGTTTATTGTTTGATATTTAGTTTCATATTTAGGTATTAAAAGTTATTTCAGTCCTTAATTATGAACTAAATCACCTACTTCTGAAAATGTTGCCTACTATAGCATTTGTGTTCACAATAGCTGAATGTCTAATATTCCTTCTATTAAAGGTTTTTAAGAATGATCTGTTGTTACCCACAGAGACAAAGATCTCTGCTGCTGATGCAGCTAAAATTCATGGAGCGGTGAAGAAGAAGTATGACCTCTCAGGGCAGTGATCCACACTCACTGCAGCAACCATGGAGAACAGCTTTTTTTCTTTACTAGAGCTAGAGATAGTTACAGTTTACTAAATCTAGAGGCAACACAGCCTCTTTGCTTTGCAGAAAGACACTTTAAATACCGTTTTTGTTTATGTGTTTACTAAGTGATCATGCTTGTCTTGCTGCAATATCCAATGTTAAATAATATTCATTTTTATAACATTCTCTCATCTTTCTATGCAACATCAGCACAGTTGCAAAGCACGGTGATTGTTTCTCTTTTGTCCTTTACCTCTTATTGTCAGTTATATGATTTGAAGATGAAGCACAACATCACCTTTGGTGATAAATGGCAGATAAAAATTTTCTGTCACAGTCAGTTAGTGCTTAGACTGCAGGAGCTTGAATCTTCGCTATACCTATTAGGCATTGTGGAATGTTACCTTGAATGCAAAATGGGAATAGAAACCCTTCAGGACATAAACAGGTTTGTTTTGCTTTATGCTTGCCTGGGTATAAATGACTATCCAAAGTGCAAGAATGTGGAGAAACAAGCACCAGTATTTTGCTTCTTACAGTTTTGCCTCTAATACGAAAAGATGACTGATTTAAGGAAACAGATTCTAAGAAAATTGAGGATAATGGGTACATAATTTACAGCACACCACTCATCAGACAGTGTAAATGCTGAAACTGTTTACCATAAACTGGTAGCTTCCCAGTGTGAGTACACCTTTTTTGTAATACAAAGAAGAAGCATAATGAGAACAAGATAGGACAGCATTGGCAATATCTTTTAAAATGTTTTTGATATTTATTTTTAATAGAAAATATATATCAAAGAAAATAGAGAACAGCAGATAACGTAAGTGAAACAAAAAATCCATAAGTTTTTACTATGTTTTCAGCAATCCATAGATCATTCATTTTCTTGCTTGTAGTTCAAGAGAGGTATCAATTATATCTGTGTGTGCAGCAGAAGAGTCAATTTATTCCACAGCTGTCTTCAAATGAACTCCAGGCTTCTGGTCCTCTTTAACCTATTGCCCTTTGACCTCAACATTCCCCTACCTTTTATCTTATCCTTCTTGTATATATTTCTGCAAAGCCCAGAAAAGAATACATCTAAAGATCTGTGGGTTATCTGATGATACGGTTTACAAGTATAACATGATTTTTTTACCTTTGCCCACAAAATCCTGCATCTCCATAGTACATTTCCTGCATCTCCATAGTACATTTTCACACCTAGTAATTAAGAATCATCATTTGTACCTTACAATGGAGGAACTAAGGATTACTTGTTAAGAGGCAAATACATGGGAAATACGTGCCTCAGGTGTATCGCATATGTAGTAGACTATATTGCTAAGCAGCAGGACTTCAAATACACATTGCACCTGAAGTGTATTCAATTAGTTTTAAATATTCTTTGCCTGTATTGCAACCCCTAAATAGACCCCAAGTAAGACAATCTTTATTTGAGCATCAAATCTACTTCTCGGTCAATAGCAAGATCAATAATAAAATGCTGGTCCATTGAGTGCCAGTCTGAAACAGTAAATTAAAAAAGAATCTTTGGTCCTGAAACTGCAGATGCGTTACTTTCCTTATCATAAAGGAAGGTGAACCAAATAACTGTTGCTTTCTTATTTCAATAAATCTATACTACGTTTAAATATGCAGGAAGTCTTTTTGCCCTGTTCAGTACATGTGGAAACAGAAAATATACAGACAATCTTATCTCTTTTTATCCATTCTTATATCTTAGATTAGATTTTATATTTAAAAAAAAACAACAACAAACAGTAATATAACATCTTTTAAGATGAGAGGGTAATATACACAACATAAGGCTAGTGTTACCTACATAATGTTAATCTGGTTCAAAGAAAATTTGAAACATGTATGTCAAAAGAGTTTACAACCAAGCCTCAAACTCTGGAAGTAGTATCAGTTTATGGAAGAACAAAGTACAGGAGAAATAGAATTAATTTTGAACTATTCAAGCCTTCTTAATGAAATGTGTATTTTCTAAGATAAGTTCACATTAATTAATATTTATTGTAGTCAAGTATTTAGGCTTTGGTTTCTGGTCTACTTTATAATCTACACTCTGTAATATTACAGATGTATGACATTGGAAGCAAAAAGGTTTTTACAATGTTAAACAAGTGCTGTAAGAGCTGTAACAGACAAAGATATTTCATCAACAACTGTAAACCATTTACTTTTGAATATGGTACTAGCTACTAGCTAAGATATTTTCAGATCAAAACAATGAAAACAAATATTAGACTTTATTTTTAGAATGTCTTTATAAAAGCCACATGGGAAAAGTCATTAGAAATGTAGGAAATTGCCCATCCATTTCACGTGCCCTTCTTCTTTTACTGACCTTTGGAATTTTTTACTGCTACCCATCAATTCTGAGTGCCCTGCAAGTAAGGATATCATTACTGCAAAATCTGTAACAGCTTTCATACTCATCCATCTCCCACAACATGCCCTATTTCTGTCTCACAGACCACATAAGACAGAACCTGAACTCCAGCTCTGGTAAATGATAAAGAATATTTGAAAATGTCTATTCTATAGTGAGTGGTCTCACATAATGGATTGCATGTTATCTGAAATACGAATTAAAGTAGTAGTGAAGATCAAGAGTCAAGAAACAGTATGGAAACATGAAATTGGTGAGATGATGTAAAGAGTCCCTTGGTGTCTGTAACAAAGTATAGGAAACCGTTCTTCCATTTTATTCAGAAAATACATTAAGGATAGAAGTCATCTCATACTCTCCTCCTCTGCTTAGTCAGAACACAGTTAATCAAACTCAATCTCTGAAAAGTGTAGAAGTGAAACATAATACTCAGATTAAGTATAGAACCTCAAAATAAAGATTTTAACCTTAAGATTTTACGTTCAGTTTTTAGCTGTCCGGGCCCTGCAGGCACCACAAGGCCTGGCTGTCCCTGCCCAGCCACCCAGGACTCCCTCCACCCTGCCCATGGTGTGGGACCCCATTTCAGCCCACCAGGGTGTCAGCCCCTGCCCCAGCCGTGCCATAGCAGGGCTGGTCTCCAGCTCCCACAACCCAGCCCTGCCCTGCTAAGCCAGGACCACCTGCTGGCCGATGTCACAGCCCAGGTCCATCCCCATCCCCAGGGAGGTGTCTGATTTCTGGGACTGGGGGCTGCCCTGGTGCCCACCAAGCTGCACTGCTCCTCTGAGGCGGTGGGACAGGCCCAGGCTGCCAGGTCCTGCCCTGAAAGAGACCCTGGAGTCCCCCTGACAAACCCACAGCAAGCCGTCAGCCATGCTGAACCCAAACACTAACTGGACTTCCTAAATGTAGTCCATACTGAAGTTCCTTCATTTGTAATTTTCATTAGCCATGTGGGATCTTGGGTATGATATGCAGGAAAATATCATAGTCAAGGAGAGAGAAGGAAATATTTATGATATTGTTAAGAAACTTGGGATATAGTAAAATGAACTTTACTAGCCAAAGCTACGCAGTCTGTACATGGGTTAGTTTAGAAATGTCAGATCCAATTCACTAATCAGACTCTGGTAACGCTGAGAAGTGACTGGCCAAGCACTGCAGCTTCTTTTAGTGTGCTCAGTTCTGTATGCACATAGCTGTGCTGAGTGAAAGCATGAGAAACCTCCTTTGGCACTTGGATTGCTTACTTATGCCGTTTAGACAAATGCTCATATCTTCCTTGTCTTACCAGTTTTCAAACTTTCTCTGACAACCTCAGACTTTATCTTGTTGTCTGAATATGCAGCTCCTTCAGCTTTACAGCAGGCTGTCAGAAGCAAGCCCTGCCAAGGGAGTTGCAATATGCCTTGCAATTTGGGCTGTGGGTATTCTGCCTTCGCACGCCCCTTGAGCTGAAACTTGTGCACTGTCAGACCTGAAAGGTTTCTCCCAACTCAGTGTGATGGATGTGGCTACTGCTGTTCCTGTTGGCAGGTCTGGACAGCAGGACTGAACATGTATTCCAGAGATGCAGCTGAAGAGGTGCATGCATGCATACAAACACACTCCCCACCAGTGTGTCTGGCCACAAAAACAGCCAGAAAGCGGTGTTGTCATGGCAGCCACATAAACACCCACAGCTCTCAAATATGTGAACACAGCCAGTCAGAGCTGTTGTTTTCTCTGCTAATCGAGTTTGGAGTACACTGGTGAAAACATATACACACAGAGGACTGAAACTCCCGAGTGCAAAATACACTCCAGCCTCTACAGCATCCCTGACCTACAGACTCCCTGTGATCTGTGTCCCCTTTTCCAGCTGCTAGCATCTAGGTACATACACACAGAGATCAGATAGTGAAATTGCACAGAAAACAGTGAAGAGCACGATGCAGTAAGAAGATAGGACAGACTGTAGTGATCAGATGCAGGGCTCAGTCAGACAAGTGTACTGCTCAGCAGCTTGTTTACATCCAACTAGCCCCTTCTGTTCCCCTCTTCTCTCCATTTTCCATGCTTGTACTTCTGTGACCCACTTTGAACCCTCCCTTTCTCCAGCCTTGTCTCCTCTCAAAAAACCCATCCCTAGTTACCTTTTTCCAGTTTGTCCCAGTTTAGCTAAATCCATATCCAAATTTTATATTTCTGATGGCCCTTCTGTGCCTAAGCTTTACAGGAAGCCTTCATTATATGATAGTAGGCAGGATTCCAGCCAGTTTCAACGTTGTGTGTTGTAGCTAAAAGAGAAAATAAAAGTACTTGTTGGACTTTGAACATATTCATGTCAGCTTCAGTACTGCATCTTTGAACCTCTGAATTTCCTCCAGCTTTCATGTAGTTTTCCTTTGACCTTTCTGGAAGGACCATATTTCCTTCTAGTTTGTTAAACTTCACTTTACTAATTCAGAAGTTGTAACAGGAAATTGTACTTTAATAGCAAAAATGTACATGTCAAGTTTCTGCCAGGTTGTCCAGAGATCTCATTTTTGAGGACAGGGTCTATATTCTCAATGCTCTCATCTGGCAGTCACCTAGCTACAAGTTCTGAGTCATTTCCAAGACTTTTTGTCGGAATAGTGCTCACATTCTGTTCTGCTTTTTACAACTAATTTTAAAAGTGTTTCAGAGCATCATAGATGTTCATAGATGTTAGGGTAACTGTAATATATGTGCAGTCATAAGCTGCAGAGCCAATGGGTCTTGCTAGCATACCTGAAATTTCAGTTTTGAAGACAGAAAGCAAACTTAGGCTTGTCCATGGGAAAATCCACTTGCCTGTAGGAAAATCTTTTCACTGCAGACATGCCAGTAATAGAAAATGAACTCAAAAGAGAAGAAGTTATCATCCATGTCTGTGCCTGAAGTGCACCGTATAGACCTTAATATCCCTGGCCAGCTTTGACTGAGTCCCCACATACTCTGTCTGCCCATGGGCTCAGGATATCCATTTCAGCCCAGGCCTGGTGAGATCTATCATAGGTGTGCTTATGTCCACCTGTGTCTCCTGGACAGACTCTTCAGATCTACACTGCAGTTAGCTTGTCTCCAATCACCAGTGACTGGATGGAGTCCTTGGATGGACTTCTCAGACCACCATTTGGTAGCCCCATGCTACTGGTGGGAACCATCTCAGCCTTGGCTCAGTGCTCGCCAAAAATGCTGGGGGCTGTTGGTAAACCTCATTACTGGCTTTGGTACTGCCAGTCACATTCAGGCCCTGCAAGACAGTGCCCATCAGGGGGTACAGCCACCCCTGCAGTCTCCACTGTGCTTGGCTCAGCCTTGAGGGAGCTGTGAACCCTGGCTGTCAGTTCAGATGTCTGAGCCAAACACCACGGGGACCAGCTTACGGCAGTGCAGGGCCGTACCCCTGTGGCTTTCCCTAAGTGAACAGCCTGACCCTGAGTTCTGATCTCCCCGTAGAGCCAAACCACTGACCAGACCCAGGCACCTGAGTGAGTCCTCTCTCCCCAGTCCTCCCTGGGTTCAGCACTCCTTATGGCAGCTTGAGCACCACCCCCTCTCCCCTCAACGCACATCAGGATGCCCTGCCCAGCTCCAAATGCCATATATTGTCCCTGCCATGGCCATGACACAGCTCCAAGTCCTCAGTGTCATGTCCCTGTCCCAGCTTCAAGACTCTGCCCTGTCTCTGTATCAGCTCCAGGTTCCCCATCCCACTCCCAAATGCCCTTTGCTGTGGCCCTGCTGTGACACCATGGCCTTGCTGTGATCCTGACCTGGCTCTGAGCTGCAGTCTGAGCCACATCCCTTTCCCAGTTCCCTGCCCCTACTCTGCATCCCTGAAACAGACCACCGATGCTCCGGAGCAATCAGATCACTGCACAGCTCATCCCTTCTGAGCCCAGATCTCTGTGACATGGGAGGACAACACTTGCTGGGGTTAGGGGGAAGGGGGACTTTTGTCAGGGCCCTGAAGGCGCTAAAGAAGCCACTGTCCCTCCACTGGGGCCTTCTCCCACCCCTGCCCATGGTCCAGGACCCCATTTTAGCTCAGGTATGGTCATCAGGTCCTGACCTGAGCAATGCTGTAGCTGTGCCTTTGTCCAGCCCTGGTCCAATGTCCTGGATGGACCATTCAGACCCAGCATCCCAGATGCTAGCTCTAAAGATCTACAGCCCTAAGCTGTAGACAGCTAATTTCTTACATGAATTGCTTGGACATAGGCTGTAGCATGTCTCCAGCCCTGTCTCCTGAATAGACTTTGGATCTATGTAATATCTTGTCTCCAGACCTTTCTCTGGTGCCACGTCCTGCTGCTCTTGGCTGGACACTCCACATGGACCTGGACCTGATCCATCACTGGCACACTGTGTCTGGGATTGTTTAGCTTCTGAATTAAAACAAGTTCCTTTATGTTAACAAACAGGACTGAGGCTAATGAAGACTACATAGGAAATTGTCTGGTATGCAGGCATTCATGGTATCTGAGTTGAAATCTCTAACCTCTTGTCATTTCTCTTCCACAAGCTAATGTAAGTAGAAGACACTGAAGATAAAAAGTTGTTTTATATTAAAAAAAACACCAAACACCCTCCCCTCCCCAAAATCTGACATTCCATGGAAAATGGGTCATAAAATGTTGATACAACTGATTTTTTCCCTTGTTGTACACTGATAATTTCTTTTAATAGTCTTTTTGAAGTACTTTTTATCAACTTACATTTAGAAAACCCACAAACATTGTAACTATCCTCAAAGGTAGTGAGACCCACCTTCCCTATTCACCACCATCTCCTCCCAAAGGAAATAAGGTACATAGAGGGAAGATGTCACTCACAGCTTGTCCAAATATGAAGTCAGGATGTTTCTGAAGCATTTTTACCAGAACTGTGTAATGCATCATGGAATCCATGTGTTCCTTGTTATTGGGAGAATTTACAGAATCAAGTTGAAATTAAGGGTATGTGGAGTATAGGAATATTAGTTTCTACAAGTAATATTGACTTAGACCTTTTACATTTCATGTATGTGCTTTTCTAAATGTAACAAAAGTCTAAAAGCATCAGTAAAAAAAAAAAAAAGCTCCCATATTATGTTGTCTTAACTTGATATGCATGACAGTACATATTCTTTCATTATTTAATATATGATTTACTTATTTATGGATATGTCCATATGTAGGCTGTTTAGAACATGGAGGCATATGATATAGAAACATTTACTATAACTGCAGTATGAAAACATACGAGACTTTTTCTGTTCTTTGTTGCACAATGTTCATGTTCTAATGAGGTACTCATTCATCCTGTACAGATGAACTTTTCCGCCACTCTCATTCTTTATCATAAGAAATATAATTGGTTATTCAGACTTCCTGAAAGTAGGTGAAACACTACTGACTTCAATCAGTTCATCCCACAGACTCAAATACCGATGGGGCTATAGGAAATGAAAGATGTTATCTATATTGCAACCTTTTTGTTCAGTTTTCAGTCTGACTGCAGCTTACACTCTGCAGTCAATGGAAAGATTATTTCTAAAGCACAGCATCACTTACTGAAGGTAATGATCATATTCTTTATAAGAACCATCTAAAAAAAATAAAATGGAAGATTTCTTCTGAGCTGAATTTGAAGTTCTTTGACTGTATTTAGGGGTACCTACCTATTATCTAAATAAGCTTCTATAATATGAGTTAAAGTTATTGTAATATAAAATAGGACACATGTTGTTACTGCGTACAAGAGATTTGATGAAAATCATTGTGACCTCTGCAATTCCTGCTCTAAACTACTGAAAGCAATTGTTAGCTATGCAAGTGCATTTGATTTTTAAATGTCGTGCTGCAGTTGCTACTTCAAGAAACCCCATGAACTTCATTACATTATTCTGATTTTTCTTTTAAAACAAGAAGGATAGTACATTTAATTGCAAATGGAGGCAGTCTATAATGAAGACTACAGGAGATACTGCTTTTTATTTGGCACTGAGGACTAAACAATTAATTTATATTTTCTGAAGAAAACTGGGCATAGATAAAGTCCAGCTGGTTGAAGATCAGTCTTGAGAGTAATAAAATAATTTTGGTACGATGGTAAAGCTAATAAAAGAAAATAATAATTCAGATGCTCTCTCTGCAAAGAAGCTGTAGCATTTGGATGTCTGGCAGTTATTTAGATGACCAGTAGCTGAGTGCTGCTTGTTTCAGTGACAAATTAAATGCACAAGGTACATGTTTTGAGTATGTTGAGAAATGATGAACAAATATATGATGGGAGATGGGATGAAACAGGACAGAAAAAGTAAACCAAATCAATCAGTAGCTCAATCATGTTGCCCAGATTATATAAATATATAGCCCTGGAGTTTATTTTAAAATAAAGAAGGAAACATTAGAGAGTTAAATCCATATGCAGCAACATTATGTTATGTGCAGTGCCTTAAATTCATGTCAAATCTTTCAGCTGTTTTTCAGTGTCTATCTTGACTACTTTTACAATTTTTTTCCCCAGAAAGAGTTGAAACTAGCAGCAGATAAAACTTTATTATCTCTGGTTGAATAAGATCCAGCAATTTCTTTAGTTTAGAAAAGACTTTAAAGCATTTGGAATTTTTGAGGGGTTTACACAGAATAATTGAAATGATAGAAAATATGGTTTAGAATGGTTCCTGACTGGTGTCTAGTTCCAAGGCAAGATAAACTACTCATCCTTACTTTTAAAGGACTCTGTCCAATATCAAATTTAATAAAACCATACAAACTGCTACAATATTCATCTGTTTTCTAAAGTATTCCTCATTGTTCCTCTTCCCAGTGATCGTGAATCAGATTAATTATAACTGATCCACTCCTTTACTCTGCTTTGCTACATAACTCACAGTAGACACTCTGATGATGATCTAATACAACTGGTGACAAAAAAAAGTAACTGCTGACTACATATCAATACCAGCTACTACTAATCACTGTTCTGAAAAGCATTGTAAAGCAAATTATGGGACTCAGGATTAATTGCCTTTCCTCTGAATGAAGAAAGTGCTGATAACAAGTTTTGCATTCTTTACCCTCCGAAGTTAGAATACATAGCCCAGTAGTTCACCTCTGCAGCTGGAAGTGTAATTCCAACTTAATTTCTGTATTAATCAACCACTTATTTGCAAAATATTCTTCCAAGTATTAGCAAATGGACAGATATCTGCCTTCCAAAGCACTGAATTACACAATATAGGGTAATAATTAAAGTTTCATATTACATGAACATACCAGAAATGCTCTGTAAGACACAGATGACCAGGAAGATGATGACAGATAAAGAAAAAAGATTTGATAAATGAGATAGGCAAGTCAGGAAGAGTTTTAATACCTTCAAAGTTTAGCCTGAGCAACATCTAAACATCTCTTTTTGCTGTGTCATGGTATAAGGATTACTACTTCCTTCCTGACAGAGCAAAGAAGTAAAACGATTAGGACAGTAAAAAGTTGTGATAATTTTTATACCGACACAATGAGACCAAGGTTTCTTTGCAAATAATCTTTCCCAAATGAATTAACAATTTCTTCAAATAGCCTATTGAAATAGTCGTATGACCTAGCATCCTGCATTTAACTGGAGTAACAGATACCTTAGAGACAAAAGTGAAGCTCAGACTTTCATGATTCACACAAAAATAGTTAAAATTATGATCCATGGCACATTGTTATCCCTGGTTTGGGCAGGCAGTTGATTAGATGAGTCCAGATGCTTCTTTCAACCTGAATTATTTTGATTTCACCTTTTGAAATCTAGAGTTGTAGTGTAGACACAATGAAGCAGCATGGAGTTTATACAGCATTTCTACAACACCGTAGGTGATTTCTTGTAATCACTTATATCTGTGAAAGCAAGGTGGAAAGTTTTCTGGGCTTTTTGTTTTTTCTTTTTTCCTTGAATTTTATACAGGGTGAATATTACTTAAGATATACCAAAAGCTTTTAAAAAGTTAAGTATTTACATCTTCCTGTCAGAAATATATATAACAAGATAGAAGGTATAATGTAAGGTTTTACTGGAAAAAGATATTATTTTCTCCTACATTGAAAAACAATTTATAGCCATAATTTAATGTATTTTCTAAACTATAGCTATGTTTTTTTCTCCGATGATTTTCACAAAAAAGTTAAATTTATTGTTCATTTACTTACCATTGCATATTAAAAGAATGTGTTTAATTTTCTCAAAGGTTTACTGGTCCTGGTGAGTGGTGAGCTTGCCGAACAACTGTGTTTTCAGATGTCCACTCAAATCATAAAATAATCTCACATTTCCAATTATATCCACAGATTTCCAAATGCAAAATTAGTTTATTAAGCAGTATTTCGAACTATATCTTTCTCATTTTGTGAGAATCTCCAATCAGATAGGAGGAAATATTTGTATAAATAAGGTTAATACAATTTTTCTTCAGTGGATGGACTAAGACTTACCAGGAAGGATGATAATCTTATGTAACTGTGAGGAAAAGGAAAAAAACAATATCTAAAAACTGAACTCTATTGTCAGTACTTAAATTTTGGATCTAATTTAAACATATTTATTTTTTGCAATGTTGAAGTATTTAATGTCAAACATAACCTTACTAGCCAGGTTAGTATCTGTTTATGTAAAAGTAGAATACAGTATTTCACTACATGCCAACTTTTTTTATAACTATTTCATTCTGCATTATTAATATGATTTTTATATATATTGTTTACTTTTTATCCAAATGAGCTAGTTTCTGGTTAAAACTTTATAACTCTGAGTTAGTGTCTAACACCAATTTTACCTATATAATGCCACTGAAAGCAGATTACTATTGTTCACTTCATAGATACATCTGTACCCTCAAGATCAGTTGAACAACCCCCCAGATTGTTTTTTCTCTCTGATTTTATTTGTTACTCTCAGTCTGTGAGAAGTATTCCATGTCCTCAGGAACAGTTTCACCTTTCATGTGACTCAATTACTACCCCTTATTGCTGCACTAATAAATGTATCATGTGCTTAGAACCACTTGTGAAAATTCAGTTTCAACATTAATTTCCTACTCCAGCCAGAAGTAGTTCTCTATTGAAGAAAGACATCCCAGAATTCAGAGCATTAATGCTACATGCAAGTAAATATTAAACTATTAACATTTTTTCCCAGATACTTGTCGATAGTTACATAGCAAAAAAGTGTGTTATATATATGTATAATAACAAGGTATGATATGCATTATATTAAGGTGTCATCTATGTTTTGCTTTTCAATAGATTCTACTACTGTATAGCCTGATATAGAATAAGTGATGAGGATCTACTTTAATTCATATATTTAATCAAACAACATTAATAAAAGATCTTACAAATCAGTTTTCACATACAAGGCACAAATACAAAAAGACTATTTTTTAAAATGTTTTGCCTAAGTTTCATGCATAGAAATAAGTTTACGTGAGATTGTTCTATTTTAACTTTTTGATGATCAGCTGGGAGTTAACTAGTTACATTAGCTAACACCTCTTTAGCAGTTTATGCCCCTTACAGAATTGTCCTTTATGTAGAATACATTTATGTCTAGTGCAATTGGTGAGATAATTCCATCCTTACAGAGGTAAACATTTAACTATTTATGAAAGTTTTGAGGCAAGTTATTTGGCTGAAAGAAATGTAAACTTTGTCATAATGGGCTGTAAGAGACTGGTTTGTATTCATACATTTGTCATGAAATGAGAAATAAACTTTTTTTTTATCAGAAGTTTGAATAGGTTCTAAGCATTAAATGCAATAAACATGTCATTGAGTACTATGGCAACTGGTAAACCAGCTCAGGCTGATATTTTTTTCAATATAATGGTCCAATGCTAAGGAGAGCTGGTGGAGTACTTTAATTTCATTTCTTCATTTCATTAAATTTCATTTCATTTCATTATTTTTTAATAAGGTACATTTGTAAGGGTCTCCTGGATTTTCATGCCATTTTCATCATGCTATTACTATGTCTTGCAGCTACTGAAGCTGGTATATAACTCATTTTGATCTGGCAGGAAAGAATTTCTTAGCATCTTGATCCCTTCCAGATTTTTAGGCTTTGTTTTCTGAGGAAACTGCCTATGCAAGCTGCATTCTTGAGATTAACAGCTCCATTCCTCCAGTGGATGACAGCTGTTATGGAGAGGTAACACTTAGCCTTGTGCTTCCCCCCTTTCCTCCCATTATGTTTAATTAACTATATCTAATAATTCTCAGACTGCTGAAAATAGAAGTAAATTGCCTCTCACAGTAATTCACTCCCAGTCAGAGTCCTGAAGCAGCAAAATTTCTCAAGAAATTGAAATTTAACAAGTTTTCAAGCCAAATTAATTCACACATCTTTAAAGATATTCTGATGGCAATTCCTGGTTTTATTCAGAGCAAGCGCATACTTAACGTTTTAATTTAGTTGTAGTAAAACCTGAACACTTTATACATTGAGATCATGCAGTGGCAGTGGTAAGCTTACAAGGGTTAATTTTAGATTTTTTTCTTCCCCTTCCCACCAAGTACATGATGATATCATTTAGTTCCCAGGAAAGCAGTACTAAATTGAGATGATATGAAAAATGTTATAAGTGATCTTTGAAAGCCACTACTAATTTGTAATTCAAGACTGGATATAACGTTTAGACTTATTTGTGATAAATAGTATTTTTTTCATTTAATGTCAAACATGAGAAAATAATGTTAAATCAGGTTCTTGTGTTAGGACAACACTACCCTTCTGCTGAACAAATGCTGAAGCAGAAAAGGCACATTTATTTCCAAAACAGGAGACAGTGGTCTTGTAACTAAAGCAAATAGGTAATCAAGAACTATCATTTGTGAAGAAGCTACTAAGTATTTACTGCTCTCCTATTTGTGGAACTCTTAGGCTTTACTTGCTGTGCACTGTAATGAATTAGTGATTCATCTTCTTATGATTGTTTCTGTTTAAAGAATTTTTCTCTTTTTGTCATAATTTTATTAGTTAAAATAATGATGCATTGTATATATTTACAGAGGAATGCAGGAGTCCAGAACAGATCTGATAGGGAGAACGTAAAATTTCATTCTATGACTGATATTTCCAGTCACTTCAGGTAGTATTGCGATGTTCATTAGAAACTGGGCTGAATTACAGAATCACAGAATCACAGAACAGTTGGAAGGGACCTCTGGAGATCACCTAGTCCAACCCCTCTGCTAAAGCAGGTTCACCTAGAGCAGGTTGCACAGTCACATCCAGATTGGTTCTGAATGTCTTCAGAGAAGGAGACTCCAGAACTGTGTGACTCCTCAAGGTAAAGAAGTTCTTCCTCGTATTCAGAAGGAACTTCTTGTGTTTCAGTTTGTGCACGTTACCTCTTGTCCTGTACTGGGCACTGCTGAATAGAGACTGGCCCCAGCCTCTTGACACTTTGCCCTTAAGGTACTGTGTAATTGATAAGATCCCCTCTCACTCTTCTCTTCTCCAGGCTAAACAGGCTCAGCTCTCTCAGCCTTTCCTCATAAGGGAGATACTCCAGTCCCCTCATCATCTTTGCAGCCCTCCACTGGACCCTCTCCAGTAGTTCCCTGTCTCTCTGGAGCTGGGGAGCCCAGAACTGGACACAGTCCTCCAGATGTGGCCTCACCAGGGCAGAGTAGAGCGGGAGGATCACCTCCTTGATCTGCTGGCCAAACTCCTCCTAATGCACCCGAGCACGATCCTATTGGCCTTCTTGGCCACCAGGTCACACTGCTGGCTCATGGGCAACTTGCTGTCCCCCAGAACTCCCAGGTCCTTGTCTGCAGAGCTGCCTTCCAGCAGATCAAACCCAGACTCTCCTGGTGCATGGGGTTGTTCCCCCCTAGGTGTAGGACCTTACACTTGCCTTTGTTGAACTTCATTAGGTTCCTCTCTGCGCAGGTCTCCAGCCTGTTCAGGTCTCACTGAACGGCAGCGCAGTCTTCTGTTAAATCTACTACTACTCCCAGTTTTGTATCATCAACAAACTTTGAAACAGTAGATACAAGCCTTCTCAAATTTTTAATCCATTTACTAGTGTCTTGTCAATTTATGCTTTGAAGTGGTAAGGTAAAGTTCAAGATTCTCAAATACCTCAAAAAACATGTTTCATTCACAACAATGAAAAATGAATGTTTATAATTTGCATCATCATTCTCTTTTGTGAAACTGAGGAAACAAGGCTTGAAAAGTATGCAGTTGAACAACAGCTAAAATTCTGTAGACATCCAACAACATGTTACAATCTCATATGAATAATGGAGATCTAGCACTGAGCATAACATTCAGTCCTCAAACATATGTACACCACAACACGAAAGAAGAAGATCCCCAAATCGGCACAGAATAAAAATGTAGCTCTGTGTGCTGTCCAAGTAGCCCCAACTAAAGGCAATGTTGATTAACATAGGTGAGATGACAAGATAAAACGAGTGTATTATTTTAACATGTATGTCTTGAGGAATCTCTGTCATGACTATGTATTGTGCCCTAGAGGTCTGCATCAAGGGGATCAGTCCTATTTTTTATTTACTTTTCAGTCAGAAGGCAGCAGAATAAACACATCAATAATGCAGGGAAAACAAACCTACAAAAAACCAGAATCATCATAATTTTTATCTTTTGATATTAGTATAAATTTTGTGTTATTTTCTTGCATCCAAGCCCGATACAAACACAATACTGTATCTAAAAAATACAGTGGTTTTAGCATTGCCAGTTTACAATCCATAATAGGGGAATCGGTTCCTATATTCCCAATAAACATCAGCTTGCTTTATTTTTACTATGCCATATTTTCTTGTGTTTGCGTTGGCTTGCTATTCCAGCTACATATGTACATGTTAAGCATTCTGATATTGAAAAAACTGTGAAATGAAGTATGTATTCAATAAATCAAATAGTCTATTTCACTTAATCACTTTTTTATGAAGTGATTAAAGTGAAGAAACAAGAAAAGCAAGCTATATTGCCACTGTTGACCAAACTATTTTACAGGACGTTAATAATTAAACTCTCTCATAATTGACAAAAAAAGCATTCAAAGTGAATAAAAAGAAAACAGCACTCAAAGCTGGGTTTAACAGCTTTGGTTATGATTATGCCAAGCTAGACTAATGATACTGTACTTAAAATAATGATAGAGAAATCCAACGAATCTTTTGAGATGGTTAAGATTTATTCCTAAGCATTGAAAAAAAGCAAATCAAGATATACTCAAGATATAATAGTGATAAATATTTTTAATAGTTGTCCTTTAATATATAAGATGTCAAAAAATGTTAAAAACATGTAAGTAATGCTAATGTCAAAAGAGCAGGGGATGTTCTAACACAGGAAATTACTGTAATAGCCATTCCAGATAAATACCTGTAACCTCAGCTGCATACAGAGCTTGAGGCAAACCTTGGAACAGAAGTTCAGACATCAGTAAATTAACAAGACAAAACAGGTATAATGGGGATGACACAGGAATTTTCTTTTAATTCTATTTAGGCTGTTGGAAACATGTCAGGAAGTAAAGACAGATGTGTCATAATTTAGCAAAATTTAAAGAAAGGTTTGGAGGAATTATATATGACAAAACATGCAACATATTTAAAAATAAACCAAAAGAAAAATAACTTTTCTAATGAGGAATATTTCTCATATCTTTTGTAGAATCTGAAGTACATGTAACTTACAGGTAATGTACTAAGAAGGCTTTTATTCAGTTGGAAAGGGTATGGGTTTAAAACAAGGTTAACTATAGTTTCTAATTCACCTAGTAGCAGAGTCAATATTGGCTATTCAAAGCAAATGATGTCTTGGAATGCTTTCTGTAAGTCAGAAGGGAGCTATTTTAACTGGATTAACAAAATGATTAATCATCTATTTGATGCTGCTAGCTGGTATAAGGAAGCATATGCACTTTTTGCTCCCCCTCAGCTTGAAGAGGAGATTATTCCTATGAGCCATTCCTTCTAGGTACACAGAATGCATAAAGACTTCCACTATTATTGGCATGTCCTGAATTTCCATTTCAGGACTATTATAGTTAGGTTTGCATACCATCTCTTTCCTTTAGTTACTTCTGATTAAGGGCTGGCTGTATTGTACCTAAAGAGGAAATAATTTCATTTAATTGTCTTGGACCTAAATTAATTTGCTTTCAGCCTAATTAATTACATTTATTTCTGCTATTTGTGCCTTGTTTTGTGGAAATGAATAAAATAATGCCTCTCATTGGAGAAACATATACAGTAAGATCTAGTTCAAGATTAAGGCATCTAAATGGAGGCATCTACAGAAAAGCATTTTATATCAGCTAGATTTCCCAGTTCCCATTTTACCCAGTGGAAATTAATCTATGCAGCCAATGGAAGCCAGAGGGAAATGTAGCTGAGAAGATGTTAAAATAAGCTTATTACGTAGCTGTTTTGTGTTATTTAGGATAATCTAGGGTACCTAAGGTATCTGTGGTTTAATGGATACAAATTAGTATTTGCAGAAAATACGCACAAAAGAATGGCAGCTCAAGATTACGCTAGATGAGTAACAGGATTTTGCCCTCAGCGGCTGCTTTAGAGGGTTCTGAATCAGCATAGAAGTTTAATATTGGTGAACCAAACTAGTATGAACCGTTTTCAGTACAGCCTTAGAATCCAAGCTTCCTATCCTTTACAGGTCTTGAGGAGTCTCTGAGGTTATTGGTAAAAGAGTCAGAATGTTTAATCTAAAAAGATTAGTAATAAAAAAAAAAAATAAAAGGCTAAACAGAAATTTGGTCTGATCAATAAAAGCTTTATAATAGCTATAGCTGTGACCTATCTTTTATTATTAATTTCCATCAGTTCTATAACTAAAAAAGTGTGCAGTTTGCCTGAGTATACTTGAATTAGAGTATCAAATGTTAATTTTTCATATGAAGCAATTTTTAAAATCTTTCAGACATTCATATGTACAAAACCATACTGAAATTGAAGTATTTTATGTAGGCTGTTCTTGTTCAGGGCAGTGGCATCTCAAATCATTATCACTAATGCAGCAAGTAGACACAAAAGGATTTCTGATTATATAGTAGGTCATGTAATCATGTTAACCCAGTTGCCTTCAGAATTTACTCTAGCATTTTCATAATCAGAAAAAATATGTGAGTTCACTCAGGGCTAGTGTTTCAATTGCAGCAGCATTCACATCTTTGAGCTGTATCAGCTGTTCACAAACTAACAGGTCTTCTCTTGACAGTTTAACTTCTTTGTGACCAGAAACGCTTTTATTCAGTACATCTCTTTCTGCCTTATATACAACTAATATTCTCAGATGTGATAACTATCTAAGATTTTATCCAGATATTTTAAGGATCAGGAGAAAGAGAATGCTTTCACGGACTGTAGAATGATATGAAATAATGCATGTCCACTCTGAATAGAAACTATAAAGCAAGATGCACGAAATATATTTAACTGCTAAAATATTTTGAGTACAGTTCTACCGAAAGTCGTCATCTGTAAGTATTCTAGTCTGGGACTAATAAATCACCTAGACTGATTGACAGGAAGTATTTTAAAGGAGTGATCAAGTTTGGGTGTTGAGAAATACTCAGAATAAGTAGCATGGAAAATCCAAAAATACTTTCATTTATGTAATTGGGCTGAGACATGTCAAATGAAATCTAATGTTGGCAAATATGCAGATATACATGATGATGGGAAAAATAATGACCTCAAATGTAAATTACAGAACAATTTTTATTTATTTATTTGTTATATCCTAAAATAGATCTTAAACAAGGAGCAAAGATTTCAGAAAAAATCATAAGAATGTATGGAGGGAGAATTTTTAAAATTAGTTCTCTTACAGACCCTATGTTAAGAATGGCTAACAAAGTATTTCTTGATTGTGTAGAAACTAGTTGTGATTATTTATTGAATAACAAATAAATACTTCATAAAAGAAAGTGTGCCATAAAAGCATGTGTTAGTAAGTTATATATATATATATACAACCAGAAAAAGATGTTACTTTGTGAGCTGGCTTTCGTATTATTTAGCCATATTTCTAGGAAGATTTATCTTTTTTAACCACTATTAAAATTTATTTATTGCATTCAGGATGAACAGCTATTATGACTAGTTTCTATTTTTCAGTTCATTAAGTAATCAAAATCACTGAGATATGCAAATATTTGATTCATATTATTTCAGTTAATAAATATCCATTCTAGAAAAGTCTATACTTTCATTCCTTTTCAGTCCCAGTTTTAAATTATGTAAGTTCTATTCTAGAAGATACTGGAAAAATTTTGCTTGGTAATTAGATGCATGCATCTGAGGTGTTACCTTTATGGGGTTTTATGGATTTAACTAGAATATAGACCTTTCCTGGTTCACACTTCCCTGACTGTCTTCCAAATTTTGCCTTACTGTTTAAATGTAAGATTTATTCCCCTGCTTGAACAGGGAATATCAGTCGGTTTATGAATACAAGAAGTTCTCACTGAATATTTCCAAAGGACAACATTTCTTTTTAGATGAGAAAAAAAACCAGAATGGCCAATATACTTTAAGGGTTTTGAGGGGTTTTGTGGTTTTGCTGTTCCAGGGATAGTAAAAGGCCTATAATCCTTCTGAAGCATTTAAAAATGATTGATGTCATGCAGTTTTCATCAATAAATAATAATGTGCAACAAAATTTACAACAAAATTATAGGCTTCATTCCTGCATGCTGGAATCTTACTTTTTGCTGGACTACTATAAAAACTCGAGCACTTTGAATTTCTACTACTATATTGTATAGTCATTTTTTCTGTGCAAAGATGGGTTGTTCCACATTTGATAGATGGGTGCATTCTGAGTTGTGGCAGACAGAATTACACTTGCGCAAGTATTGAAGATATTCAAAGCCTGACTGAACACAGTCCTGGGAAACCTCCTTTAGATGACCCTGCTTGGGGGGTTGGAGTAGATCATCTCAGAGGTCCTTTCCAACCTAAATGATTCTGTGATTCTATGGTTCTGTGAAACAGAAATTTCACAGTAGGAGTGGATGATGACTGGTTTTGCTGGTACCATAACCAGTCATCATAACCAGTCACCACGCATAACCAATACCGTGTTTTCTGGTACCAAGATTCCTGAAAGTCACACTGATTTGGTTGTAACAAAAAGATAAAAACCAGCAGTAGTAATGTATAGAAAGTTAAAAAGAGGAAAGTTAAATCAGAATTTCCTGCAGTTGTCTGTACCTATACTATTGTTATCTTTCAGTGATTTATTGTCTTCCTTTTCCTGAAAGTATATGAAAACTACTTTGAATGTAAAATGTATACACATATACAGTGGAGGTACAGTTTAAAAAAGAAGTAACTGCAACGCATTTTTTAAAAAGATACACAGTTAAAGCCTAGTCTTGAGACAGTGCACTGCATATAAGTGTATGGAATGATAAACATGTTATGAAGTGGGTTCATCCTATTTGGATGAATTAAGGCTTGAAGTTTAGCAGCTCTTTCAGCTCTTTTATTTCACTTGTGTGTACACTTGCACTGAAGAGAAAACAAAATACAGAAAGAGAAAATTACAGTATTTACCATCTGTTCTTCCGTATTCTTATCACTGATAGTCTTTTAAAATGCAGCTTTTCTATCTTTGTAGTCCAGCCATTTCACAATTACTCTATTTTTTCCCTGCTTCTTGCCTGTAGTTGGTGATTTATCCCATACTGCATGCCCAGTATATGTTGTTTTGGTGTCAGTCAAATTCTATGAACATTTGTTTCCCAGTCCTTTGACTAGCAGTCCCTTTCCAAACAGGCTTTTAAGCAGCAATGTCTCTGATCAGGATTCAAATTGGCTTATTCCAAGATATCCTTTCTTTGATTGTTTCATGTAATTGAAAATAGACCTAATCCTTAACGTCTTTAAGTTTGACTGGAAATACACAAAGTCTCAGATATAATTTGAGATGCTGGAGTGATCTGAACCATGACTGGAGGAAGAAAAATACACATTCTTCTACAAAGAAGCCAGATACCCTGAGTAAACCTGAGTCTCAGTCTATGAGAAATCTATGATACTTACAATGCACAACGAAATGAATCAAATGTCAAGTCAAATGGACAAATGCCTGAACCACAAATCTTTGTATGTTCCTTTGCTATTGATTTAAACAAGATTTTCTGTGCTTCTTCAAGTAGTTTTAAATATTTCTAAGCATTTTTCAAATGGAAAATTTGAAAATTAGTTAAGGAAATTAATTAAGAGCTTATATTAAGAGAATGGTGTTTATATATGCACATTTTAAACGGAATTCAAGTACGGTCAGTTCAGAGAACAGAATGAGGAATGGATGAATACAGAATTTTTGGCCAGTTTGTGATTTAGATGTTTTCTGACAAGCTGCTAAAACTAGACTGTTTGATAAATTTGCTTTTTGGCACATGCATCCAAAATGAAATATTCTCATTAGAACGGCTAAATAAAGTTTTTTTCTGTTTCAGTGCTCACAACATTTGCAGAGTTAGGCATCCGAAGGAGAGAACTGGTCCAAATTTGTAACCTGAAGTACTCTAGCAATGGTTCTGAAAACCTCGGTCAACATAGTGGTGAAGGTTAGCCCTGAGAAAGTAGATTCCTGACAGGGACTCTAGGGTTGTCTTCTTCCAGACTCAGCAGAGTCCTGAATCTGTTCAAAATTAGAACAAACATATTTTATCCACATTACATTGTATTTGTCCATGGAGCACCTCTGAACCCCACTAGATGCTCTCATGTTCCTAATCTGCAATTACTATTTTCTGCTCTTTCCTGTTTAAAGTCTCTGAAATAATGTAAATGCAGTTTTGTAGCCACTGGGCTAATGTTTTATGAGCCTGGAATTGCTGATACGCTACATGCAGTGAGAGTTGCGGTGGCTGAAAACCACTGTGAGATAATTTAAAAGCCTTTGGATGGTAGAAGCAGTGAAAACTGTGTAGTATCACAATATCAACCATATCACCTTTATTGTACTCTGTTAAGTTTTGGGTTTGATGAAGCACAGACACCCAATAATGAGCTAATATTTATCCAATGCACATGGGCAAGGAACCAGGACCCAGAAGTGAACTAGGAAACAGTAATTTTTCAATATAAATTTATTCTGTGAATTCCTAGACTTCTAATTGTTGTCTAGTAAGCATCCTTGTCCTCATCTTTGGAAATGCATAGATTCCAGGGTCCTTGAAATGATTTAGGAGAGCTAGATGACAATCAGATGTAGAACTACTGCAATTTTTAAGCTCCAGGCTACATAACAAAGAGCATAAAAATCACATTGCTCCATGACATATGGGCAAGTATCATTCCAGTTCAGCATTCTACTCTCTTTGCTCCCATTTCTACATGCCAATAAACATGGAAGATTTCTTTGCAAATTTGCCTTCCATTTGAGAAAAGTTCAGTAAACTCATGGCTGGGGGGGGGGGGGGGGGGGGGGGGGGG
>JAVJGI010000014.1:49683519-49694370 GCA_035590275.1 Ibycter americanus | reverse complement strand
AGCAGGCAGTGCTGGGGCCAGGGGAGAGAACAACTAGGAAGGTGGTTGACAGATATATTCTCTTTTTGATGATAAAACTTTGTCAAAAAGTACCCAGTTTAACTAAACATGGCAAAATCTGTCTATGTGAGTTCAGTAATTAGTGAATACACTGCCCAAGCAGGTTGTAACACCTCATAAGACAATCAGTCTTGAGAAACGCAGGAAGTGATTTTATTTCAGATATATCAAAAACCTATCATTACACATTTATCACGCTACATAAGTTTTAACCAAGAATAATAAACTTCGATTTTCTTCTTACTGAAGAGTTGTAACAAATTCCATACATGCAAACAAATGTCTCTTTATCTGATATTACAGACAGACAGAAGACTGGTAAATTTTCAGCTATTTGAAATAGTTTTGAATTATTTCTTGCCTTGTTACAAATTCTGTTTAAATTTCTGTTATGTTGCTTGTTGATGACATTTTCCGAAGCAGTTTCAAAACTTGATTTCATCAGTTTGGCATAAAATAAGAAAACCTGAATTTAGAGGTTGGACAACAAATATCTATCTTTTACTAAATTGCTGTTCAAAGGTGGAGCATTATGGGTAGTGAGACAAGAAATAAAAGCATTAATAATGTCACAATACCAAAAGAGAAGATATGAATCTTATTTTTCTTCTTCTTTTTTCTCATCACACTTGTGGACAGAAAGCGTATGAAGGCTGTCAAAAAACTTTCGTAGGCTTTTGAACCATGTTGTGCTGAATAATTAGTCTGCAGAGGTTACATAACAGGTATTTCATTTGATGTTTTGGGAAAATCATTCAATTTTATATATCTTTAAATAAATTATTCTTCTATCTCTTCTGTTGCTTTTAGTTTTAAGGCTAGACTTACTAATACAAAGTTTAGTTCTAGTAAGTGAAAAAGAAAGAATCCAGTGATTTATCTTCCAAATATTTATTATAGTATTGGTTAAAAACAATGAATTTATGTTGAAGGGGTCTTTTTGTATTCCTAACTAATCAATATTATACTAATGCTTTATTACAGTGTCATATTGCAAAGTTTGTGGGTTTTTTCCATTCATTATAGGAAAGATTGGTTGTAGTATTCTGTTCACTAGGTTTTTTTAGCTACAACTTTTTAGGCAAGTTTTCGTGCATTGTCACAGGCATTAAGTACCTTAGTCCTTACTAGTATGTATCTGTGCTCAGAAGCTGGTTCTGTGTAATGCTGCAGTAAAGAAAAAGTATTTTGATAGAAAACTGCTGGCATGTTATAGGCCCTGGGATGTACAATGAGGGCATAATACCTAATTTCAGAATTCATTTGCCTTTTCTTATGACAGATGTGAAAATGCTGTTAGCTAAGAATGTGAGGAAAACATCAGCCCAAGGTCAAAGAAATTGCAGGCACTTCTCAATGTCACCCATTTTCATTTTATGAAATTCAGTAAATCATTTGAGACAAAGTGCTTGACCATTCCCAAAGGGTAGCACTACATCAGTACTATATATTTATCAGGCATATAAAGCAAAAACTTTACAGGCAAAATTATGTATGAATATATGCAATTAATTTTTCTGTATCTTAGCTTCCCAAGCATGCCTTTTAAATACCCACATACTGTTTGTGAATAGTTAGCTTTGCAAGTAATAGACATAAAACTTAATAATTCATCCTTCATCCCATTTGCTACCTACATTTTAATCACTTATGAAAATTATCTTTCAAAAAATCTGATGCCTCAGGCAAAACTCAGAAATCCCCACCATCTGTGGGAGGACACGTTCAGTTATTTTTTAATTCTAAACTCAGTGTAATTTTATAGTATAATGAGGCAAGCAGTAGTAAATGATGACAGGATCATATAAATGTGAAGTGCTGTAAATATTTTAGATCAAATAAAACTTGATAACAATTGTCTGGAGAGATTTTTTGGTTTATATTCTTTCTACCTACTTTAGTTGTTCAAATCAGTGAATACAATTTCAACAATATACTTAATGATTAAAATAACATGACCACATGACCAGCATAGTAATTATAAGAGTTCCCTCTCCTTACAGACATGACTTAAAATGTTGATGCTCTTGGAGTGCTCTATAAACTTTCCTTATTTAGTTTCTAATGCAGTTTCATAAATATAAATACATTGTTTTCATTAGAAGAGTATCAACACAGTTATTAAAATTCAGCTCCTATTAGAACTAGCATCTTTTAGACTTTCTGTGACTGACTCTAGGAATTAGTGAAAGTGTGTTGAGAAAACATTGCTCTTAACATCAGCTAACATGGCTCTTTAAGTCTGAGAGGCATGGGCTGTCTGTTTATGCTTATATATATATGTGTGTGTGTGTGTATACACATCTTATGAGTTCCTACATCTTTCTTATCTGTTTCACTAATTTCAAACAGCATTGCACTACTCAAGTACTAAGTCAAATTAAGCCAATCATCCCTGGAAATCTCTAACAGTGGAAATGTTTAATTCACAATGTAAGTTTCCTCTCTTTTTCACTAGAATGTGAAATCCTTTACCTCAGTGCAGTTACTGGTTTCACTGAGCAGTCAGTTCTCTCTTTCATTCAGTTTCACAGCGCTAAGTAAAGGACATGGGATCATAGCCCTAGTACTGATTCTGTTTCTTAACATCGGCAAGATCAAAGAACTTGCCTCAAGTCTGAATTTGAAGTACACTGAGAAAAATAACTGATGGAACCTATGTTCTACATTATCTCATAGAATTCCAGAGCAATACAAAAATAAAATGCAAATATTTTGCTGGGTGTTTCATAGATAGCATTTAATCATCAGTAGAAATTTTTACATCAGCTGAAATTTTATATATACATATGTATCAGGAAAATAATGGCTCTTCTGCTAACCTTGAAATGTAATACATTTAATTTACCATTCATTATTTTCTGCTTTCCTTCTTTTTTCTTTTCTAGTGCAGAAGCCACTGATACACGACTTCACATATGTTCCTTGAAGTTCCTGTATTGGCGTGTTTTATAACATACATAAGCAACTAGGGAAAAACTTTGATTTCACAGTCATAGCTTTAGGAAGTATCAGTTGACTGTTATTAACAAACTTTGAAAATGCTGCGAGCACTTCCTGACAGTTTTAGGTGGTGCTGCTCTAATGGTGACTCTGCGACAGCATTAGCAGCACGCAGCCAAAGGTATCCCTGTAGATGGCTTAACCTTTTCATTAATAATTCTCCTTGGTCCTCCTCAACTTGGTGATGTTTCGCAGATCTGAGAAACCAGAAAATACTGATTCCAGTACGGTTCTATCATAGCTCAGGGTCTGGTTTTCCTAGTCCTCAGTCTAGTATGTGTTGTGACTTCAACAACCTTTTCTTTCACTGGGACCCAAGATCATCACTTTGACCATCTGAACTCTAGTTTCTTTTGACCTGCACGTGTGCACGTGCGCGCACACACACAATTTATATCCTACCCTCACCAATAGTGGTTTTTCTTTGGTTGGTTTTGGTTTTCCATATTTTTTTCCAGACCTTTTGTCTCCTGGAATACTTATGCCTCTCTTTCTCTTATTATCCCAAACTTCTAAACGGCTGCTTCCAACTCTCATAGCCTGTGAGTCCTACTAGAGACAGAAGAACCTTTTGTCTCATCAGAAAGCCTTTTCATCAATTTCTGTGGCTCATGATGCAGCAGCTTTCAATAGATAGAAAGAACACCTTCAATGAAAATCCTTTCTGGGCCATTACAACTGTAGGAGAGAATCTACCTGGTTACCCAGCAGGGTGATGCATTCACAGTCCACCCTGTCCATAGAAGATCTGAGAGGTTAGACAGAGCAGCCTGATTAATAGCCAAAAATATGTCAACCTCATCAGGATACCTTTCACAGGAACTGTAAATGACAACTTCTTACTAACAAGTACCTTGAAAATTTTCAAGTCATGGTTGCAAGCTTTGTAAAATGAAATCTTCTAAATAATATCCATCTGTTCTCTACAATTTAATTTATACATATGTATCAGAAAAATAATGTCTCTATACCATTCTAGCTAAAAAAATTTCAGAACACTTTACAGTAAGGGAGACAAGAAAATTAGTTAAAAGTCATAAGCGGCTGAAAATTAAATCCTAAAATAAGAATCATCAGGAATCTTCATAGGCAGCACTAATAATTCTCTTTAGCATCATTTAAATACTCATCAGAGATAACTGTGAACTATGATGGCACCCTACAAATATCTTTGAAAATCTGGAGAAATCAATCACCAGCTTAGAAAGAAAAATACAAAATGAAAAGTTACATGTGAATGAGAGATCACCTTGCCAGAAATCAGTACTGCTTATGAGTCACAGTCATTCACTAATCATGTCCTTCCATTTTCTCTGTCATTGCACAATGCAGAGTAACAAACCTCTTTTACTAAATTGTTCCAATCTGTGTATTGGATCTTTTTCCAGTTGTGATTTTGGGCAGTGCTTAGCATAACAGATAAATAAATAAATAACCTTACTGTATCAATAGCTCTAGCATGTATTTATAAAGTATTCTGTAAAGTAGCATTTCCAATTAGTTAAGTCAAAAAGATAATGCGTAAGTAAAATAATCTAATTAGGGACTCATTACATTTACAGAACCACTTATCATGTCACTGAAATGTCAGAATATGTTGTGTTTATTGTTTCAAGAACATCTTTCTAGCTAAACCATGTCTAGATATTTCTGAATATCTCTAAGGAGAGAGATTCCAAATTTCATGTGAACTCAAGTACATTTTATCCAAAGTATCTCAGTTAGGGAAATTAGTGTTTTCTGTGTATGATTAGGTAAACTTTGAGCTAAATAATTTTATATATAGATCAGTCTTTGTGCATGTGGGTTTGCTTACCATGTGCATATATGTGTTCGGTTTGGAGGATTTTGTCTGAAATCCAGATGAAGTTATTCAGAGTTCTATAAGAATAATTTATGTATCTCGCATACAACTCATGTAAAAACCTTCAGTTAAAAAGGATCAAAGTACAAAGTCCAGTAAAATTCCAAGCAATATCACTTTTATGCATATTGACTGTCACTCTATATCTACATGTATATATTTTCATATATATGTACACTGAAAAAACCTTTGCTGCTTGAATGTCACTGATGTTTCTCAGGGATTAGGAAGTCTGGATATTATCCAGTAATTTGAACCCTTCAAAGCTAAAGTTCTAAAGGCAAATAATAACCCTTAGTTTCTGCAAAAATGATTTTAAATATCCTGCCAATCTCTCCTGTCTCATTTGTGAAGACTCATTTTTTGCTCTTCTGCTTTAGGAAGGTAAATCTTCCACGTCTGGATCAGCAGCACAAAAACTGTTGCTGTGAGACCCACATATGTTGATCACCGTATTCAGAGTAAACCTGCGTGAGCAACTGCTGAGAATATACTAGCCTCTAGCAAACAGGCACATAGAATGCAGCTGGATGAGTTTCTGCTACATTTTAATTTCAAATGCTATCATATTTGCAGCTGAAGTTGTTGTAGTTAAAATTATATGTGGAGTTGGACTATTAACCCTCATGTCTTGCCTTGCATTTATTTTTCCTTTACGGATGTGATTTTCCTTATTTGCAGGGTTTTTTTATATATAGGGAGGAGTTTTTATATATAGGGAGGAAAAAATCCTTCAGCTGTTTATTTTATGAGAATGTAACATATAAATCATATAATTAACCTTAAGGACTATAAAGCGTGTTTAATTACCAGAACAGAAATCAAACAGCGAAATTGAAAATCTCATTCATATGCCTACTCCTTTATTTGAATGTTATATGATTCAGATTAAAAGTCATAAAGAGAAACTATGACTATATTAAGGAGGGCATATAGCCTTTGGAGTTTTCTTATTAAGCCTCAACTAAGATTGAGACTAATGAAGAAGTGTTGTTTCTATGAAAATGCACTTAGGTGAAACATACATTTTGTGTTGTTAGTTTAAGAGGACTCAGGACTTAGATCCATGGCAGTCCGTGAAAGGAGAGTGAGACACAAACACAAAAAGAGTAAAATCCATCCTTTGTTCATCAAGGACAAGTAGAAAACACCAGCATAATAAGTGATTGCAGCTACCATTTAAAAATTGTTTATTTTAACAACAATTTTTGGTAATTTCCATTTTGAGATAAATATATTTGAAGCCAGAATTTGCTTATAGCTATAACGATGTACCACAATCGGTACCCCCATCAAGCTTGCGGTAAGTTCCTAAAACAGAACACCCCCAGTTAAATCACTAATCTCTCTTACTGTTTCAGAAATTATATTATTTATTAATGAAATTATTTATGAGAGTGTTAATGCCATAATGTTATGTAGTTAGTTATTCATTTAAAAATTACCGTGATTCTTGATTACTCATTTACATTAGCTATTTTGGTATACCAGTGAACCCTTTTCTTTGGAAAGTTTGTCACTCGCTATTTTAATTCACTTTTTTCTTTCATCATTAAGAAGATTGACTCTTTCAAACATCAGATAGTCAGCTGAACAGTCAGTCTTTAGCTAAATTTCAAAACCAAAGAAATTCCTAGGAATTACATATTTTTTTAAGTAATGCAAAACATGCTGTAAACCATTTCTGTGAAATTTTCTTTATGAAGCTTTGACTGCTCATAGAATTATTATTCAAGGTTTGGGGGTTTTTTCTTACCCTTTAGCACCAGACTAAGTGATGAACTTCAAAGATTTTCATTCTTTAACATATGACTGAGTCATAGAGAGCATTAATTAAATAGTCGATTAAAAAGCTGTTTTTTAAAAACATCACATAATAAAGAAGCCATTTCCTTTTTTCAAATTATGCTAGACAATCTTATAGAAAACCATGGTGCTGAAGTGTAGAGAGGGGGATAAACATATCTTGTTTTGCAGAAAACACTTAATGTGAATTGCTATCACAGAAACTCCCAACTATTTGAATGTAAAGCTAAAGGATCTTTAACCAGGAAGGAAATGTAGTTCTTTCCTCCTGTAGTTCATGAAACCACTTCATCTACGAAATTACTTCAACATCAAGAGAATTACAGAGAATTACAAAAACATTAGCAAATTGCTTTTAATGCAATAAAAAGTGGGAAATCGTTGCTAAAAAAAAAGAGTATAGAATAGCATTTATTCTTACTCTTAACTAAGAAAACTACACCAATAAAACTGTGATGCAGAAGCTTAAAAGTGCCTTTAGTATGGGTGTTTGACAGCTATGTCAGGGATCTCCCTTTATTCATGTAACTGAATGGCATAGCTGTGTTGCGTAGACAGTATTTTGCTCAGATTTCTTGGTCTGACTGAGAAATATAGAATTTTCTCCACCTCGGTAAGGATGGCCATATTGAGACCTTGGTCTTCAGACATAGATTGGTGTTCCCCTATTTTTCATTATGATTTGGGTCCTGTTTGCTTACTTCTTTCATTAATCTTCAGGAATACCTCATTTTGCTTATTCAGAGTCAACAGCGGTGTATTATTTGCTGCTTGGCTTGACACATTAAACATACATTCACTGTTATACTTCATGAGTTCTTTTTACTGTAAGTTTGGTTAAACTGCTTCTAGCAGTGGACACATGACACCTAGAGAGTGTTGGAAGTATATTTGCAAAATCAGCTTTAAAAATACTGAATTACATTCTTAGGATGCATTTTATTTGCACTTCTTCTCTTTGGCACTCTACTATGCAAAGAATTTCCTCAAATTGTGATATATACCATCTGATGCTGGCTGAGAATGAAACTTCCATATTGAATCTTCATCTGCTTTTGGTTTTGCTTTTGGATATCTTCACCTAAATTTCCCTTTTATTTTAATCAGCTGCTATACTATTTCTTCTTAAATGTCTGAATTCATTCTAATATCAGTATCGAGAAGTAGTCAGTTTTCTGGTAGTTCGATGAGACCGGCACATTTTGGGATTTCAATTGCCTTGAGTTAGGTTCTTCAGCTCAATAATTAGATATTCAACACATTGTCTATAAAAGCAACTTAATTTCTTATTTTAGAAAAAAAACAGAAATCTGGCTCACTTGATACAAAAAGTTTGAGTGAAAATTGGAAACCTAAGTTAGACAGATCCTGTGCTTCTTACAAACTTTTAGATCCCTAATTTCAAAAATTCTTCCACTAACAGAAAAGAGCAAAAGTAAATAGATTTGGTCTTAAGGCAGAATACTTTCTTACATATGCAACTTGGTGAATCCACAAAAAACATCTGTGTAGTTATGCATTTCGAATAACTTTGAAGCTTAGTCCTCCTTAGACAGAATTTACATTCGTGCATAAAAAGCAGCAATAGGTTTACCTACCTTACCTTGAATACAATTCAGCAACTTGAACTTTTTTTTTTTTTTTTTTTTTTTAAGTTCAAAGTGACACACTGGTTTCATGTTGCCAACACAAGACAAAGTTCCTTAGCCTGGGACTTGAAAAGATGTAGACATGGCATTGAGGTTCAGCTCTGAGTTATTTTGTGTTGACTGCTAAATAAGCATAGAGATTACAACCTGTCTCAAACTGCTGAAATTTCTTGCCTGCCTTCATATTTACCGTTCTTTGAAAATCAGAGAAGGACAAAAGACTTTATTTTTAAAGTCAGTTTTGGATTTCTACATTTAATAAAATTGTTAAAAAATATTGGAACATTAGCTTCTTAGACTAACTTCAGAGTCTCTGTGGGAAATTTACTTTCAGACTAAATTGAAACTGGTTTGAAATTTTATGGGGTTTTATGCTTACAAATGGTATAAAAGAATCTGTATTATTTATGACACAATAGGAGTTGAGCCTCTGAGAATTCTCCAGTCTCCTGGACTTCTGAAAGCACAAGATATTAAATCCTTGATGGAAGAATGTGACTGTTAAGATCTCTTCCTGTAACTGAAGAACATTTATGTGGGATTGAGAAAAAAATCTGAACAACATGAAAAGTAAAGCCCAGGTTCTTACACTCATTTTGGTTTAAATAGTTCATACGTGACCAGGAGTTTTATTAGCAACTGAACGCTGAAAGCAAATGTGAAGTAGTTCACATTTACCAGTTTCTACCTATAACTACTACTGGGGAACATCTTTACCAGCTTCTTCTCTTTTATTTCCCATTTTGTTAGTAAGGCCTTCAAATAACGTACTCCTGCATCCTTGTATCTTTTGCAAAATACCACATAGCTATTTTAATATGAATGAAGATGTGCTCTTCCTACGGAGCTGAATGGTCTGTTGCTAAATCATTCTTGCCTCTCTTTACTGACTGTCAGATCTTAATGACTAGTTAAAGTGATACCTCATACTAGAGTAGCTGTCTGTTCTGTCAGCTAGTTTGTGCTGAGGATGTAATTACTGACTAAAAAAGAAAAAAATTACTCTGAAGTAAATGGCAATGATAGTGAGAACTTTTAAGTCTGGCTTTGAGAAGTATTTAGTATGAGATCTATAAAAATCCATTTTTTCCCCAAAACCAGAAAAGTGTTATGGGTTTTAGATAAAACAGAAAAAAAAAAAAAAAAAAAGAAAAAGAATAAATACTACAAAACAAAAAGAATCCCCCCCCCAAACGAATACTTTATCAGACTTAAAAAAATGCAGAAAAAATGGCAAAATTTTATTTCCCAAATATAAAATTATTTTGCCTAAGTGTAGCAGCTTTCTGGGTTTTTTGGTTGTCAGTTCATTTTTTTTCTAAAAATTAGTATTATTCTTGAAGAAAAATGGACTAGAGTCACTCCTTCGTGAAAAGAGACCAGGGAAAAGCTTGAGTAGCAAAAGATGGTGCAACATCGAAAATGTTGATTCATTTCTCCTACAGTAGCTGTAAGTGGATAAACAAACTGTTTTTTCTAGTGTATCGTCACCCACTGGTACATCTTACATTCTCTGTTGGTAACCGCAGCAGCCTGGCTGGTTAAGGCACAGGCAAAACTGGCAGGAAAGCCATCTGCAGTGTTTGCTGTCATTTGTTTCTCTGGAAGTCCTGCTTTGTACCAGTCATCTGTACTGTATGTATATTAGACTAATTCCAGGATCTCTTCTGAAGCAGAAAAACTATATGAACCTGGTAAAGTCTTAGTAGTTAAGTCACTCCAGGACACTCAATGAACTCATGTCAATTGCCTTTATCTTGTCACATTCCATTTTTTCCAATATTAGCACAGGAGGTCTCATATATGTATACCTTCAATGTCAGGTATTGCAGTTCTAGTATGATAGACAGTAATGCATGTCATATCCTGAGTACTTTCTGAAACACATTAAACCTTGGACAACCTTAAAAAATATTTCTAAAATTTCCAAGACCCAAAGAATTGTTCATTATAGCACAGAGGAGGCTTAAGCTGTTGTCACTGTATGCCCCAGGTTGCCCCCATTCCAGGGAGGATTGGTAAGGTTACTTCGATGACAAATAAGGTAATTTTTGTTCTGACTGCAGCTTTGATAAGATTTGTTCAAAACTGTAAAATCACAGAATAAATAGGTAAATAATTAAATAAAGTGGGCTACATTATAGTGAACTTCTGTCATGGAAACCAGCGTGGCCATGCGTCATGATGGAGAGAACAGCATCCTGTTCAGTACCTATTGGCGAGACAAAAGGTTTTTGAGGCGTGAATGTTACGTAGGATAGATATCAAGCTCAGGATTAGCCAAAGTTGTATGCAAAATAGTGGAGGATATGCAACATACTGCAGTACATATATTGCTTCCAGTCCTTAAGCATAATTTTTATGAATTTTCTCATATAATTTTCAACAACATTTTGGCGTGCCACAGAAAATTATTCTTCCTTAAAGCACAATACATCAGAAGTCCCTTCACTTTCCGGGGGGGGGGCG
>JAVJGI010000014.1:49662013-49678110 GCA_035590275.1 Ibycter americanus | reverse complement strand
AGAGGGTATAGAATACACAGTTCCAGTTACACCCACACAGTGATAAACTGGTCCCAGCCACTATAACTAGGACACTTCACCATAGTCTTCTGTATGGGCTGCAATGGAAACTCTCCTCCAGCACCTGGAGCACCTCCTGCCCATGCTTCTTCTCTGATTGTGCAAGATTGTTTCAAATGTATTTATCATTCCTCTCTCACAGATGTAGTGTACCATTTCTTGCCCTTTCTTAAACATGTTTTCCAGGAGGCACCATCATCTTGGCTGAGGGGCTCAGCTGTGTTCTATGGCGGGTCTGCTGAAGCCATCCAGAACCAACTTCTTTTTCTAGCATGGGACAGCCCTTGGCCTCTTTTCACAGAGGCCACCCCTGTAGCACCCCCACCAACAAAACCTTCTTAAGTAAATCCAATACAGTAGGCTACCTGCTGAGATCAAAAACTTAGTGAAGTTTCCTGGCAACATAAAAATAACTTTATAGTTTCTGTTTAATATTTATTGCTATGAAATATTTATATTTCTCTACTTTTTTTTTTCTTTTTTTGGTAATGGATGTTTTCTTGCTACAAATAAAATGAGAAAGATTCACCATTTCCCTTGGTGAGACATAAACTCCTCCGTGTTACTTTGAAAAGTGTTTTTAATCTCCTTTGCTGATTTGAACATTCTAATTATGGTTGCTTTGAATGTGACGGTATCTTTTTCATAAGACTGACATCAGTGGGGTGAAAATAGTAAGATGTTCAGATGAGGAGATGATATAGAAATGACTAGGCTCATCAAGAGTTCTATGTGTGAAAATCATGAATAAAAGCAAAAGTTATATCCAACAGGCAGAGGTAACACGTTTTGGCAGCATCTGAGATATGAAAGGAAAAGAAAAGCAAAGGTGGCAATGGTGTTGGAGAGAGTCTGAGAGTAATAGTGTTCGAATAATTAAATATTTTCATTCACTTCCAAAGCTGAAAGATGAGACAGAAAATAATCTAGGTCCATGTCTTACACACTAGGATGTAAGATAGTAAAGCCTATGGCTGATGCCCTGTTCATTGCAACACATCAACTGATTACATCACTTTGGGTTCAGTAATGTTAAAAAACAACTTTCATTTCTGAATTCAGAATAAAAGAAAAAACAAGTGCAAAGAAGATGGAGCCAGGCTTTTTTCAGAGGTGCACAGTGACAGGACCAGAGGTAATAGGCACAAACTGAAACACAGGAGGTTCCCTCTGAATATCAGGAAACACCTTTTTTTGCTGTCAGTGACAGAGCACTAGGACAGGTTGGAGATCCTGGAGGTCTTCAAAAGCTGTCTGGACATGGGGCAGGGCAACCTGCTATAGGTGAACCTACTGCAGCAGGAGGTTGAACAAGACGACCTCCAAAGGTCAGCTTCAGTCAGTCTGTGACTCTGTGATTGCTGTCCTTGTCCAGACTCCCCCAGGACTCTCTACACCCTGCCCAGGACCCAGGACCCCGTTTCAGTCCCCCAGGTTCATCATCGCCTGCTCCAGCAAATGCCACATTAAAACTGGTCTCCAGCTTCCCACAGCCCTGCCCTGCCCAGCCATGGGCCCACCGAGCAGGGCCAGCCTGTGAGTGCACATCCCAGCCTGGCTGTGCGCCACCACCATCCCCAGGGAGGTGCCCAGTACCCAGAGCTGAGGCTGGTCCAGTGCCCGTGGCTCACCTGCTGAGCCATGGGACAGGCCCTGGCTGCGCCGCCCTGCCCTGCCCTGCCCTGCGCATCCCTCCTGCGGAGCCCCTGCTGCTGCCTGGCCCCTGGAAGGCACCAGCCTGTGCTGTGCCTGACAACTCGTGTCACTGAATTTTCTTGTCAAGGGATAGCAATACTTCAGTTCTGCCACTAATGTTTTTTTGGGTTTTTTTTAATTTTAATTTATGAAATTTTGTGATCTACAAGTTATAAGGAAAGCCATCGGTATCATCCCAGTTTTAATAACTCTCTTTTTTCTGACCGATTTTTCAGTATTTTTGTTACACCTTTCATATGAAATTAACAGAAAAACTAAAAAAGTATTACTTACGCATCATACTTAGCAATCTATACAGGTTTTGGTCAAATGTTTGTACTTGTTTCGCTGTGTAATTTAATGCATGCCCTGAAAACTCCAGCTTCACAGAGAAAAAAATTTATTGTTCCCTTGTACATAATAGGACCCAAATGAGTATGCTAGCAGTGCAAATCTTAGAGATAACTTTTCGTCAGTAACTGCAAACAAATGGTTTCTTTCATTTCGGGTCAGATATAATCTCTGTTCCCACAGTGAGAATAAGAGTAATCAAGAAATATTTTCTAGGTTAATTCCATGCAAAACCCAGTGCTGTGATAAACATTTAATAAGACTGAACACAGAACTCTTTGAATTTCATGAAGTTGCCAGTAATTTTTATTGTAAGATTCTAAAACGTGTGACCTGGACACAAACCCCGCTCATCTACCCAGGATCTTTGTGGGAATACACAACTGAGCACAGGAGTGTTAAACAAAAAGTACTGTTGTGGGTCCATCGAGCTTCCACAGAAAGATTATTGTGTTCATAGTAGTCAAAGCACAGTGTTCCTCAAAGACGTTGAATTTAGTCCAAACCATCACTTATCCTATAATGAGCTATGGAAAATTATCTCGGATCTTTTGTGATGGATCTTCTTAGGCCCAAAGAAGTAATTTGCAGTATCCTCACTATTAAATGGGTAATTATAATGATGTTGCATGGTGACAAATCCTGTCCCAAACCTTGCTGCCCAAGAAGACAAGTGTCAACACAATCTAATCTGAGTTGCACTTTGTTGTGTAATGTAAACTGAACAAACTTAGAGTAGTGGGGTTCCTCCCATGGAGTTCATAGACCTAGCCTGGCAAATTTTCAGGATAGCACAAGAAGCAAAATTGTTTCCTGACTCATTGCTTTGTCCTCATATACAACCACCTCATCTGTTTACCTCGTAACACATCTTACCTTGCTTGCACATTTGTGAAGTGTTAATGGTTTTTAAATTACAGAAACTTTTATTTCAACCATGCTTTGTTTATAAAGGTAATTTTCAGTGGTTTATGGTTTCCTGTGTTCTCTGTTATTTGTCATTTTCTCTCGGAAACCTAAATCAGTATTTCCTACAAATAGCAATTATTTTTTTTTCAAATAGAAATTACTGATCTCAGCTTTGCAAACGTCATTTAATCAATATGATTACTCTGGAGAGCCCAGTAGTGCACAACAAGGTAGACCGAGTTTTGGGGGCAGGGGCCGGGACGGGGGGGAGAAGTATGAAAACAACCAGTACAGTTCCAGTTTTGTGCATGAACATTTCCCTGTAATCACAAGACAAACGCCAAACTTTTATAAGCTTTATAAGTCTCTCTGAAATCCAAGTATGGTGCTGGTGAGCAAAGCAGACATTGTACTGTTCTTTATGAAACCTGGTTTTCACTTCCAACATAGCAGCATGTCACTCCCAGATCTCAAGTACCTTCTGAATTGCAAAAGTATATCCAGGTCGACATGAAAGCTGGTTTTGACTTGGTGCACAGGTACATTTGGTTTGGTCAGATCTTCATGTTTAAGTAGACTTGAATAAAGTGACTCACCAAAAAACTCTCCTGCAAACATGTTTTGCAGTAGTTAAAATGTTGACTACGCCAATTTGCCCAACATCAGGGATATTCGATACACCATAACAAGTGGTTGAGTCACCATCACTGTGGGTATTTAAAAGATGTATAGATGTGGCACTTAGGGACTTGGTTTAGTGGTGGACTTGGCAGTCCGAGGTTAACAGACTCAATGATCTTAAAGGTCTTTTCCAACTTAACTCTGTGATTCTATGATTCTATGAAGTCTGCTAATTAAGCATTATACGTGTGGTCACTAGGTCTCTGTAGAATGTCTTTTAGACTTTAATATCTTATTCTCAATTTATAGAACATTGAACAAAGTTAGTGAAAATTGTCATTTTAATTATTACCTATTTGCAACAGATTTGTCGGTTAACTGTACTTTTAACTCTGAAATTTTGATTACCCTTTTTTGCCTTAGTTTGAGTAGAACTTCTTTCTCCTCAGTGGCCACTGTGTCATTGTCAGGTAACTCCTCAAGATCATCTATATCTTACCTGACTGCACACTGTGGATCATGAATTGCAGATCAGATGGGGTACCTAGAGGGTCAAGCATTATCTCAGAGATCACATGGCACTATGTAAAGTCCCTTCTCGTAGCTCTCCAGTGCCAAATGCGACTTTCATATCATGCAACCCAGCTACAGAGCCCTCACCAGAGGCTCAGGTAGCTGTTGCCCTTCAGTATTCACACCTATGCTAGTGAAGCAGTCATGCATGAAACGCTGAAATCTCTAATTTTGGGGAAGGAAAAAAGTGGAAAATAACTGGTCTTGAACACTTCCAGGGATGGGGAATCCACACCTTCTCTGGGCAACCTGTTCCAGGGTCTTGCCACCCTCACAGTAAATAATTTCTTCCTAATATCTAATCTAAATCTGCCCTCTTTCAGTTTAGAAACATTACTCCTGGTCCTAACACTATACATCCTTGTAAAAAGTCCCTCTCCAGCTTTCTTGTAGGCCCCCTTCAGGTAGCGGAAGGCTGGTGTAAGGTCTCCCTGGAGCCTTCTCTTCTCCAGGCTGAACAACCCCAACTCTCTCAGCCTGTCCTCATAGGAGAGGTGCTCCAGCCCTCTGGTCATCTTTGTGGCCTCCACTGGACTCGCTCCAATAGGTCCATGTACTTCTTAGGCTGGGTGCGCCTAAGCTGAATGCAGTACTCCAGGTGAGGTCTCATGAGAGCAGAGTAGAGGGGGAGCGGTCTATCCATCAAATCCTTCTTTTTCCTGTTTAGACACAAGGATATCATGCGGGATAGTATCAAATGCTTTGCACCACGCTGAAAGTAATGGTCTTGAGGCTTTCCACAGGATCGCCAGTGCCCCACCTTGTGGTGGGTTAGTCTTGGCATACAGCCAAATGCTCCCCCACCTCAGCAGGACGGGGGAGAAAATAGGATGAAGAAGCTCTTGAGTAGAGATGAAGACAGGAAAATCACTTACCAGTTACCATCACAGGCAAAACTGACCCGACTTGAAGAAAATTAATGTAATTTATTGTCAATTAAAATTTATTTGGCTAGCGAGAAACAAAGACAAACCAAGTGCAGTCAGTATCTCAGGCTTGTGCTTGCTTCTATGATTTCCGCTGCCCACAATAAAGTAAACCAGAAGTCACTCTGCTCCTGCTTCCAAGACAATGTCAAGGGAAAGAAGTGCTCCTTTAGAGATGTCCTGATTCACTCCAAGAAAGAGCAGCTCCTTTCTCTTCTGGAAGAAATGAAATGCTGTTAGCTGATTGCTACTGGCTTCTAAGGGGAGGAGATAACTAAGAGAAGTATTAGACTGTGTTTCGAGGAATACCCTAACTGCTATCTGATGCTAAGTTTGAATTAATGCACCAAGATAACTTTGGGTTAAATATACCTGAACATTTAGTACAGAAATTAAAAGCTATCTTCTTTGAAATGTTTCCTTATTTTTCTATGTGTATACATTATGCAGTAGAATTTATACTGTGCAGTAGGGAAAAGGTAGACTAATGGAAAAGTCCTATTACAATGTGCGCAAGAAAGTTCTTGCTTTTTTGTCTGAAATACAAACTTAATGCAATGCACTTTGCGGTGCCTTAGCGACCTATTTTACTATCATATAAGCATATAAGCAGCACTCATTTACTGTTATCAGAGGCACACCATGCTGACTGAACTTATCAATATTTGATTTCAAGCTGATGCCTAAAGATTATTATTCTTAGTGGATCAAGATCTTCGATGCATGAAGATACATTACGTTAATGATAATAAAAGGGTTTAACATTTTATGTTTTCTAGCAAACAATGAGAGCAAAACTTGAAAATCATTTAAAGCTGAGTAAAAAAAATCAGGTAGGGATTTTAATATCTCTTAAACAAGTTAAAGAGTCTTGTGTCCTACAAACTTTCAGACTTTAATGATCCTACATCATCATGGAGCTTTGTGAAATTTGCACCCTTAAAAATAATTTATATCTTTTACATCTACACACCTATATAGTAGTTCAAAGAGGGCTAATTTTATTGATTGTATGGCAAGTAATCAAAGTTCACATTTGATAAAGGAAAGAATTCATAAGCATTGGTGATACTTCTTGGTGATAGTACTTACGTTTTATTACAATTACAGTGGCACTTGGTAATTTGGCATTTATAACAGTTAGGTTTTAGCTGGCTGTTGTGGTTTAACCCCAGCCAGCAACCAAGCACCACACAGCCGCTCGCTCACTCCCCCTCACCCAGAGGGATGGGAAGGAGGATCAGAAAGGCATGTAAAACCTGAGGGTTGAGATAAGAACAATTTAATAGGTAAAGCAAAAGCTGCGCATGCAAGCAAAGCAAAACAAGGAATTCATTCACCACTTCCTATGGGTAGGCAGGTGTTCAGCCATCCCCAGGAAAGCAGGGCTCCATCATGCAATGCCATAATGCCAGATGTCCCCCCTTCCTTCTTCTTCTCCCAGTTTATATACTCAACATGACATCATACGGTATGGAATGTCCCTTTGGCTAGTTGGGGTCACCTGTCCTGGCTGTGTCCCCTCCCAATTCCCTGTGCTCCTCCAGCCCTCTCGCTGGCAGGGCCCAAGAAACTGACAAGTCCTTGACTTAGTATAAACATCACCCAGCAACAACTAAAACCATCAGTGTGCTATCAACATTGCTCTCACACCAAATCCAAAACACAGCACTGCACCAGCTACTGAGAAGAAAATTGACTATCCCAGCTGAAGCCAGGACTCTGACCTAAACTAATATCAGCATACTCCTCGGTACTTCCATGATAATATGCTGTATCATGCAGGCATGTCTTCCTTGCAGTTGCTGACTGTTGTGACGGTGTGCCCCCCCAACCAGTACCGACCTCTGTTTCCTGTAACAATGATCAAGTGGTAACTGTCTGTGGTGGTCGTGATGGGTGTATCCAGGTTCTGATGGGTGTATCCCACTCAAAGTGAATTCAGGGGAGACAGATTAACGACACAATAGCTATTGTGGACAATGTGCCCACTGAACAGTGCTGGTCAAGATCCGACTCAAGCTAAGCGTGAAAGAAACTAACTTCTGTAGTCAGTGTGCAGACGTGGCTATGAGTCAATTACCTTGCTCCATCAACAGTGGACAGCCCAGAGCCCATTGAGCTCTCCTGCATGGCAGTGGGCTGCACGCCAGGGCCTCCCCTTGAGTAGGGACACCTCTTAAGGTTACTCCTCAAGGCTGAGAGATACCTTTCTGCAACAGATTCTTGGTAAGTGATTAATAGTGTGTTAAACTTTGAAATCTTAGCTAAGTGGTATAAAGGATTGATTGTGTACATATAATCCTTTAGATATAAACCGCTGACCAAGTCTGAGACTGTCTGGATCTAATCACACTTAAGCTTCCCTCTGAGAAGGAGTTTAGAACCCAAGGGGGTCCTTTCTGAACCTTGTGACTCAAGGGGAGGGTCTCCCTGACAGTTTTGTCTAACCCTGTCCTCTGTGCAGTAAATAATCAAGTGTACCTTGCCATCGAATCTTGTTAAACCACTGTTCCATTTACTATCAAACTTTGTTAAATCTCTGCTTTATACCAATAAACATATTGCTCCCTCTCTCTTATGAGTGAAGTGTTTCACTTTATCCATGACAACTCTATTTTCAAGGAGGAAAACATCTCTCAAGTAAGCAACTCTGGTAATATTGAGATATATGTATCTTTTAGAACAACCATTGCTGAAATTTGAGTGCTCATATCACAGCTGTTGGTGAGGACAGATGGCTCCAGCAAAATTTCACAGAAAACTGAATTTCATTTTAAAATTCTACAGATTCTGTTATAGGTAACTTACTGGCTCCAAAAATCAGGACCCTGCAGTTCAATCATCTCTATGAACTATTTTCTATCACCGGAACAAACTCAGACCTAAATTACATCCTTGCATCTCTAATGGCTTTACGAACACAGTTGTCAGAGCTATTTAAAGACATGTTCACAGCATGGCCAACTTACAGCAAAATGAGTGTTCCAAAATAATGTTGTCTGGGAACAAGAAATGCCATACAGCTCTGAGGTCTTCTTTCTGCATGTGAAAACATAAAGTATTTTCACAACACTCGTAGAAAGAATCTGTAAAAGATATGTTCACAGAATAACCTCTAAATAAATATATAACGAATAACCTCTAAAAAGTGATTAAGCTGATTTCTGTTAGGCACCTAACTTAGAATGAAATTTATTTTTTAGGTACTTGCCTCTTTCCACTGAATAGAATGTAAGGCTAGATTGGCTAACTCCCAGTTAGGTATTAAACTCAGAAACATATGAAATTAGGTAAAATGAACCCTGCACAGTTTGTCTGCATAGATAATTTCAGTTTAACTCTAAATTAGTGAGAAAGGTTTTTTTCTTCTCAACTCCATTTATTTTCTTAAAATTCAGAATTCCTTATTATGAGCAGAATTAATCATTTTGACTGTGATATTATTTAGAAACAGCATACTTTTCAGAATGTCACAAGGAAGGAAAAGCCCAGCAAGTGACCAACAACCAAGAAAACAAAGCCGTTCTGAAAACGGGAGCGAGATCCCTCAGCCTTTAGAAAACCTTTGCAAGTACCATAGCGATAAAGACATTGCATCGTTCATTTAAATAGTCATATATTTCCACAGTTGTAAATATTGACAGATATTTAGCTGAAAACGGAAAAAAATTTAAGGTATTTCTGGCAGTATTCATTTATGCCTGAGCATGAAGAAAATGTTCCCTGCCCTTCTTCCCTTGTAATTTCCTATATATACTCAGTTATCTCTAGCTGAGAACCTCAATAATAATAACTCTCTTTTAATTACGAAATTAGTATATGAAGTGCACATAATGCAAAGGAATTATTTTACTCATTAGCAGCTGGAAATCTTGCAATGGTTCATAAGCACTGGCTTTACCAAAAGAAAGGTAGGTCATGAGGTCAATTTCTGCTCGAAAAGGATTTTATTTTCTTTTATTTTTTTTTAAAGGAAATTGGACTTTTCCATCTCTGAGGTTTATTACAAAGCTTTCTCAGGTTTTGAACAAGTCACACCTTTTTTTTACTCTCTATTCTTTCCTGAAAAGAAAGATTTACATGCTTTGAAGGTAAAATAGTCTCTATGGATGAAAATGCAAATGCCTGAAGGATCCCATGCATATTAATAACACTCTTTGACTAAAGAACTATTGTTTGATATTTTTAGGTAGATTTTTAGAGAACAAAAAGAAAAAAATATCATCCCATGGCCCTTGGGGGCAGCAAGAATGAGGGTTTTTTTTTTTCAGGACATCAGTCTAAATAAGAGCCAGAACAATGTCAAGATATTTTTGTCAGATATTAAGTATTCTACCCCTGAACAAAGAGTTTTACTACATTTAGATCCAAAGGACAAGGAGTTTACTTATGCATATATCTATATTACTATTTCGGTCTTCTATGCTAAATATTTATTCAAGAGGCCTAAGGGGATGATCTGAGCGATCTAAGAGGAAGATGAAACAGGCAGTTTCATCAATGCTTTAGTAGCTATAAGAAAAAAAATCTTGGAAATTAACCCTGTCATTAAATGCATTTTTTTGTGTATTTTGCATTAGACTATTCTATATTTCTCTTCTCGAGCATGCAGTAGTTTAGCAATAGAATTACACTGTTGAGACAGTACAAATTCACCAGCACTGTGTCTTTATGTTGGAACATGCTCAGAATGTGCATCTATGACCTGATGAATGCTTACCCTGCAGTGTATTTTTAGTTCTGTTTTCTGTTGTTTGTTTGGCTGGATTTGACTGGGTGTTTTTTTGTTGTTCTGTTGTTGGGTTTTTTTAATAGAAAAGCTTAGTAGACAATCTGATTTAAATGGCTCAGGGCACTGTGCACCATATGGCACACTGGTTGTGTGTGTCATACTATGGCATGACACCCATTTTAATGTCACAACTACATTCAAAGGTGGGAGGTGTGGTGAATAAAATAAAGTGCAAGGTCTTAGACACTACTTTAGAAATCCATGCCTATTTTTATTTATATGTATGAATAACTATCCATTCAGCATTGTGCTACGCATAGATTTCTACAGCTGAATTATAATTAAAAATTTGGTCGTTACTTCAGATTAAAAAATATGAGCTAACTCATAGCAATGTATGCTGCATATCTGCACTATGCAGGCCAGTTTACTGGTGATCCACAGCCAGGCAGTGATTCACTTGGTCAAATATATATCCAGGGTCATTTGAAGTACTCTTTATGATTTCCTTCCAAGCAATCCATATGACATGGGTTGACGCACCATAATGACATGAGTGTCCCGTAGGCCTTATCTCATGTCTGTCAACCACATGTGCACATCTTGAATCCTTTAGGGCATGTGGTGTGATCAAATAGAACCAGATGACTATGTTTAGGCAATTAATTCCCACAGTCATTTTCTCTATGTAGTCCTAACTTGAGGCTGTTGTCAATGTAATAACAATAGTGCAGACAAAGTATTTAATGAATATGTATCACCTGTTTTGTCACAAATTATCATGTCTGTATTGGTTATCACACAGAGCTTGACCAGGCTTTGTCTTCATTTTTTAAATTGTAAATAAACATCCTGAGAATCAAACAACAAATAAAAAAATTAAAAAAAAAAAAAAAAAAGTGCAATACTCCAGTGAAAATAGCACCTAAATTAAAACAAACAAACAAAACACAGTGGTAATGCAAAATCTAATTGGAAAACTTCCTTCTAGATATAAATCTTATATATAGATAAGTTTAAATTATGCATATAAGGGTGTATAATGTGTATTTATATACATAAACAAATAAAAGTATATAGTTGTAAACATAAGGCAAAAAAGGTAAAAGTCTCAAAGATAAAGACCAAAGAAACTCTGCTTAGCAGGAATTGTTTATCCTGTATTAGTGACCCTTTATGGCCAAAAGATCACCATTATGCCCTTTACGTGTTTGCTAGTCCTTTAGAAATTTGATTTACTTTAGAAAAGTGTTTTTTTCTTTCATATTCATTCATGTTTTCTCTTCACTTTAATGCCCTCAGTTCTTGTTTGGTTTTGGTTTTGGGTTTTTTTAGATTTCTAATTCAAATGTTTGTTTCTTTAAGAAAAGTAAGGGGGCATGAGAAATGAAACATATTTTCCACCACATCTCTGTAATTAGATAATCAATATTACATTTAAAACACTAAATACCTTTGTGCTACATTTTGAAATGGCTACCAGCATAATTGTTAAAGTAATTTTCTTCAATTAAAGCTTTCAGTACTTAGACAGATACTTAGAAATTATGCATACACCTCTATAAGCTAATGTTTCAATTTATTTCAATTATTGTTTCTTATTAGATTCTTATAGATACACATACGACTGTAAACTAGACTCTGTGCTATTTTTATACTTACAGAAATCATTCAACCACAATTATTCTTCCAATCAACCTCTCACTATGACTTCTTATTCTCCTATGCATTAATCTCACGTTTAATTACTTTAAGTAGAGTTCCATGCTGAGGTGCAAAAATCAGCATATTTTGCAGCTGCAAGAACAACCCACTGGGCCTACAGCCTGTTGACATTTATTGTGTGTTGACAATGATAGCACCCGATCTAATTTGAAATAAGTTATTTGGGTTTTTTTAGCAAAAACTTCAAGTCCCTGCATGCAGCACGAGTCTAGTGATTGTAATAGAGCTAGGCTCTGATAATAGGACTAATTTCTCAAAAGTTACTTTAAAGAAGTGAGCATCTGATCAGCAGATATTGAGGTGAAACAGTTTATTTTCATATAACAAATTCTCCTTGCAGATTTGCAAGATTGTGTTCAAGGGTACTATATAGATCATTACTAGTAATGCATATTTTATTAGTAAGTGAATCAGGGTATTAACCACTACGATGCCACTTATTTTAGTTGTAAAAATAATATGCCCAGAATTCCAATTGATCTGAAGACTATGCAGGTACTTTTATAGTCTTTTATATACATATGATTTCATGACAATAAAGACTCTAAAGAGCAGAAAAACTGATTGTCTTTACCAACACTGAAAGTTTTTAAATCTAAAGCAAAATAATTGATGTGCGAATCACTGGAACGAAGTAATAATGCTGACAGTTTATTCTAAAGCAATTTTTTTAAAACTGATACAACACACTGAATAATAATATTGTATTATCAAAGTATTTTAAAAAATTGCTATTTGAAGAAATCATCCTTTCATTTTCAATTGTACTCCCACCTATTATAATGCTGAATTTAAGGACTTGAAAACTTTTCCAATAAAAAAATACTCAAAACCTTTGTTGTAATAAAGCAAAAGAAGAAAGCATTTATGCAAAAAACTTAGATCTGGGCTCAAATTAGATATTTGAATTACATGAGCCACAAGAAATTTTTCTTCATAAATTCTAATATATGTTATCTCAATCATTTTTAGTAAAAAAAAAAAAAAAAAAGGAAAAACGAGCAATATTCTTGTCTGCAGTAAAGACACTACTTCATACGGTTTTCCCTGGCTGGCTTGCAGATGTTGGAATTCAGCAGCCTCAAATAGTCAGGGGAAGGCAATTTTATTGAGTTTGGGTTGGTAATGTGAGCTGTTCTGTCTGCACCCCCAGACTTTAGGATTCCAGTTTAACATGCATTTTGAAGTCTATATCCCACATTCAGCTTTGCCAAAGTTAGATGACAGTAAGTAACTAATAGTACCAGTCATGCACAAATAAATAGCTATGGCTTTTTTCACCTAATAGGGTTGCAACACATCTCTGCTTTCCGTCTTTCAGTACCTGCTCAGAATAATTTTGAAAACAAGGAAGCTGCAGCGCAGTTATTAACTGCAAAGTGAATCTGGATATTTACAATGTACGGCAAGCAGAATATATTCCTAAAAGGTAAACATGTCAAAGAAATACTGCTTCTGCTTTTCCTAAGATGCTGATATAATGGTGCTTCTGGCCCTAACAGTGCTATATCAGTGGTGTATCACATATATGCATGAAAGAAAAACGTTCTGACCATGAATATGAACCCTCCCTGTAGCATCATTGGATTCATTTTTTTCCTTAAAGAATTTCTTGTTTTCTTGTTGGGGAAGAAAGTGCATTAGAAGTAAAAGAAAATAAAATCTGACATTCATTCAATAAGGGAAAAAAACAAGAAGCTTTTATTTCTTTGGTTGCTGTTTTATCATTTTGTTAATTAAACCATTTGCATATGTACCATTTTAAAAAAATACCAAAAGGTAAATGTTCACATACACGACACACCTACTCTTGTACTCTTTTAATTCCTTTTGTTTGCCATGGACCGCGTTCACTATGCAGGTTATTTAAAATATAAGAGCAACAATGGTGTTTTTTTTTTTTTTTAATTTCATCTTAATTCCATCAGAGACATTTTATGGCCAGAGGCATGAATGAAAGGAAGGCAGCAAAATCATTTGTCTAAGACACCCAGAACGGTTCTGCCTCCTTTGTAATTCTTTCTGCAGCTAAGAGGAACTCAAATCTCAGCGTAGTATATAATGCAAATACCTCTTCAGCTAGAGAGATTTACTGTTGGTGAATAAACAGAGCAATACTTGTCTTCAGTCTACATCCTTTCAAGTACTGTAACTGGAGATTATAATTTTGTGTTTATGCCCTTGATGATCATTTCGCGTTTGTTCAGCTATTTTTCTATTCCTCCTTCATTTTTATTTGGTTTTAGCACACTTTCATCTTACAGTATATCTAGGAAATAACAGAGAATGTTATGGTGTGTATTAAAATTAACATAACAGAAATGCCTTTCCATTTTGGTGTTTATATAATAGATGTTTCTTTCTTTCAGTAGGTAGGATATTAACACAGATGAGACAGTCTTCACTGCATCCAAGAATGTCTATATTAAGATGAATCTTTTGATTTCTCCTAAAATGTGGTACTTAACATTTTCTGTATCTTAACCAGTAGACTTCCTCCTATGAGTGATAAACAACATATTGGAGCACTGAAAGAATTTATTTTCTTGTAATATTACTAAGGAATTATTTTATCATACCCAGTGGGATTTAGAGGTGTGAATAAAGAATAAAGGTAATGTGACGGACTTAAACAGTTCTCTATGGACCACCCTCATATGCTCTGTATACCACACCTCTGAAACCTCTTAGCAGACATTTTCAGAACAATTATAGCCATAATATTGATGTTAAATATTTTAGCAGTAGGCTAAGAATTCACTTCTGCTTCTGTAATTTTACCTCAGAAGAGAAGAGTGTGCCCACAATTTTAATTTCTCAGAAAAAGAACACTGCACTGCAAAGTAAACATTGCCTATTTATCTATAATGTATGTTCCATGTACAGCCTCATGGATATATACCCTGTATTTCACAGACCTGTTAATTCTGCTGAAAACAAAGTATACTATATTTGAATGGGGCTATAATTTCAGCCAATTATAAATGAAATACACCTGCTTAAAATTTGTGCCAAGTAATAAAAATGATTCAGAACTGGCAAATCTAATTTACAGATGGTGGGGCACACCTACGTTTACATGCAGCAGGCTCTGGATATTTGAAGTTTTATAATAAAGTAGTAACACATGTTTTTAATTGAAATGCAAAGAACATAATCACCTGTTTTAAACATCAGCCAGCCCTTAAACAAATATTAAACAATTCAGAATAAGGTTCAAAACCATTCCAAACAGCAATTAACTCCCCCTTGCACACTTAAATATTTCTTATGTTATTTGCAAGCCACACACCTGGAAACATGCCAAAGCAACATCTTTTCTTATAAAGTGCATTTTTAAATGAGAAATACCTTTAAGAGTGAGATTCACGGAGATTTATTTTAAACATCTCATTGGTGTCTACTGACTGAAGTCAAATGACTTCTTCACTGCGTTTAAAATGATAATAAATACCAGTCACAAAGAAAAAAAGGTTGCACTGACATTTTGCCAAGAGAAATATTAAACCTAGTAGTAAGTAGTACAGTATTTCTGCCAAATGCATTTCAGGACAGGATCTTAACCCAATTTAATTTAGAAGTGATATCAAAGAACCTGTGTCCACATAAATGAAAATGGTGTAAAACAGAGAGGGTTACACCCTCCATGGCCATTCATGCCATGGGACTGAGAACATAGATGCTGCACCACATAGTACTAAGAGTTTATTTAATTGTCATGGGACATCCTGGTCTGTTGCAATTTTCAGGCATTAATCCAACCAGGAACATGATGCTCTTTATACCTCCCCCAAAGATAAATCAATGCCATTTGGTGGGAGCTTTAAAATACAGTGACATAGCTTTCCACCAAACATGTGGAGCAGGCAAGGCCCTTAGCACTCCAGGGACTATGCTTAAGATTTACTTGAAATTTTGCTACTTGCATGGGCTGTAAATCGAACAGACTTTGAAGTACAGCATAAAGATGTTCTGTGTGTTTCACGCAGAGTAAGAATTACACTATCTACGATTTTTTTCATCATTTTGTGACATATCAATGGAAATCATGTCTCCAATTCCACTTTTTCCAGTTAAAAAAAAATAGAAATCTCTCACTCAGTGTATAGTCCTCTTGAAATAATAATTCAAACCTAAATAGTGCAATTGAAAAGAGTAAATGTATGAAAATTAAGCTTTTACTGATATATAGTTATTTTATATCAGTAAAAGCTTATTTAATATATTTACTCAAATCAGATTCTTTCTGTTTGTATTATTATATTTAATATATTGTATACAATATTATTTATTGTATATAAAAACATATTTTACATTTAATTTGAAATTTAAAATTATCATTATTTTGAGATCATAATCTAGCTTTTACTCTTTTTCATGAATTATCTTTTTAAGAGTTAACCTATTTTTGTTCTCCGTAAAATTTAGTGTCCTGGTTTCAGCTGGGATGGAGTTAATTTTCTTCTTAGTAGTTGGTGCTGTGCTGTGTTTTGGCTGTGATG